>STHB01000012.1:273712-357342 GCA_018908115.1 Anopheles rivulorum
TATGAACGAGTAACATACAAAATGCGAAAGAAATGTTTCCTGAATGCTACTTATCGAAATTCTAAGCAAATGCACAATCACTTATGCTAGAAAAAAAGTCAATTTGCGACTTTGTATTAGAAAAACTACTTGATATTCATTTGAAGCTATGCACATCCAAGAGTACGTTAATTTTTTTACGTTAAAAAGCATAAACAATTCGGTCTGTATTTTGTATATAAACCAATATCTGGGTAAAGGCAAAAACATCCAATAAATAAACTGTTACTTTTGCTGTTTGCTGCATACCTTCCTCTAACAAGAACTTAAAAAAGTTTAGATATTAAACATCTTTTCGTTTAGTTGGATTCGAAAAAAGGAGCAAGGTGTTAGTGTACGATGAACGTAAATAGAAAAATCATAGATACACACCAACGATATTCCGTCCCACAAAAAGTGAACGATCATTTTCCGATGGGGATTTATTTTTCGCAACAGTGATTACAGGGCAGAACAAGTATTGAAGAAGCTATGTAGCTAAAATGATGAAAAAATACTTGATAACCAGGCTACTTGAGTGGCAGGCTACTTTCATGAACTTTTGTTTAAGAAGCATCTTAAAGCAATAGTTCATTATTTCAGAGGCCATGTTTTTAGTACACAGTTGATACTCCCTGACCTAACGGTCATCATACATGGAGTCGTTTTCGTCGAACCATCTATCTTCCATAAGTTATGCAAAATACAACGAGCCACAAATTGTGCAACAGACCTTCGCTAATGCACTGACTTCTTTTATGGCGCTACCACTGACGTCCACTTTTGCGGCATCCCGCACGATCTTCATATCGGGTCCGTAAAGATTTGCAATCTATAAGTTATGTGTTCCGCTTTCCGGTCACTGACGTCCACCTCCACCAAGCAGTATGGGGTGTGTGCCGCTGGAAGTTCCAATGGATTTCGCTGCAAAACATGCGATGTGTCGCAGTAAACCAATGTTCATTAAATCATTGAAGCGTGTTTGCAAATGATTTCATTTCTTGTATTTTTAAACGGTTAGACTTTATTGCAAGAGAAGCTGCATGGTGCTTAGCGAAGTTGATCGTTTACTTTTTTTTAGTCAGGTAAATTTATCAGTTGCCCACGGTTTGATACAATTGATGAAAGGACGCCTACACAGATCCAATATTGCTGCTTTGACACCGTTGTTCTATTTCTGCTGCCACTCTTATAAACCTCTCATGATCGCTGTAGGTTTGTAAGCTGGCAAAACGGTGGCGAACGAGCGTGATATACATCCTATTGCTCTTTCCTAATGCGGCGACACACATGCGGATGTGTGGGAGCCTACGGAAAGTAAGGCATTGTGTAGAAAATACGCGTTCTAAAATTTCTTGTTTTGCCCTTTCTTCTCAGACGTTCAAACAGTGTCCAAGTCGTTCCAATACGGCAGAACGGCAAAATTTAAGGGAGACACGAAAATCAAAACACAACATAAACAAACGTAACGTTGCTGCACAGAACTGCATTCGAGAATGCTAAAGTAGCGACCCGCGCGTAGAAGAAATGTGAGTAAACGCGTTACAAAAATAAAACGACATCTCCAACGGGAGCACTGAGCTGCGATTTTCCTCGTGTTGAACAGTGTGATGATGACGCAAAGACACAGTTTCAGTTCCCAGATTCTGGTGCTTGAGAAGCGCAGAGCCTAGATTATGTTCGGGATGGCCGTTGATTCGTGGCTTTCTCGTAACGAGGTGTAATCTGATTTGTTTAACATTATTGAATTGTTTATACAGCACCAAACTATGTTCAGTTGACATATGTCTTATATTGGGAAAATAACGTTCCGACATTGGAAATCATTTCAGCCCTCTTACTGTAGCGCGTTATAACATTGCTAAAGCATATTGGTGAAGCATATGCTGGTGCTACTCATCATTTTTATTCGCGCATCTTTAGCTGTTCCAAATGCAGCACGATGATGTGTTTCGAAACGGATTCGCCTACGCGTACAGGACGGTTTCAGCTGAGCGGACAGCGAAACCGAAACAGACAAGATGTTGGAAAGATGGGTGGTACGAGTGTTTTATTTACATCACTCAACCGTATAGCGATGCCAAGCCGCAGTTCTGGGAAGAAGATCGTACCATTGGAGCGTCAGTTTTCAGACGCCTGCGAACGCTTCCTAATCTCATCATATGTACTCATGTTTCTTGTTGTAACGAGCGAGAAGTTCGAGTGCCAGTATTTCTCATTAGACATGTTTTGCAAATTATGGTAGCCATCTTTAAGAACGTAGAGAGGAACCGTGAAGATGTATCTTGATTTCTAGTACATAAAGTACTGCTATTCCTTTTTTGATAAAGTTGTTGAATGTTTAAGCATACATTAATTTACGCCCGAAAACGTCGTGTTTATAAATGCATATTCTACTAAAACAAAATGATGGATCATAGTATATCGCTATATCAATTTGTGCTATTGTTCACTAACGGATACGATTAATGGGTAGAAAATAAAATACTATTCTCACCTTCTTCAAACACCGTTAATGTCTCATGGATGATCATGGAAGCTCACTGCGTCCCTAGAAACTGTGCCTTTGCCGGTTGCCGGAGAGATTCCGAACGAAGACGAACATGAATGTAATCTCCCCACAAAACGGTGACTCCCAGTGCCAGTACCGCTAAAGAGAGCCCTTTTTTCGGTCTCGTCGCACAACTGTGCGAGCGTGTCCGGAGAGCGCGGGCAAGATGAGTGTTGCTCACAGTCCGACGAATTTAGTACCACCGCGACTTCTACGGCATCAAGATCAGTGAAGGAAACAGAAGCATCGGCAACAGAAGCAACAGCTGTGCCGTTTTATACACGTATGGCTTTGATGAGCCGGTGGTGTCGGACGCAAAGTTCGTATGTTTGTCGTGAATAAAGTGATGGTGTGCCCTAATGATGATCATGAAAGATCAGTAGACTGAAATGATTTTCTACCAGGTCTTTATAAAGCCCCGCGAGGACTTGTCAGTTGATAATAGCGAGTTGTGCAATCTATTTCCCAGACTAGATGGATCGAAAAGTGTAAAGGCAAAGTGTAAAGGAAAAGTGTATTAAGCTAGTGATGCAAAGTCACTCTCTAGCTTTGAATGTCATTTTAAGTAGGGGTTTCCGGAATATCGTGCAGCTTGATGTAATCAATGAAAGGCGGCAAAATGTTTGCAATGCGAAGCATGTTAATTGAAGGTGGAGACGATGCGAACCTTAGTTGCGGTTCAATGGTGGTTGCAGAAGGAATCAAATTTCTCCGCCGAGTTATTTAACTTTGGGAGCAACTGTATAGCGCAAGCATCATGAGAACGGTAGAGTGAAACGTGGCATTTACATAGGAATAGCATCCGGGAGATTAAATTTCCCAAAAGCCGCTCATCAAAGAGCAGGCTTAACTTGTGCAACAATGTTCCCCGCACATAATGATCCACGTGTGTTTCCAGCGTGTATGGGCTTATGGGCGTGTGCGTGTGTGAGTGCGTGTGTGAATATGCGAGGAAGCGTACATTTGTGGATATGCTCATGTTAACCACCACGAAGGTTCATGACATCGCGGTGATGAATGATCGTTAGCTTAAGTTCATTCTCATGCACATTTGATTGCTATGCGTTTTTCAAGCGGGAAAGTGGCACTTATATTGTTTCACATACATCAACCCAAAGCTGGGCTCTTCGCTGACCGGTCGTGAACGTGCGCTCTAAAATTCCTTGCTTTCCATTACGTTTTGTCCGTGCTTAACGACAGCGACTATTCCAACGAACGCATCGTGTTGATAAACAGTGCAACTTAAATAGGTCGAAAACCATTTTTACTTTGAAGCTAAACTTTGGTGTGAATTTGACACACTCAACAAACGAAAAAATAACTACATAATTGTTCTAATGCGTTCGTAAGAAAACAAACAAATTGCTTGATTATAAAGCATTCTGCTAAAACACATGCCGAAAGCATGACAACATGAATGCTTTCTAACATATTTTACTCGGCTAATGGAAACACGCAAAGGAAACGAAGATATCTATTAAGCTACACCGCAAAAAGCCATAAGGAAATTGATCGAAATGTGCTATGCCGTTTCGGACGATGGTTCGCTTTTTCGATCCAATAGGTGACGGCCATTGCCACAAGCGGTACAGCGGGGGAATTTCTATCCGCTTCCGAAATAAAACAACAGCAAAAAAAAAAAATGAAGGGTAAAATGAGCAGAAAGTAAAGGGAAAACTATCGGTTTCGTTGAACTTTGGTGAAGGTAGCAAACGATGTAGTAAATACGGTAAAAGGAAATGGCTGCGCGAAAGGAAGCCACAGTTGGTAAATAGAAGCAGCAGTCAATTATCAACCTATTGGTGACAGGTGTGCTTTGGTGCCGTGAGCGACGATGGTACACTTCCAGAGTTCTGCACTTTTAATTAGGTTTTTTTAAATGTGATTTGAAGGAATGAAGGTGAAAGAGAAGATT
The DNA here is from genome assembly GCA_018908115.1 of Anopheles rivulorum. Taxonomy (NCBI): domain Eukaryota; kingdom Metazoa; phylum Arthropoda; class Insecta; order Diptera; family Culicidae; genus Anopheles; species Anopheles rivulorum. Next base: position 278,197 of record STHB01000012.1, read on the forward strand.
CATTATACGAATTAGAACAACGCTGAATCATCTATTGAATCACTAAAAAGTGAAGACTTACAATGAGGGGCTACAAATAAGGTTCATTAGCCGGATGACACGAAGGAAGTAAAGTGATCCAACTGAAAGTGAAAATTGCTTTTGTTCATGGTACTTGTACCACATCTTAAATCTCATCACAAGATTTGAAGTTTTTTCTTCTCAAAAATCATCCTTAACGTAAATAGTGTGTGTGTGTGTGTTTGTGTGGATGCAGCAACGCTCATCTTTAACGGTCGTAGTGCAGTTGTGAAGTGTGTTTTTATTTCGTTGACAAAATGTGGAACAAACTGTTCAAAAGTAAATCAAAATCATCAAAGAATCTTTCTAACCGCTCGTGTTCCTCGGGATTGGAAACTACATCACCCAACCCAGGACCTTCGAAGTCCACCTCCAATGGGCTTAATCTGGTAGCCCAGTACGAGCAGTATGGCAGCAATTTTGACGAGATGCCGGAGCCCGTACGAATGCGCGTACGCTCCGGTGCACACGATCCGAATGCACTCGATCTGGCCAGTACCATGAACCATCGCGATTCCATCGGTGTAGAAATGTGCGGCATTCCGATGCGTCGGTCGAAGCTATCTAGTGCATTTAAAAGTTTGAGCTTGAAGCGAAGTGCGTCGAAAAGCCGACTCAAATTAGTTTCAAATCCGCTGGAAGCGACTAGTGGGCACGGCACGGTAGGTGGTACGGTTGACACTGACGATGCAGAAAAGAGGAACCTTACCGACTACGAGATCCTTAGTGCCGGTAAACGGGCATCGCTGAGACCGTGCAAATCAGGTAGGTCGTGCGGGGGATGAAAGGAACTATTCGGAACCGGCAAGCTTTCTACCAGAAATTGCACATTCGTAGGGGTAAATCATAAAAAAAAATTAATGGCCGCGTATGGTAACCATACGGTGCCTCGGAAAGTAACTGCCCATTACGCTTGGAGAAAGCTCTCTCCCTATCGGGTTTTAAAATTCATCAATCACTCGATAATCGCCACCGGGATTAATTAGGTTGCTTCGTAATGAGAAACACAAAATAATATGATTGGAAATTGATGTTAACTTATTTGGACATTCAAATTTCTTTGCTCCATAAACTTTATGCGTTTTAGTTGAATGGTTCCGAGTAAACTAAACTCGAAAAATAATTATCTCCTTCTTTCTAAATATCATTCACATTATGAATGTAATGATGGTGAATCTTACCGTACTTACACACGAAATGGTCACACTCATAATTTAGTAAATGAAAGAGAATGGTGGGTATAACATTCGTCATTCCTCCTTATCAGCTTTGGTAACACGGAAACAGACCTGTTGTAAAGATTTCTCTAGTGTGGGTACAGGAATAGCTCTTAACCAATAGTCACATGCACAGAAATGTAGGACAGAATTTCAATAAACGTACAACGATTGCATCAAATCTTACATTTCGTTCTCGAAAACTTTAACGACAATCTTGTAGATTTGTTCAGTGAGCTTTTTCATTCACCACAAACCATTAAGTGCAAAGTAAAAGACACCCGCAAAGGAATTGTCCATAAAAAAATCTTATAAAATTACCCACTCTTCCAAAAGAGACTACAAAGCGTCCCTTTATAGCGGCAGTCTTGCGCATACTTTAATCTTACCGACACCCTGTCAGTGGCGTCAGTGTTTGCGCTTTCGATGGACACCAAGCCGGGGCGCATATGTTGTATTTTTTTATACTTCGCTTTGTGAATGTTGTGCCTTTCCGAACGAATCGCTATTTTCCAAGGTAAAAAACCTCACGACTGATATAGCTGTAAGTATACTCCCGGAGGAGACTGAATGGAAGCGATTGAAGGAAATGGGTCAGGAAAAAATTATATGAAGATAAATCAATCCGACTGTACACGCACAAATAAATACGAACCGGACCAAAATGTGTGTATTGTGGCACCCCGTTGGCCGGGTAAAGGGTGCATGAAGAAATTAAATACAACATGGTCTGATTAAAAATCCGCCCGTAGCATGTTGGCCTCCTGTAGTGATAAAAAATCGTCGTTGCGCCAATGTACTGACTACGTGATGTGTAGGGGCCATATGGCACGCTTATGATGGTAAGCTTGCAATGTGTAAAGTACTGGGAGAAATAAGATCGTCGCCAACCTGACACAGCTGCCAAAAAGAGCCCAACATATTACGTATCAGTACGAGCATTGAACCAGGGTTAGCCAACGTAACCTCAAGGTTACGCCTTTGTTGGCAGAATCAGCAGAATGATTGAAAAAATTGTTGTTTCACAACAAAATGCGAAACGTAAATGAAGCCAAACCATCCAAAATGTCCATCGGCAACTTAATCATGAAATATGCGTTAATAAAATACTTTGCTGAGGAAGAAAGGCAATTCCCAACAGGTTTCCAACGCGGATTTGCACACAGGTGCTGGGAATTTTATGCAGATAAGACAACGAACTCGCTTGAATGTTGTTTTGCACCAGACCGTGCATATCAGATATTCATGAATTTTGACCACAACATGGACATCATAAACGATCGTTTCATCGAGCGTTTAACCGGTTTGTTTGGGATAAAGTAACCTATAATGCGATGCGAGAGCGTGATTTTGTTTGGAGCTGCTTATCGGAACATTTAATTCGTTTGACGATTTAAGATCATCAGCGCCAGCACCCAAACGAAACATTCTTTCGCAATATTGGTTTCGATTTTCGTGTTGCTTCAGACAACAATTAACAGGTTTGCTGTTTTGTTCCATTTGAGAATTTGTAGCAACGTGTGGAATATTACAAAGTCTGGTGACCAACACCAAACTTGTTTACTCATATGGTATTGGGCACTAATATGTACCTTCATTAGGCTTTTTCCTATGTAACACCTGTACATAACATTAACATTTTCTTGATTGCTAAATAGATGGATTGATCAATCCTATACGATCCTGATCACTACGAAAAAAACTAGTTGTATAAAAATTATCAAAGGCAGACCTTGCAGAAATAAGCACTAGACAGATATTATGTCTATAGTAAATTTGAAGCTGACGTGAATATAACGAAATTAATATTTGGAACTTAGTTTGTTGGATGTTGCGTATTTCATAGAACATAATATTTTGTTTAAAAATTCTTCGTTGCACTTTACGACAATCGGCAGGTGAAACCGGTTCGCACGACAAGCGCCAAACGCTTTAAAGCTGTCGTACCCATATCGTGTATCGTTGTACAATTACTGTCTGCTGCATAGGTTAGCTGCACAAAAAAAAATCTTCCCGATCGACGAATCACGTCGATATCCTTTTATGATATGATTGACCACTATGTGCACCATATTCGTATCATTAAACATAACCAGATGGTGCTGGTATCTCATTTACTCCTTATTGACGGTGTTCGTTTTTCGATCCGTATGTAACAGAGATGGTTGATTACGAATCTGATGTGCTCCTTCCACTGCACCGAAGAAAAGAGATGACAAATATCGATCTCAGAACGATAAGAGGGGAACTCCATACGCTCGTTCGTAGAAACATGCGGCATAAGTCGCTTAATGGTAAACTAGTTTTCGGCAGTGACATGTCGATTTCAGATGTGTACGTCCAGTCAACATCGAGTGCCCAGGCAAGGAGCGCTGATTAACAAAATTATAGATTGATTGTGCTGCGAATGTTGTCTTGTTGGATTAGTGAGTTTGCAAGGAAAGGTTATCACACTTTGTGCAGTGGAAATAAATAATGGAAGACAGTCTTTGTCACAGTCTTTGTGCGTATTGGCCCACACAAACCAAAGTTTAGTAGTGCAGTGCATTCAATCACCCCCTTAGCTATGTTGTGTGAAAGGAAAACGAAATTTCTCAACCCATGTGAACCTGAGTTATATGAGTTGAAGTCAGACAATATGGAAACCATCAGACACAGAAGTGTTGTGTCAATTGAACATGTGATGTGAGCTATCTCCTTTGTTCTTGATGAACTACGCCCGTTAGAGCAACTTTCCATGTTTGTGCAGCATTTTCATTGAGCGCCCTTTGGGCATCGTGTTCGTTGGGACGTAGCTTGGGGTTCGATCAATGGTTAATTAGAGTGAGTAAAATTGGTACGTGTGGTCAGTAACATTACTGCTTTTAAAGAATGGAACGGTCAGGCAAACCGTATATTGATGTTATTAAACATTTAAGCATTCTTTATTGTCCCGCAAGCAGAATTCTCGAAATGGTATTACACGAGATGGATACTTTCGTTCGTTGATGATTTCATTCCAAGCGGCTATACGAACCGAGTTTAACTAGTCAAACGTACGATTCTAGAGGCAACGTTGAAAAATTGAGTGCGAGTGACACCAACGCAAAAACGTAAATGGAGATTAACCAACAGCATCGTACGACGTAGCGAACCTGCTAAGTGGTGTGCAATATTTGCTAAAGTTATTTGATCTTTGCCCCGGGTGAAAAAAGGAAAGATGATCGCAAGATACTCCATCGATACGAACACCCGTCTAAGCTTCATTGCACGCGCTATATATATCTAAATAATATTTATTACTGGTCAGTAAAGTGCAGCAAATGCACTAAAGCAAAGCAAGTATAGAGTTTAAAAACGTTATGAAAGCTAAAATGTTCCGTCATTTCGTTTTTTAATTGATAACGAACACAATGATGTCATCATGGAAATATTCAACGAAACTACAGCTTGTGTTAACACGAACCGGGTTGAAAGATGATGAAAGCGTAAACAATAATAATTCTTCGACTTCTGCGGCATATTGAAACATTTTGAGTCAGACACGGTGTGATAAACTTAGGAACAAGAGTTTCACACTATGTGAAACCAAAACAAAATCCTGTTCAAAGTGACTTACTTGGAATACAAATTAAGCGAAACGCTGAACATGTGACCCAGTGGCTTTGAATTCGTTAGCACGTGTCTAGCAAATAAGCTTGTGCGCAAACCGTAACACTTTTTTATTATTGTAACAGTCAGCCAGATCAAATGGAACCTAATGAATGCCATGCAACAGTTTTTACTGTAGTGAGCTGAAAAACTTCGTATTTGGCTATTAAATTGATACATTATTTGTGGTTTCGATAGGCGTTAATGCAGCTAATAAAACAAGTTTTTGCTATTGGTATTGTTTTAATAGAAAGCGGTGACCTATTTATTTACATGCAATAACACCAAGGTGTACTGCCCAGATATTTAATAGTTTACATTTTTCATGGTAAGGTTTAGTGACCTTAATCAAAATAGTTTTACGGCAGATCAACCGACTGTTGCAGACAGTTCAGCATACATTTGTTGCAATAAATTTAATAGTCTTTATTGTAGGTACGAACATAGTTGGGAGCCCCAATAAGGTGTGATGAACTTATGTATACAGCGTGAACAGTTATTATGTTTGGGTTTTGACGTGTGTTATGTGTACTTCAAACTGGAACGAAAGCGCATTTAAAGCTCATATTATACACAAAATATACTCAATTTCACGTATAGTGGCGTTTATTTGAACTGTATGAAAATACATTTTGAGTATGGAAAGTTTAAAGTATACGTGAATTATAAACCCTCATTATTCTTTATCAAAATCTGTTTTTCTAGGTATGTTTTTCCTAGGTTATGATACAATGTAATGTCATACAATCGAAGCTTACAATCGTAGTGTATCTTTTAAATAGAGCATCGAGATAATGCTAACTTATCTGATTTTTTATCGTTGACATATATTTGTTAATCCCGATTATTTCGAATGAGTAGAAATGTTACAACTGATTGGTGTAACACCCTTTTGCTTATCTGAACGAATCTGAAACTGCTGATTGAATTATGTCATCATACTGTTGCCATTCATTGGGTGAAGTGTGAGATTATTTTTAGAAATGGAAAATAATGAAGCAAACAATTAATCATGATCAGCAACATTCAGGAAGCTCTTTTCTCTGGAAGTGAACGACTTAAGTAATTAAAACCTCAACAACAAAACGAGACCTGTGTAGTTTGATCTGTAAATCGAAGTCACTACAAATGACCGGTTTCGAGCTAGGCTACTATGTTTACTTCGCTCTCCCACAGGCGCCTCGCCAAATCCACTGGCATCAGATGGCAATATCTTGTCTTTGATTGAAGCTATACGATATCAAATAGCCTACGTCTTTGTACTCACTAGCTGTAACAGATGGACAGGCAGAGCAAGATCACGATGGCTGGACACGGCTGACTGATGTTTTAATCATTTGTGCCAGGCTTGGATGGTATGATTAATAATTCTACCATCAGCGCCGAATGTAGTTCACGCGGGTTTAAGAGGAAGTAACAACAATCTCTAAAGAAAATAAAAGGGAATTTGAAGATTGAATAGCTCGTTGTTGAATCGTGTACGAAACATTTTGATCACATCTGATTAATTGGATCTTTGAATAACAGTAGTTTACAATATTCTGGTACGCTATTTTATTGCGCAATAGAAAAACAGTTTTTCTTACTGCCTTAAAATTTAATTTAAAACCTGACTGACACATATCCATACGACACTGTTACTCTTTTCAGATAATAACCTCAACGAAAAACAGCAATATACAGAAGCCGAAAAGGAAGAGCCTGTCTATATTGAGGAATGCAAGACTTACGAAACGTTCGACCCCTCATACGAACCCCCACCGAATCTGGAACTGCAACCATGCCCCATATGTTTGAGGAAGTTCGTACCGGCATCGTTGATCAAACATACCAGCATTTGTGAGCGAGTTCAAACGAAAAAACGAAAACCGTTCGATTCTTCCCGTCAACGTAGGGAAGGCACAGAGCTTGCGTCTTACTTGCCGAAAAATTTTGGACTTCCTCAAAAGACGGTAAGCTCCTCAAATGAGGTGAGTTTTATGGTATCCATGATTTCTAACATCAATTTTGCCATACAAAGTTAAAAAAAAAACATACAAATCTATTTAAGGATAAGATAAACTCTTTTCTTAAAGCCAATATTGTATGCCGGTGAAGTATGCAGAGTTATGTACTATGTAATATAAATAACTGTATGTAGTCAAATGATGTAAAGAAATCAAAAAACAATCACATCATACCTACCTAATAATGTTTGGTTTGATCATTTGCCTAATAAGCAGGGCATGATTTATAATTTTCATTTGCATGCTGTGTGTTTCATTTGCTAATTTTACGAGATTTTTCGTTAGGTTATGTTACATAAAAAGTATATTTAATTCTAGATTCTTTATTCATTACACAAAACATTTGCTTAAGTATTTTTTTATGATCATTAATTGACTCATTGCGGCATGTGAATAGATGTTTCATTGGTAAATTAATAATAGCCGTGTATTAAAACATATTTCCTTACATCGAAATCTGTAGCACTTGTTGTATTGTTGATATTCCTATAATGTTTACACATTTCAGGCTATCCCTGTGCGAAAGTTAAGCCTCAGCAAAACACCTACATTCGAACGCAAAGAAATCAGCCCTACAACGATGTCCACGTCAATGCCAAGTGCTGCTAGTACACCAAAGCCGGTACTAAAACGGAGCATGTCGCAACAGAACGAACCATGTCCATACTGTGAACGATGTTTTGGTATGAAAGCATACGATCGACATGTTGAGTGGTGTCGTGAGAAAGCGCTGCTTAACAGAAACGTCAACAACAACCAAACCATTTCCGCAGCAAAGGAAAGGCTGCAGGCGAGAATTCAGTATAAAGCGCCACAAATACGGTAAGCAACCAGAAAAGAAGAACGATCCACGGTTGTTGCGAGTGTCTGAATGATTTTCTATGCATTGCAGATCGAAACGTGCCTTAAATCGAGAGAAATATTCGGGAAGTTTGAGTTGCGGTGGATCTACCAGCAGCCTTGCAGAATTAGATTTGCACATGCCACGGCACAATTCGATGAGCTCATCCGTGTCGAGCGATAAGTAAGTCGAAATCGCGAATATTTCATGAATGAGTAACAAGAGCAACAAATATTTCAAAACAGCGCATTCTGTAGTGCCTCGCAAAAAAACCTAATAATACGACTTTACTAACTAATTCTTATTCTCATTTTTCAATGCTTTCCCATTTTTTATCCGTTTTGGTTACCATTTTGCCGCATGATTTTACGTTTCAAACTACCATCCCATATCCGGTACCGCCCAATCCAATCCTAGTAGAAAATTCCATCTATCACCACATTCATTGCAGCAAAACTCTTTAGGCAACGTTGTTAGCCTCACCAAGGAACCAAAGATCACCAAACGAGAAGAGGCCAAAAAAGGCACGAAACGGACCAAGACATTAACACTCAGTAGCGAACGACTGCCTAGCGATACGAACAATAATAACAATAACAACAACAACATCATTAATAAGAACAGTAACCACTGCTATCACAACAACTTGAACAACAACCGAAATGATGCCGGTTGCCGTACTCAGCNCATTCATTGCAGCAAAACTCTTTAGGCAACGTTGTTAGCCTCACCAAGGAACCAAAGATCACCAAACGAGAAGAGGCCAAAAAAGGCACGAAACGGACCAAGACATTAACACTCAGTAGCGAACGACTGCCTAGCGATACGAACAATAATAACAATAACAACAACAACATCATTAATAAGAACAGTAACCACTGCTATCACAACAACTTGAACAACAACCGAAATGATGCCGGTTGCCGTACTCAGCAAAAAAATCTACTGAACCGTTCCACTGTAGACAGCAATGTGACCGTGCAAAAGCAGCACAAACTACGGACTGCCGAGCAGAGAGTTGAGAAGTTCGAAATCATTGGCCATAACCATAGCGAACGGATGACCCATCGACCGGTCATCGCTCAAACCGTACGATGTACGAGCAACAGGTTCGTTGGTGGTTTATCTGTTTCCATGGCCAGGGTTAATGATCGAGTGTGATTAGATCTAATGATCGTTCAAACCTTATACGAGCCTTCATTGTCACCGGTACCGGTAGAATTAGTGGTAGCAATCAATGCTTTAAGTTTACTCTATTCAAACATATTTCAGTTGATTGTATGCTACTGGACCGTAACGAGTTGGTAGTGTTCAATTTGGATATACTGCATAGTATGGTTTAATGTGTGTGGAATATCGTAAAATTGAATTTGTTTGTTGCACTTTAGAATTACTCAGGCACACTCTTCACTGGTTTCAAGGTCGATAGAATGGTATGGAAGAGCCATAATAATTTCTGCTTTTAAACAAGAGTTAGTAATTTTCCTTCTTTTTATTTGTTTTTACACGAGTGGTTTTTACTGATTTTTTTCTAAATCAAATGATAATTGCACGATGGCTAGATCTGTATATACATACGAAAAATAATACATTGCGTTTCATGTACCGATAACTTCGTGAAATCATTTACGCATCGCGCCAATTGCACTCAATATGCTATGCATCAACTTCATCAAATTCATTAACCAAACAAATGAAAATAGACTGTGCCACTTGACGGACGCTTCCCTGCATTTCTTTCTTTCTATGCCTATAAAATGCTTTACATCTCCAAAAGTATGACTAATAATTTGTACAGTAACGTGGTTTGTTGGGGCGGCCCGGTGGTGTATTTGGCAACGGCGCTAGGTCCCTAACACGACCGGACCGGGTTCAAATCCCATTCGGACCGTCCCCCCGTAGCATGGTCTGACTAGCCTGCTACGTGGTAAAATTAGTCTAATACGGCCTGTTCCGTTCTAACATAAATAAAAAAAAAAAAAAAAACGTGGTTTGTCACGCAATTGGATCCAATTCGAACTACGATTTTGTTTATTCTTTTCTCCCCCATACTCCCATACTACCAGTGGATACAGCCCTGACCGGTACGATCCATTCCTGTCTGCTAGACGGCAGCTTGAGGAGTTATTTTCTCCTACCACATCCTTGATTCATGCCAACTCCCCGGGCAGTACTACCAGTACATCTAGGCTCAATCAGATGAGCTCTAACGGTGGTACTGCTTCCGACAAATCGACCAATGGTGGTAATACAACGAAAAATACGCACCATAATTCGAACTTTCGGCGAGCGTACTCGTTGCGAATGCCACGTAAGGCATCTCGCCCAATGTATGTAGAAAAGGCTAAGTCCAACATACAGAAGGGTATCACCGACGATGGTCCGGTGTCACCGAATTTTCTCAAATCCTCCGAGTATGACGAATTGCCGATCAAATCTACATTTAATGCTCTGCAGATGGCGGAACCGAAACCGAAACTGCGTGATTCCAGCACGGTTCGCAAGAATCTCAAACTGGATATCAAGGATCCAAACAATCCGGCCGGTGGTGAGATACCGCTGTCCAAAACGGATTCATTGGCCGTATTTCTTAAGTACGAAAACGAGCTTGCATTCAGCGAGAAGGATATGAAAGATAAAAGTAATAGTCTCAGCAAACGGACATCATCGTTAAACGCAGAAGCAAATCAACACAAGAAACAAGACTTGCTAAACAGTGTACATCCTGCCGCAAAAAGTAATGAATCTTTTACAAATGATGAAGAACAGCAAAAGACACCCGCGAAGCGAAGCGTTCCAACGCCTGAGGATGAATCAGTTATAAAACAAGCGCAAAGGCTCGTTCCAATCAAGCTAGAACCTATCAACATTACTTATAACAATAGTAATCCAAGTGAATCTACCAACATTAAACCGGTGGTTATATCGCTGGACGCAATAATTGGAAAGCCTAATATTACGAAACAGAAAGAACCCCCGGCGGACAATGATAACCGTGCTGATACCAGCTATATCGATCCAAAGCTTATAAACAAATGTGATAATTTACCGATAACTCTGGTCAAATCTGCAACTAAGGATGTTGATGGTAGTTGCNGCAGCAGAAATAGCAGCATCATCGGCAACATGTCTGCAGAAGGAAGACAGCTTACCTTAAAAACTGTTGAGCGGAAACTGGAACGATCCGTTGCTCCTCCACCGCCTCCGCGAGCTTCTATAAGTGTGGCACCAAAACCACCGGAACGCACTCGTAAAGAAACTAGTTTTGATTATAGCAAAACCAACGATGGACCTAACAGTAGCGCTGAAAGCAGCACAAGCAACAACAGTAGTCCCACAGCAAGTCATTCCTCCAGCCCAGTGGATCATAGAGTTAGCCAAACTAGTACAAACTGTGACAAACGACCACAGCTTACTCGACAAGATCGGGAAGATTCGGGATACCGCACCGGGCACGAGTCTGGACAGTCTGATGCACAGGAACAGGAGAATAAACCTTCCATACCATCATCGACATTAAAGAGAGATGATCAAATACCCAACAGCCCCGGATTGCAAACTGCCTACAATTTGAACAGGCTGATATCACCAACGTCAACCTTGAGCAATTTTATCCAAACACGATCATCGTCAATCACTACCACACCTTCCACTTCTGCTAGGGGTGATCGATCAACCATATCCTCTGCACTAGAGCAGTTCGACGTTGATGAATTTATGCAATCGTTGGAGGATTTACATCGACGATCGCCAGTCAGTGCAAAGGATTATAAACATTCATTGTTTACCCGTACAAATAGCTCTGTCAGCAGTCGTCGTGCAGTGCCCACCCACAATGATCAAAGCAATGGCAAACGAAGCAACAGCCTCGACAGTGGCCATAGCAATGCCGTTGTTAACTCAATCCACTACGCACACAATAAAGCAAGTAGTGGTGTGCCACGAGTGGATGTGTGTGTGCGGAATGGTAGCGGCACAGCCAGTAATAATAACAGTAGTAATAGTAGTAGTAGCTTTAGTAGTCCTAGCCATTACAGTAACAGCAACAACAGTAACTCTTACTATAACAGCAATGCGATTAATAACAAAACTCCACATAACCACAGCACTGCTGCTGGCAATGGCCACGACAATTCAAAGGGTGTCGAAGTTGTGCATCCGCTAGGACAGCAACTGAACAGCATGCGAAACTCTCCAGCTATAGCACGTCGAAGAATGAGTGAAGAATCTGCAGCCATTACTCTTCCTGCTGTACCACCGTCACCTAGTAATGGGACGGCTGGTGGTAGTACGTCCTTATCGGCTATGCAAAATTTACCCAACATTCATAAACCAACCACGATGGACAGTGCGTTAAACGGGAATGGAAAGAGTGTGCAACCAGCCGCACATCCTTACTACTCCTCATCGAGTCCAGTAAACGGTAGGAAGACTAGCTACAATAACAAGTCATATCACGCTAACCATACCACCGGTACATCATCTTCAACACCAACTTCGTCCCATCTAACCGGATACATGTACGAAGCACGATATCCAACGGATTCTTTCGATCATCTCGAGCGTGATCTACTAAAAAGCGTACAGGAACTGAATCGTATGTGTGGTTCCTCGTCCTCAGTATGCTCGATCGATTCCGAGGAGCTATATAGCGTAGAGGATTATCCGCTGAACAAGCGATCATCTGAACGATCGCAGGCCAGTGCTGATTCGGCGTATCGCAGGTAGGTATCGTAAATCTATACGAACTTCACACCATTCCTGTGGGAATTTAACAAATCTAACCCTCACACAATCTTAACTGCATCTTCAGTAATTGCTAGTACACCTTTGGGCTAGCATAATAACATCATTTAAATAGAGAACCAAAGTATAAAAGTAACAATAACTAAAACATATTATTGACACGATATTAAATGTTGCACTTCAACTATTGCATACTGTTTATTTGACCTCTATCAGTTACATTGCAATTTAGTGACCGGAGGATGAACCTATAAGTAATTAAAGCGAGTTCCATAATTGCAAAGAACATTGCATAATGTCAATGTCAGGATTTCATCTCATAGAATATGATGTAGCTACAGTAAATTGTATACCCGCATGCTAATAATAAATACTTAACGTTGGTTGCCTCGCTAACAGCTTTTAATTATGTCCCCTATTTCTTCCGATTTTCCCATCACCTTTTTGATGGTATGTAGCAGTCTATCCACGCAGTCACCACCAGACTATGCACCCCCTGTGCCTATAAGGCAGGTACGGCCGAGTTCGCGCAGCTCAACCACCAGTCAGAACCAACCAGCGCAGCCGACGAACACACTAGACAGCTCGTGCAATAGCCTTCCGCTTCACATGTCTCTTCCACCGATAACCAGTGCTTCGATCAAGGGGCACAAACAGGAAGTCCAACCTTACAAAGACAGCCCAGATGGGGTTCCAAATCTGATCATGAATCCTATGTCCAAATTTTGCCATGAATGTGGTGCACGGTTCATGATCAGTAGCGCCAAGTTTTGCATGTCGTGTGGCGTGCGACGTATTACGTTGGAATAATTTGATGTTGAAAGGGAATACACGCTAGTTTAGCTAAGTATCCAGTTTAATTTCAAAGTTCCTTCAATTCTCACTAACCGACATAAAAAGTTTTACTAAAAGGGATTCTTTACGTTACCACAGCAAAACATTGGATGGTTTAGTGGAAGTCAGTGATGCTGTTAAGAAATCGTTTATAAATATTGTAACAAAACTTTATAATGCACCGCATATTAACAAAGACTGAAAACTGTTTTACCATAATTGGTTGTATCCCGATGAGAACACTTTAGTTGATAAAATTCACTTCCGCATTTACTACCAAACTCTCACATTTGCTAGCGTTACTAAGTCGAGACCAGAAATGAATCAAACACACCCACTAATTAACTTATATTTTTACCAGAACGGAAGGATCAAACACTAATAATAAGTATAACAAAACAAGTTAGTCATTATTCAGTTTACGTTACTGGATGAGAAAAACCGATGGATGTTAAATTAAACATATCCCGTTATATTCGGTATAAGAGTATATAAATTTCGGAAACATCAACAAATTTTAACAGTTTTGGAAAAAAAATCTGTGTTGAACCGAATTCTTATATCAACACATATAATATTATGTTATCAATTTGATCATTGTGAAATATTTGAGGTACAATGCTATGCGCTGCGACGATTTTTATTTTTTTGCTTTATTTCGTTAGTGTTATGTTATAAATTGTTACAAATGCGTTATTTTTTCAGTTTTCATTTCTATCGCTTTTTGAAACTCATTTCAATAATGAAGAAGAATTTCACAAAATTTTATTAATTCCAAATTTCAATTGAAGTCTGATGTCTGGTGTTTGATAATTTTAATTTAGGAAGTATTTTGCAAAAACTGCTATTGTTTCTTGTACTCAACAAACTTAAGTACTGTTCAATCTGTACAATATTGAATGACAAACCTATGAAGATCATATTAAACTGCACGAAATTTTGTTCATCTTTTCATGGCATCAAAGTGAAACTCTGCTTCGGATATAATGAACCACGATTTGCACAGAATTGTTATTCTGAATATGAATCATGCTAATTAATGTTGGCTTAGCCTGGTACAGTTTGGAAAACAATTAAATGAAGTCAATAAAAAATCATACATATAGGAGCTTTGTCGGATAAGACAATTCAGAGTGAAATTTCAAAAGCAAATGTTATCTTGAAAATAAAATAACATCCCATAGCATCCATAACTAACGGAGTGATCCATTTGATAAATAATTAAAGTGTTAATATTTTAAATCATTCAATAAAACCAATAACATGTACATGGTCTTTAAACAACTTTCATCATATCCGAAATTTCATTAAAATTTGAAGACGACCATATAAACACGTTGAATTTCTTTGTTTGAGCTAACTATTGTTGTTATGATGACGGTTGATTTTTTTTTTTAATATTTGCATGCACATCCTATCACAGATCACATCAGGTGAGAAGTACAATTGTAGTACTGATGAAAAATAGTATATTTACCTATCAATTTCAATGGAAAGTGTTCTTATAATTACACTTGTATATAATCATGAAGATATTTACGAGCCAGTTCATAGTTTCCACTATGTTTGTAGATGAAACTCAAATTAAAAGCAGCCTCAGCTTTCAAATCCAGGTACAGCGGATTTTCCCGAATGATCGGACTGTCAAAGCTCAATACTCGCTTGTAGTAATCAACTGCCAGATGAAGCAGCCCCAGTTGATGATACATTCGGCCCAAGTTATAGAAAGCTTCGTGGCGTAGTTCTTCCGGGCGTCCGTTGAGATACTTTTCCATGAACACGTTCGCTTGTGCGATTAGCGGTTGCTTGTTTTTGGTGAACTTTTGGCAGGCAATCTGGGTCAGCGTGACGGCGATCATCATCGCTTGCAGCGGATCATTGGTAGCGAGATATATTTTATTATATTCATTCAGGGCGTACTTATAGGTGGAGCAGTTGAGATGATAGTTGGCAATCAATGCCTTCGGGTACATTCCAATTTTAGACGAACGAAAGAAAATTCGTGACAGATAGCGTTGGTATCGCACGTCGCCGCTTATAAATACAATTAAATTAAATAAATTCCAAAGCTGCGGATGATTGATTTTCGCTTCAAATGCATCGCCTTTCAAGTTGAACAAGGGTCGGATTTGATCCCGCATAATGTTTAATCCAAAGGTTGGATCCCGGTTGTAAATGCACGCCGTTAAGGCTAGCTGCTGCAGTTCCGATCGAAAGCAGTGAAACCGTTTAGAAGTCTGCAACGTAAACACCAGTTTCATGTAGTAGGTATAATCGCGTTGCTCATCAGCCACGGTCAGCAAGCGGAGTGCGAGATCCCACTCAGTTTTTAGCGATAAATCGTTTCCGGTTACGAAATCCGGTACACCCTCACCAAGAACACGGCTTTTATTCTCGTGATACTTTACGTGCGACAAAACCGCTATATCCTGGCGCTTTTTAATCTGGTAACAATGTCGCGCTAGCAACATGAAACCTAATTCGAGAAACTCTCGGTAGCGACCAACTTCATGCAGTAACAGGCAGCGCTCGTGGAAAACCTCCGGATCTAAATATTCATTTTCGGGATCTTGTTCCAATGCCTGCAAAGCTTCATCGTACTGGCCCTTTTTCTTAAGCAGTGCTGCAAGAGCTAATCTCGCATCGAGATAATGTGCCAGAGAAACTACCTATAAGTAGAACGGATTAGATCGACCATTTAGCAAATGAGCACAAACGAGTGCTAACAGGGCAGGGTTTTACCTTTCTGTATCCTACAATTGCCTCGTCATAGTTTTCAATCCATCGCGAACAATCAGCATAACGCAACCAAACTGCAGCTAGCGAAAACTTTTTACTTTTGATCAAAGGTACTAGCAATCGTAGCGCATGACGATAGTATTCTTCCTTCATGAGCGCTTCGGCCACATCTAGATAACAATCGCCATCGTTTTCTGGATCAATGTGGGTGAGAATATCATCTATGACTTTATCGAAACATTGTTCACACTTCAAGTGCACCAGAACAACTGCTAGTTTCGTACGCAGGTCAAGAACTATATCGTCTGGGATCTCAATAGAGAAATTTGAACTCATCTGAGATTCCTCTCTAACCCCGAGCTCGTAGTTGTGCAGTTCCACGCTAGCATGCATTGCAAGAATATCCAAAGCTTGGCGATAGTGTCCGTTGGCTATTAGCAGTTCAATCAGCAGATTAATGTCCTCCATGCTAAATTTCTCCGGTGCCGTACTGTATGCACGCTGCATTGCGTCAAGCGCAGCACCGACGTTGGTTTCTTCGTGAAATTTTTTGGCCACTCGTTTAGCAGTGCTGATAAGAAAATCGGCTTGTTCTTTAGGGATGAATGGGAGCATATTATAGTAATACTTTAGTGCCTGCTTTTCGTCTCTAGTCTCCATCAGCTGGGCACGTTTGAGGCGTATGTCTATATTTTTTGGGTTTGCTCTGATGCCTCGGGTGTAACATTTAAGAGCTTCCTCAACATTACCGCGTTCGATTAATATTTCGGCCACAAGCAACCATTGCTCCGAATCAGATGGATTCAAATGCGCAGCAATTTGCGAATACTGAAGATACTTTTCCGGATCATCTATCTCGTGTATATGGGCCAGGGTTATGAAAGGTTCATGAGCCAAAGGGACCTGCCGGATGATTTCCAAACAAAGATCTTCTGCTGTCTTTGTGTCGCCTCTAGCATAGCACAGGTTTGCTTGCCCCATTAAACCTTGAAGTGCCGTAGGAAGGCTTCGTTTCTGGCGTCGCATAACCGATTTGCCTTCCAATTTGGTGGATCCTTGGAAATTGCCTTTCAAAATATCACGGCGCGAATTGTTAAGATCTTCGAAAAAGGAGCATTTTTTCTTTGAACTTTGATCGACATCTGCATCGTCGTCATCCAAATCGTCATCTTGCTGCATCCGTGCCTGGTATTCTGAGAAACTAATTTCCCGGGCTACAAGTTTCTTGATCAAGACCTCACGCTGATGTATATTTTCGTCGTCCGTTTCTGATTCCGATTGGGCGGAAGAATTCGCACCGGTAGATGAAGTCGAAGGAGCGGTATTTGTAACCGGATGCATCATTACGGGTTGCTGTTGCAGTTCCACAAACTCGGAAAGTGCCGACTCATCAACCTCATCAACTTCAAGTTCTTCGATTTCCACGTTGGATGCATCAAACTCGACATCACTATCCGACATTGTGATATCCGTTTTTCGTGCGATTCACGTATCGATTATTAAATGCGGCAATGCGGCAGTACTGTTTTCTCGACGGTAAACAAATGAGCGTACAACTGCTGTCAAACATACAATATTCGAGTGAAAAAGAGACCAATAGTGATTTAATATCATTCTTCTCGCTCGCACATACGTTGGCAAGGTTCATAGACATTTTTGAATAGGGTTTATAGATAAACAAAATTAGCGTTGCCCACTTAACGATTTAAACAGCATTCCTTGAAACTAAAATTTAATCATGAAAATGAATAAAATAAAAAAATATCAGTAGGTTGTTACAATTTCACCATAGTTTGTGTTCGTGGTTATAATTCAATCGGCGAATTTCTCTACTATCATTGCGGCCTTTGTCTGAGTGTGTGTGTTAACATAATTACAGTGGAGCAACGCTTATCAAACGAAATTTTTAGGTTTAAATATTAAAACTATAGTTGCACGATCCTTATAAAACGCTTTAAAGTCAATAATAACCTTAAAGTACATTACAGCAATGATAACAACATATAAGTAACCCAAACCGAGTGAACCATTTATCCGTGTGGTTCGGTTATACAGCCACCGTAAAGTCATGATATGCCCGGATAATCGGCCCTCCACTGTATATGTGAAAGTGGATATTCAAAAAGCGAATTTGGCACTTATTAATGTGTATTTGAACTCCTCATTTTCTTTCTTGCTTGGAGCTTCTAAACGAACATGCAAAAAATTGATTGTTTTGGAAAACTAATTTCTGAGCTAAGTTGGCAATTTGTTCGACAAAAAAGATTTGACTAGATTTGATAAAATCAAATTCAAAATTAATTGACAGCATATTTCGTCTAATAGCAACGCCAAAAGAGCAGCTTCGACAGCATGCTGTCTAATGTGAGATGTCAAAAATTTTGCTCATTGGGTAACCTGAGCTGTACTTCGCTGATGTGACACCGCTTTGCAATTTCTTCGGGCGCGGAGCCGTGGTAGGAAAAGTTGTGAATATTTTCTCCGAATGCTAGCGTAAAATAGCTGCTGTGTCGAAAATCGTGCAAAGAATTGTGTACCCTTGGAGATTGCCAGTTATCAGCGTTACTGTCTGCTAGACCAGCGGATAATTGGCAGGACAAATCGGATACACAAGTGTTCGTTTCTTTTTTCGGCCGAAAGTGTGGATAATATACTGCAGTAGTTTATTGTGGTGGTACGGTGCGTGAGCACAAGCCAAGGTTTTTGAGGTGTGTAGCGGGATGATATTTGGAATACCATTTTATTCATTAGTCGGTGATTTATTCCTGAACGTGGGTAAAAGCAATACCAACAATTGGCATGCTGGTCCGACTGCCCGTAGTGTTGGACAGTGAAATCAGAGTAACCGGTAAACGTGTGAGTGAAACAGAGCGAGTCCGAACGAGTGCGGCGCGTGGTAATGTGATGTGTGTTATCAGTAAATTCGGATGACTTTTCGGTGAATCATGCCGTGGATCGGATGATCGAAGTGCCGTGCATAAAACCGATAAAGTGCCGTTGAGATAAACGTACAAACGTACTGTCGAAATTGTCCGAAAATCGGCACATTGCGAAAGGATGGTCAAAGCAGTTTTTACTACAAAATTTAGAAGGCATTATCCAACATATTGTTAATGTGGCGCGCCTGAAAACCACCGAATCGAAAGAAGCCATACACATGTTCAGGTGTAGAATACGGTCTATTCGACGTACGCACGAGCGTATGGGTGCTTCACGTGCTTATCTGCATGAGTCGTGATTGGTGGAAATGAGTCACATTTGCACGAGTGTGTAGGGAGGATAATATTTTATGAATGTTTCAACCGGTACCTAATATGAATGTTACAACACTCCGTCTAGAAAGCTCGACGGGCATGCCTGTCGGAGCAAACTGACCTCGAAGATAAACGAAGGGTAGATATTAGGTGTTTGGGATTGAACGTTGCAACAGTATTACTGTTGATCGTATTTTGTGAATATGAGTGATCACCATATACTACGACACACAATCGTGCATTTCCAACATTGCGAAATACTCACCGCGAAATGATTTATGTTAAAACATGCAATCTAAAATATCCTCGTTATAAAGTCCGGGTGGTTAAATTTAGGAGTAAAACAGTCTAAATTGTATCTATAGTTCCCATCTGTTTATGCTAAAGTAATCTATTTACTAAGCTGGCCTCTATGCTGGTCATTTAAAAGCTTTCACCTTTTTTCACTATAAGACAACCGTTACCTTCGATACAGTCCGTAACATAATTATATGGTCAGTGTTTTAAAACTGCAACGGCAAATGTTTTAGAAATCGATGTACATAATATTCAAACAAACTTTAAATATTAATAAATATTACGGTTTTCCATGGAGCTTCCATGATTTTGGAGCTGTATTTTGCCGCGCCGTGAATTGTTCCATGCAATGTAACTACCAACAATCATTTTTAACAAACGTGTTTGATCATTCGTTCAAACCATTCTGAACCTTTTGTTTATATCTTATTGAGAATTTTGCTTAAAAATTAATATTTTAATTTTCTAATATTTTGAATTATGATATTCTTTACTGACACGCCTTGGTTCCATTTTTTTTGGAATAATGTTTTAAAAATACATCTTTGTTGATATATTTCTTCACAATTTGTATTAGACATAAAGTAAGGAAACTATATCCTAACCTATATCCTATATCCTATATCCGATGCAAATCTTTTTTAAACTTTTCGAGAACGGAAAGTGACAATGTAATACTATTCTGTACTAGTCTATTAAGTTGAGTAATGGAATATAAAGAAAAACAAGACATGAGACATTTTGTTCATTGTCCTAGTGTGGTCTAGTCTCCGCACTCCGGTTGTCTTATCCTCCTAAATCTCTACTTTTATTACTTCAACCTTGGACGTACGTACAAAAGTTTCTGTTTATTGCAAATTGTGAGTTATTTTGAATTGTGAAATGTGTTGCAAACATCAAATCTGCAATTAAACCATGCATTAGTGCTTTAGATCGTGTCGATTACGACTAAAATCAAGCAGTTGGTTTTTGTATTCCCCGAAAAAATAGTAATATTTGTATACAAATATGCAGTATAGTGAAAAGTTATGTGTTTGTATTATTCATAACTTTGTACAATATTAATTTTATCTATAATGTCTTTACTCTACTTATGTCTCTTTACTCTTAATATTTACTCTGAAAAAAAAACAAACAGACATATAGTTAAGCGACGGACTGTTATACAGTCGATGATCGTGCACCGAATATCAACTACCAAAAGCTGGACACTTGAAGCTGGTCGTGGGGTAATGAATTTTGTGCTGTTAATGTGCTTTCGCTTTAACCCTTTCATTTGTTTGTGCTTATGGATGTAGCGTATTTACATACAGTGTTTGTGTATAACGCATTTGTTTTAGTTCAGTTAAGTTAATAAAAGCTTTCCTTCTTACATCCCTTCCCCTAAACACTCCTTAATTACAACAAATTAAATCAAGATGAAGCAAACGAGGCTGGCAGCTTTCAAATTGACCGTAACTGTGATGGAACAATTCATTGCATTTGCATAGCATTCAATTTAAAAAGATCTATATCTTAACGCTTGTTTTATGCAGTTAAATGCAATTAAAACTACTTTTTTTTCCTTATGGTACTATGTTTACATACAATTTCTATACCAGACCTATATGTAAAGAAATAACTTATTTTGCCACAACACCTGTTTTACATCCTGTAAATAAGTGATGGACGCTGTGTTTTGGTGATGGCGCGGAAAAGTCTACAAAGATAGTACCTCGAATTATTCATCGTGAATCGATGTGCAAGTGTCGCGGGCGTATGGTTTGGGTGCGGTAATCTGGTGTTGTAAATGTTTTATGACCTCCAATTACCACGTCGCTCTCAACATTCTGTTACAGCTTGAACGGTTTCCAATGACATGGGTTTGTTGGAGTTGTAACCATTTAACACTATGCGAAGGTGGTGATGGAAGATGATACCCATATATCCAACCCTAAGCACATTTCATGGTGAACCAGTACGAATAGCAAGAAGGTAGACATCTATACCATTATCGATTGGAAAAGGTGCATTGCTTTAGCTTTAATTAACACACACACCCAGTAGAAAAAAACAGTTGCTGCATTGGCAAAATGAACGGAATTATTCATAGCAACGAGTCCGAATTTTTAATGCTCCTCAAATGCAAAGCAGCACAACACGCGAAACGGATTAATGTCATGCGTACACGATGTTCTGATCACTTCCTGCGTGCGTTTTTTTTTTGTAGTATGTTTCGCGGTACACATGTTTGTAACGACACCGAGGTCGTCTATCGATGGGATCGAAATCACGCGACGTAACATTCCGGCAAAGGAGAACATCATATGGGTTAAATAACACACTCTAGTGCTAGAAACAATACTGTAATATTGTGCATTTTACAGACTTAAAGCGACACGTTTGTTTTTTTTTTAATTTAAACTTACAGAAGAGCCAAATTTGACTTCCGTTGCGGGGTGGACGTTCAGTTGGATGTGAAGCTATAAATACTGATATTAACTTTGGCTTGATAACATATCACAATTTCTTATCCGGGACCGATAACTGAAATCGTCTTGTAGACGATGTGTTACTTCATGATTTAGATTAGAGAAGTTGCTGCATGTCGTACCAGAATCGAGGGTGATGTCTATAGTGCATTTGTATATTACGTCATTTGAAATAAACCCCGAATGACGGGACAGCAATGTGTTTTACGTGAAATCGAAATTTATCAACCAATACGAGTTGTTATCTTTTCTCCCTTACGCATTGAATGCCGATGATCATTGCTCTTACCGGTGACTGTCTAAGTACCATGAAGTCCCAAGATCGTTCATACATTACTAGCACACATTGCATATTTACATTCACTAAGCGGCTGTGCCTAATAGACGATAATGGACATGATCAGTTGTTGATCTCCAAGGTTCTTCAGAACCTTTTTCACTATAACTGCCGTAATATTTCGAACAAAAAGTAGTAAATTGCTAAAGCATTTCATTTATTTTTTCCTATCGTTCCAGACCTAACCAAAGAAAAGCTTTGCATAAAAAAAACTGTGTGATACAGTTGAAAAATTAACTATTGGAGAGACCTAGTTAACGGGGGTCTCACAATCAATCACGGGTCAACATTCGAACGTTGGTATCACGCACAAAATGGTCAACACGCCGTACATAATCAATGAAATTTATGACATTCTTCAGAAGGTAATAACGTTTAATTAAATCTATCGAACTGTAACCGTTTGTATAACGTGTCTATCTTTTTCGATTCCAGTCCTCTCCGTTCGAATTGACATTGGAAGCCTTGTTGGCGTTGGGTGTGATATGGATAGTGTTCTACAAACGTACGACAAAGAAGTTACCCACGTCCGATGAAGACATCATCGCACGATGGACCCCGGAACCGCTAGTGGCAGAAGTGCCGCAGGATCATCCAGCACTTAAAACGAAAGTCGTCAACGGGCCCGTCGGTAAATTGGTGAATGTAAACGGCAAGGAATGCATCAACATGGCAACACACAATTATCTCGGGCTAGCGGAAGATGAAGATATTAAGCAGGCAGCGATAAAGAGTTTGCGAAAGTACGGTGTCGGTTCATGTGGCCCACGCGGATTCTATGGTACGGTGGACGTGCATCTGGAATTGGAAGAACGGCTGGCCAAATTTATGCAGGCGGAGGAAGCTGTCGTTTATTCATATGCATTTTCTACGATAGCCAGCGCAATTCCGGCGTATTCCAAGCGGGGAGATTTGATCTTTGTGTAACTATCTACCTGTACCTCTACACTTATCTTGAAAAAACATGGTCAGATTCATACTTTTTTTTTTCTTACGTATTTGTTTCCAGCGATGAGTGTGTAAATTTTGCTATTCAAAAAGGGCTGGACGCATCGCGGAGCAAGATTTTCTACTATAAGCACAACGACATGGACGATTTGGAACAATTGCTGCAGAAGCAGCAGACGGAGGATAAGCGCAATCCGGCAAAGGCCAAAAAGACGCGCCGTTTTCTGGTGGCCGAAGCAATCTACATGAACACGGGTGAAGTTTGTCCGCTGGCCCGCCTGGTGGAACTCCGGGCTCGTTATAAGCTACGCTTTTTCCTAGACGAAAGCATANGTATTTGTTTCCAGCGATGAGTGTGTAAATTTTGCTATTCAAAAAGGGCTGGACGCATCGCGGAGCAAGATTTTCTACTATAAGCACAACGACATGGACGATTTGGAACAATTGCTGCAGAAGCAGCAGACGGAGGATAAGCGCAATCCGGCAAAGGCCAAAAAGACGCGCCGTTTTCTGGTGGCCGAAGCAATCTACATGAACACGGGTGAAGTTTGTCCGCTGGCCCGCCTGGTGGAACTCCGGGCTCGTTATAAGCTACGCTTTTTCCTAGACGAAAGCATATCTTTCGGTGTGCTAGGCGAATGTGGACGTGGGCTGATAGAGCACTGCAATGTGGATGTAAGTTGTCAGCAGTTTTGATACGAGGCGATTGATATGTTTTATAAGATCGTCCTTATTAATGACGTGTTGTTTTTCCATTCTAGAAGACGGAAGTTGATCTGGTATCGGCTGGCCTTGAGTGGTCTGCTGCAACGATCGGTGGATTTTGTGCCGGTTCATCGTTTATTGTCGAACATCAGCGTCTCTCCGGCTTGGGATATTGTTTTTCTGCCTCGTTACCACCTCTGCTTGCACAGGCAGCCATCAGTGCGCTGGATCGGTTTGAAAGTAACCCACGAATATTCGATGAACTCCGAGAACGTTGTCGAACTGTTTCAGGGTAAGTGTATGCAAAAAAAAAACGGTCCTTTTAAAAGGTGTGATCATCTGTTTTGACCATTACAACCCATGTTTTGCGATATTAATTGTTATTCTATCTTGCACAGAAAACTTCCTCAACTGAAGCACTTCCAATCGAGGGGTGATCCTTTATCCCCAGTGAAGCATTTGTATCTGAAACAGAAGCATGAATGTTGGGCGCACGAAAAGATGCTTCTAGACGAGATTTCAACTGAGGTATTTAAAGAATGGAAATTATCCCTCTTGTTGCAATACATCTAATTTGCCCTTTTTTATTCCAGTGCATAGATAATGGATTGGCTGTTGTTGCGGCAGAGTATCTGGAAAACATGGAGAAAAATTGTCCGAGGCCTAGTATTCGATTAACAGTAAATCGTTTGCTAACGGATAAGGAACTAGACGATGCTTTCCGAATTTTGGAACACGTTTCGGAGAAAGTTCTTGCTAGTGCGGGTTAAGATAAGCTTTGTAAGATACTTCCACAGAATCATGCTATTCGGTGACTTAAGCACATACATACACTCACACACACGCACTATTTATCTACTCAAGCTCCCGAGTCAATAGCACTGTTTGAGGGCTAGGAAGCAAACGAACGGATTCCCATCAAAAGTTATTATAAACTGTACCGCGTACGCAGATAGAGCAAATCGGCACGTTTCGGGTCGTTTAGTAGATTCTGCTCAGACACCTCCTAATGCACAACGTAACTTGTTTGGTGGATGATATAGGTTTTTAAAATTCCTACTAAATCCTGCCTATGAGGAAAATACACACATGTTTCAATAAACTAACGCATACATAAATTAGTAACTGGCACAACCAACACTATCAGATAGGAAATAGAAATCGCCACTGCTGTATGGAACAAATCGTGTGTGTGTGCCGCGCATGGTTTAAGTATAGTATCGTATGGTTCGAGTCTGTACATTAGTCATATTACGTTCCATACACTATTTCAGATAGTAAACGGAAAAGGTTGATCCTTTAGTTTAACCTCTTTTTTTGTAGCAAAAAAAAAACATTCTCACGAACAAATGCACTTTTTTTACTTTGACGACGTGGTGTATATTTGTTTTGCTTTTCGATACTATGATCATGGTTTCCATCCATTACTATCATTGGCCAGCATTTCTTAGGTAAGAGCTTATTGTTGATGGACGTAGGTCGTTTGCAATTGATGTAACTAGTTATAAACGGACGCGTTTGTATGTAAATGTACAAAACAGAAAACACAGCACCAGTATCTTTGATAGCGTGTAGATTTGGTTTAGGTTTTGTAAGAGAATGCGTGTTCGTATCGTGTTAAGGTGAACTAGAATAAGGCGGACGAGCGGGACGATTACACCCCGAAAGCACTGGAAAGATCGCTGGAAAGGAAAGATGCAAGTATTAGCAAACGAAGAGTAAAGGGTAGAAGTACGAAGTACACCAAAACGGTGGTGCATTACATACACGACCCATACAGAGTCAGAAGCACGTGTGTAAACCGGAACAGATCGAAGCTGTCTGATTCGATCAAATGCCAGGGCCTTAAGCTTCAGAAGCAAATGCTTGAAGTTATGTAATAACGAAATTCGTCTGACGAGATGAAGGGCTATTTATGAGTGTTTTTTAAATCGTTTTTTCATTTGTCAAGTCCCAACTCTTAGCAAAACAAATTGTTCTGTCTTCTTCTGTCTGCAACAATGATTCACAACTTGTGTTTTATGCTGCCGTTGGTGAGAAAGCATTGGCTGTGTGCCGTTCTGATGGTAGGCAGGATTGACTTTTTCGTGTTTGGCAAATAGATGATCAATAGCGGAGCATAATAATAAATACGCTTTACGAATGAAACATACTTAACAGTGCTTTAAACAGATCAGCTTTTACGGATGATAAACTCTGTTACGAGATTTTCGTAGATACCGGAATAAAACGGGGAACTTGAAACACCAACACTGTTGTAATGTGCTTTTATAAGCATTAAATTTATTGCGCAATGAATGAAAGTGCGAAACATTGTTCCAAATTTGCTTGTTTAGTTTATTGAGCTTTTCTGCTTCTATTTCTATACTAATTATATACCTCTATATCTTTGTAACAATTGACATATTTCTAGTATGAAAACATAACTAACCACACTGTACCGGCAAGCACACAGTGGGTACGTAACGTGATGCATGTCCCATTAATATTATTGCCTTTTTCACGTACACACACACACACGAGCGCGCGTGGTGCATCAATTTATTGTGGCGCCAGAATGCAAGCAGTTCTGCAGGGCAGATACAGCTGCATGTAGTTCCGACGGCCAGCCCAACCCTCCGGGAATGTATGATGTTCGACGCTCTTATCGATACGATTGAAACCCCCGAATTCGGCGTCGTCCGAGCTTAGCACGACGCGATACTTACCAGCCAGCTCCACGCCGATACGATAGTCGGTGAAACTTTTGGTGCTATGAAAGTTGAACAGAAACAGCAGATTGTTGCGCTCGAATGCGATTACCTTATCGTCTTCATGCTTCCAGCTGACGTACGCCGGTAGGCAATCGAGCCAGTGATACTGCTCCTCCGCATGGTGCATCGCACGATCGAACTCACTCAGGAATCGATATTTTAACATCTGATCATCGACCAAATGCCACTGGCGGCGCGCATAATGGTACGATTCGTTGTTCCCGATGCGCGGAAAATCTAACCACTCCGGATGCCCGAATTCATTGCCCATAAAGTTGAGATAAGCTTCCCCACCGAGTCCGTGCGTGATCAGGCGGATCATTTTGTGCAGCGCAATGCCACGGTCAATGATAAGGCTGGAATCGGACATGGTAGACATGTGCGTGTACATCTCCTTGTCCATCAGCCAGAAAGCGATCGTTTTATCGCCAACCAGTGCCTGATCGTGCGATTCGGCGTAAGCGACCGTGTTCTCCTTCCAGCGACGATTCGTTAGCGTGTGAATGATGTTACCAATATTCCAATCTTCGTCACTCTTCGTTTTCAACACCTGAATCCATTTGTCCGGGATGGCCATGCCTAGACGATAGTCGAACCCAACTCCACCTTCCTCCGTTGGGCGACACAGTGTNCTATATCTTTGTAACAATTGACATATTTCTAGTATGAAAACATAACTAACCACACTGTACCGGCAAGCACACAGTGGGTACGTAACGTGATGCATGTCCCATTAATATTATTGCCTTTTTCACGTACACACACACGAGCACGCGTGGTGCATCAATTTATTGTGGCGCCAGAATGCAAGCAGTTCTGCAGGGCAGATACAGCTGCATGTAGTTCCGACGGCCAGCCCAACCCTCCGGGAATGTATGATGTTCGACGCTCTTATCGATACGATTGAAACCCCCGAATTCGGCGTCGTCCGAGCTTAGCACGACGCGATACTTACCAGCCAGCTCCACGCCGATACGATAGTCGGTGAAGCTTTTGGTGCTATGAAAGTTGAACAGAAACAGCAGATTGTTGCGCTCGAATGCGATTACCTTATCGTCTTCGTGCTTCCAGCTGACGTACGCCGGGAGGCAATCGAGCCAGTGGTACTGCTCCTCCGCATGGTGCATCGCACGATCGAACTCACTCAGGAATCGATATTTTAACATCTGATCATCGACCAAATGCCACTGGCGGCGCGCATAATGGTACGATTCGTTGTTCCCGATGCGCGGAAAATCTAACCACTCCGGATGCCCGAATTCATTGCCCATAAAGTTGAGATAAGCTTCCCCACCGAGTCCGTGCGTGATCAGGCGGATCATTTTGTGCAGCGCAATGCCACGGTCAATGATAAGGCTGGAATCGGACATGGTAGACATGTGCGTGTACATCTCCTTGTCCATCAGCCAGAAAGCGATCGTTTTATCGCCAACCAGTGCCTGATCGTGCGATTCGGCGTAAGCGACCGTGTTCTCCTTCCAGCGACGATTCGTTAGCGTGTGAATGATGTTACCAATATTCCAATCTTCGTCACTCTTCGTTTTCAACACCTGAATCCATTTGTCCGGGATGGCCATGCCTAGACGATAGTCGAACCCAACTCCACCTTCCTCCGTTGGGCGACACAGTGTCGGCATGCCGCTAACGTCCTCTGCAATCGTGATTACGTTCGGGTCCATCTCGTGCAGGAAGTAGTTTGCGATTGCCAGATAGATGAGTGCTTCCGTGTCGACATTCAGCCCAAAGTACTCATTATAATCGCCGGAGAAACCTTCCCCGATACCACGGGAGTGGTACAACATCGAGGTAACACCGTCGAAGCGATATCCATCGAAGTTATACTCATCGCGCCACCAGCGAAGGTTCGACAGCAGGAACCGCAGCACTTCATACCTGAAATCGCATCACGATAGAACATTAGCCATAATGGGGGCGGGAGTTTAATTTAGCCGACGGTCAATGTAGCTACTTACTCGGAGTAGTTGAAAAGGCGACTGTCCCAGAGCGTATGCTCACCGCGAGCTCCATCATGGAAGTAACAGGCATTCGTACCATCGAACTGATTCAGTCCATCTTGCGTATTTTTGCTCGCGTGTGAATGTACCACATCGAGCAGCACAAAGATACCGTGTTCGTGCGCCTTATCCACCATGTACTTCAACTCATCCGGCGTCCCGTATCGGCTAGAGGCAGCAAAGAAACTCGTAATCTGATACCCGAAGCTAGCATAGTACGCGTGCTCCATGATGGCCATCACCTGGATCGTGTTGTAGCCCAGCTTGGCTATGCGTGGGACGATATTGTCGGCAAAGTTTCGATACGTCCCTACACCGTATTCTTCCGTTGCGATACCAACATGGCACTCGTAAATACGGAGCGCTCTCGGGCGGGTGGGTTTTCGGTGCCGAAACATGTACTTTTCATGCGCTGGAGGATGCCACACACGTTGCTGAAAATTGACTCCCAATTCTTTGGGCGGTGGCACGACATACTTTGCCCACGGAGACAGACGATCGATGAGTGCACCGTCCTGCTTCCGTATAATCACCTTGATCTCTGACAGGTGTTTGATGGCACAGGAACCGTCCGGATTCGGAGGTATCTTGAGTTCCCATTTTCCAAAGGGTTGCTTTTCGTACGGCGTTGCCAGCCATTGCCAGTTATCTAGTGAACGAATTGGGTAAGAAATGTACACAGCATTAATTATTCTGTGATAATACTTTAAGCAGATGGAGAAGGAATCTATTTCCGCAATAAAAAGAGAAATACACTTATTTTCCTGCAAGTACGAATGAAGGTCAGGTTTTAGAAAACAAACCCTGTTCCTTAGCGTTGGGCTCGTTAAAGGAAAATCCTGAAGGGTTGAAATACATTCTTCCGTTATTTCATTACTGATAAGAGTTGCGTGAAATAGTAATTATTTAATGTTTAGATTATTTAATAAGCTGCACTGCACTTGTCACAAAGCGATATGATTTCGCGTAATGTGCGACAGCAATGGTTCATTGGTTTAGCGGATGTTATAGATTAGAGCAAGCGTCTTGGAAAGGACAAACACAATATTATCAACATACCAATGAACAGGTAGAGGTCATTAGTGGCTGTATGAACGGGGAAATTATGGGTATAACGGTAGGAAATATTTTACTCACTGAAATCTCCTGTTAGGAACACTTCCTTGGCACCGGGAGCCCATTCACGAGCGACAACACTATTGTCCTGGGCGATATGCAAACCATAGTACTTGTATCCTTGGGTGAATTCATTCAATCCTCCCTCCAGTTCGTTCAAACGTTTGAGCCATCCTCGGAATTCGGTGTTTCTAAAAAAAAAACGATAGCAAATTATATATTTTTTTTATTTACCGTACAAGGTATAAAAAAGGTCACAGGTCCCGTATGTCTAAAATTAAAAAGAATCCTTTTATGGCTGATAGAAAAGAATTTGAGTGTTTTTCTTAAACAATCGCTCACTGTAGGCGACATTGTTTGAATCTTTGCTTGTGCATCCGGTACGAGCTAAACTAGTAATCTTCTCACCAGCTGATAGCCGGTGACCGTCGATTGAACTTCTTCCAATCATGTTGTCCTTATCGACCGAAATGCACGCATGCTAAGATCAAAACCATCATAGATGATTGCACGTCGTACGCGGCTCATTCTAAGCGCACTGCACGACAATGACCTTGATGTGACATTCATTAAACATGGTCAGCAAAGGAACGCAATGGTTGGCTTTTCTTAAAGGAAACTTTTCCATTGGATTGTAAATGTTACCAGCTACACCATACGGCTTCAAATTACACGATTACGTTTCGATTGAGCGTTGCACTACACTTTCCCGAAACCACCGGTGTCGTATTACCGGCACCGGAATGCGGAGTATCGTGTTGAGCGGAAGAAACGAATGGGAGCTTACCTGCGCCGAATTTCATGCTCATGCGATTTGAGATACGGGTCCAGTTCAAACAACTTTTCAAGATTCATCTGCGGTTCGTTTGCCATTGTGATGAGTGGATTTAGTAAAAAGTGTTATACAAAATGCACAAGCGATGAACACCGATTGACGTGATGTATGTACCGCAACGGTACTTATTAGCGTGCAACTTTGAAGAGAGCGTTTGATGCAGTACCTCCGATCTACTACGCAACGAACAACGAAATGATCGGGACGAGCTTCGTCACTAAGTCCGATAGACACAATCCGATCAGGATTGGAAGAAGAACACCGAGATGGGCGCCATCCGTACTAATGTTTTGTGTGTAGCCGCTTGGGCAACTGGAGGATGTACAGTATGTAGAAGCAATGTTTGATGGTAGCGGTAGACATAGCTCTTCACACAATACCATTTTTATGTGCTTTTCTAGCTTGATGATGTGCACCACGAGCAAAAAGAACGTACGGAAGAAAACATTCCGAACAAGTAAACAAAACAATATGTAAACAGCTTAAGCGTTTCGTCGGCAAAACGCTTTACCGCTCTCTGTGACAGCACGGGAAGCGCTTTCAGCCGTCCAATCGTTGTTAGGTCGTGATTACACTCGAACTTAATGCAAAATATCGTATTTTGTAGCATCAAATCACTCGAAACGTGTTGGGGAAAAACATTATTGAAGTCAAATATATTTTAAAAGCAAACAAAAGTTGAATGTGAGTTGTAATTTTGGTTTTGAAATTGTATGCATCTTGTGTTTGCTGTCATTTGAAAGGACCAGGGAGTGCTGCACTGTATGACATTATCAACTGTGTTTTCCGATTTTTTCCCTGCCGGTGTCAAAATCGCACACGAAGCTGTGTGTTGGAGTGGGAAGATAAAATTAGCAGTTTTTCTTTCGCTGGTGGTGTGAATTTACTTTTCAATCATCTGTGAGTAGGTGCAAGATGAGCGGAATGATACGACTTCCAACGGTGCTAGCCAAGAACGCGCTTTCCGCGGTAAGTGCATGCAGATTTGGAACAGTGTGAAAAGCTTGCTATTTATCACGAGTGTCACGAAAAGCGGACGGATTTTCACAGCCCCTTCCAGATGATTTTGTTGCGAGTGAGATTACACAACGTTGTGCAAATTCCGCACAAGAGTGGGAATAACGGTTGTTACCGTACGCGACGTTGGCTCGTGGCGGCGTTATGTAATAAGTTTAGATAAATAATTAGCGATCTTTTCAGCAGTCTGAAAAATGTTGCGAATGTAACCTTCGTTCAACGAACGGTTGAATGAAATTACACTATAATAGAGCGACCGGAGAGGGAGTGCAAAGCCTACTAAAACAGTCCAGATCGTTCCGTTCGGCTGTTGTTTGTAGGTTATGTGTGTTTATTATCTTTTCCGTGGATATTCTGATAATTAAAGATTTGGTTATGTTTTTTTCTCCCAACATCTTCTTACCGTAGGTTCGAGGCCTGACTGCTGGTACGTCACAACGAAACTTGCATTTCACCGTTGGACAGAATACTGCCAAGTCAAGCCCAGATGCCATTTCGCGAGAGTATCCTGTCGTGGATCATACCTACGATGCAGTGGTGGTTGGTGCTGGCGGAGCTGGTCTCCGAGCCGCGTTTGGGCTGGTAGCGGAAGGATTCAAGACTGCCGTTATCACAAAGTTGTTCCCCACGCGTTCTCATACCGTGGCCGCACAAGGTGGCATCAATGCCGCACTGGGAAACATGGAAGAAGACGACTGGAAGTGGCACATGTACGATACGGTGAAGGGTTCCGATTGGTTGGGTGACCAGGATGCCATCCACTACATGACTCGTGAAGCCCCCAAGGCTGTCATCGAGCTGGAGAACTACGGAATGCCATTTTCCCGCACACCTGATGGCAAGATCTACCAGCGTGCGTTTGGAGGTCAGAGTTTGAAATACGGCAAAGGAGGACAGGCGCATCGTTGCTGCTGCGTTGCGGATCGTACCGGACATTCGCTGTTGCACACGCTGTACGGTCAGTCGCTGAGCTACGATTGCAACTATTTCATCGAATATTTTGCCATGGATTTGCTGATGCAGAATGGTGAGTGTGTTGGCGTGATTGCGATGAACCTGGAGGATGGTAGCATTCACCGCTTCCGGGCGAAGAACACAGTACTGGCCACTGGTGGGTACGGACGTGCGTACTTCTCTTGTACCTCGGCACACACTTGCACCGGAGACGGCACTGCAATGGTTGCACGAGCCGGTTTGCCCTCGGAAGATTTGGAATTTGTGCAGTTCCATCCGACGGGTATCTATGGTGCCGGTTGTCTGATTACGGAAGGATGCCGCGGTGAGGGCGGTTATCTAATCAACTCCCAGGGCGAACGATTCATGGAGCGCTACGCACCGGTCGCGAAGGATTTGGCGTCGCGTGACGTCGTGTCACGTTCGATGACGATCGAAATTCGTGAAGGGCGCGGATGCGGCCCGGAAAAGGATCACGTTTACCTGCAGTTGCACCATCTGCCCCCAGAGCAGCTGGCACAGCGACTGCCCGGTATTTCGGAGACTGCGATGATTTTCGCCGGTGTCGATGTAACCCGTGAACCCATTCCCGTACTGCCAACCGTGCATTATAACATGGGCGGAGTGCCTACGAATTATAAGGGCCAGGTGCTAACCACAGAGAATGGTACGGATCGCGTCGTGCCAGGATTGTACGCTTGCGGCGAATCCGCATGTTCTTCGGTACATGGTGCTAATCGTCTCGGTGCTAATTCGCTGCTGGATCTGGTTGTGTTTGGTCGTGCCTGTGCCAAAACAATTGCCCAGGAAAATCGTCCAGGCGAGAAGGTTCAGGATCTGAAGCCAAACGCGGGCGAAGCATCGGTGGCCAATTTGGATTGGGTGCGTAACGCAGACGGGCAGTTGCCGACATCGACGCTGCGTTTGAATATGCAGAAGACTATGC
The DNA here is from genome assembly GCA_018908115.1 of Anopheles rivulorum. Lineage (NCBI taxonomy): Eukaryota > Metazoa > Arthropoda > Insecta > Diptera > Culicidae > Anopheles > Anopheles rivulorum. The sequence goes on from STHB01000012.1 coordinate 311,918, forward strand.
AGACGCATGCTGCCGTCTTCCGGGAGGAGAAAACGCTACAGGAAGGTGTGCGTAAGATGAGTGACATCTACAAAACTATCAAGGACGTGAAAGTGTCAGATCGTTCGCTGGTGTGGAATTCGGATCTAGTGGAAACGTTGGAGCTGCAAAACTTGCTGCTGAACGCCAACATGACGATTGTGGCCGCTGAAAATCGTAAAGAATCCCGTGGTGCCCATGCTCGTGAAGATTACAAGCAACGTAGCGACGAATATGTAAGTAAACTTGATGAAAATAGCTGTGGGTCGTGTTGATTGAGATGTCGATGGAATAGGTGATAATTGAAGTTAATTGTTTACGGTGCTAAAGTGTGAAGTGATTGCAAGAAGAAATGGTTTTTTATGTTGCATAACTGGTAAATGTACATGCTATGTTCAACAATAGCGCAATTTTGTTAATTACTTTCACAGTATACGTAAAAGTACAATATACGTCAACAAAATAGTATGTTTTTTGTATACAGTTGATTATAAATCAATAGGATTTATGTTCTAAATGAGCTTATCAGACATAGCAATACAGACAGCCATACACCTATGCGCACGTTGGCAATAAAAAACACAAACATGTCACGTGTCAGAATGCGTGAATTTCACCACTGTTGGCAATTGTAACGATTTTTTTTGCGTAGCTAACGATTTGTTTTACCTTTCTCTTTATTTGTCGCAACAGGACTTTAGCAAACCTCTTGAAGGCCAGCAGAAGAAACCGATTGAAGAACACTGGCGTAAGCACACGCTGACGTGGATCGATCCAGCCACCGGCAACGTCACCATCGATTACCGTCCGGTCATTGACGAAACGCTCAGCGAGGAGTGTGCCACCGTACCGCCAGCAATTCGGTCGTATTAAACAAAATAACAACAACACCCGTACGATGTTTGCTACCGTGTGATCTATTTTTGGGGGAGTGTAACGCTACTACGACGAAGAAAAGAAAAACAGCTCTACGTCATCCTCACGCTGTTGCACCTTTTCCTTTTTTTATAGTGAGAAGCGTACGAGATGCTTGCAGCTAACCAGGCTATAGAAAGTATTATGTGAGTATTGGGGGCACTTGTGCTTATCTTTCATGACCTTGACCTTGACCAACGGAATCAACGCTACTTAGTTTGTGATTGAGTAAAGTTAATGAGGCAGGCAATCAACTTACTGATAACGGAAACAGGCGCCATTTGATTGGCGTGTTATTAATCGCTAGCTGCATTGTCACTAATGCGGTGGTTATTTATGATTCTTTCGTCTTTCCTTTCAGTAACAACATGCAGCTCAGATCACACACCATCACTGTTTATTTATTACATCTTGAATGTCGACATTTTGCGTAAGAACGTGTCAGAGAAGGAGAAGCAAGCTAATACCACACGACAAATAAAAAGAGAACGAACGAGTACATAACAGTGGAAGGCGAGTGAGCAAATGTATCCCTAGGCAAGCATCCATCTATAGTCGATCCTCGCCCAACTGCTGCTGCCTGATGGTGGATCAGTTTCGCACAACGCTCTGTTGACCAGCCATTTTGTTCCTTTCAAGTCCTGAAATCTTGCACATATGAGCAAGCAGGAAACCAGTGAGCCATTTTGGTAAACTATTGCAACGATCAGCAACTTGACGTAAAGAGAAGGGAAATGAAGAAACAAAAAAAGGGTCGTAAGGAGACACTTAACACAATTCGGAATATTTATTTAGATTCGTTTCGTTACTGTAGAAAACCAAAAACCAAAAGCAAAAGCTATGAATCCTTAATTGGTGTACTTCATTAGATTTAGTTGAATGCAACGAAGCATGAAAAATAAGCAGGAAAACACATTGCAATGAACTTCGAAATTGAACTAAATGCACGATAATAAAACAATAGGACATTCAACTGGATGTGTTCTACATATGTTCATATGGGGACACAGTGAAGCAGTAGTGTTTTTTTTTACATGATCGTACTACTACTAGTTCCGCAACCCATTGTACACATTCAACGGTCTTTTTGTTTACTTTCACAAATTATCTTTCCATTGCCGGAAATGAACGATTACAGTAGGTTAAATTCATTTCTTATCGAGTGCTAGTTAAAAGGAAGCAGTACTAGTAAGTACTGGACAGACGTAAAATCAATTCTTCACAAAATAAAAAGTACAATACCACAATCAATGTACATTGTTATGTTTTATTTTTTAATCATATAACAACGGATTTGTATTGATAAATGAACTGCCTCATAACGATGTGCTTTATGCACACTGATAAACATTGATCAGATAGAAAGTGTTTGAAAACAGTAGTACAATAAAAAGTGACGATAAACTCACAACATGTTATTACTTACCAGTGCACATTGCTCCTTTTCAACGTTGGATTAAAATCTCTGCAATCGCGCGAAAGGTGCTACAAGCTTGATTTGTTGTTCTTGACGATGTTTCAGTTTGTAATACATTTTTCGTAAGCGAAAAGCGGCGAAAAACAGTACTTCGAAGAGTGAGAGAACACTTATGCCAAGGCACAAACTAAATGCTCCACCAAGGTTCGCTATGTAAGGAATACAAAATATACTTTATAATAGTTTCCGACGCGCGCGGACGGTTGTAGATACGTACAAAGCAGTGAGATCCATGACACCACGACAATGCGCCTGTTAGCCGCAACAACTTGATTGCTCATGAAGATGTGAAAAATAAACTCATAGTCGGTAAGATTCGTTTCCTTGCTGTTAAGTTAAAGTAATAGTACGAGGACACAGTGGGTTAGTGTCGCTATGCACGATGCATTCGTACTAACATGATACTTACTAAAAGGGATTAATTGAAAGATTGAAAGCAGAAAAGTCGGACACAATTGATGCCGTTTTGTACGTGACGTCACTACAGGATGGCAAGCAGTTGCATTTTAACCTCTTGAACATATCTGTGGTATATAATCAAACGAAAAGCATGTGTTAAATGGAAGATACAGTGCATCGTGCATTAGGGAGCACTTACAGTAGTTTTCCACAAAGCACATCGAATCGTACACAGTACAGTTCCTAACACCCTGCCCTAGTCGTCTGTCCGTAGGTTTAGGCAGATGGAATGGATGGCAACCGCATTTCCGATGCACCTCGTTTCGTAAGCATTGCAGCGTGCATGCCGGTTGGCGATAGTTTGCAATCGGTGGATTAAAGTCACTGCCCACAATGCAATCTCGCTGGTTTTGGGGCAGTGCTAGCACTTGCTCGGAGCAACGTGAATCCGTCGGTAGCACGTTGACAAATGTTTCCTTGCGCAATCGTATCAGCGTTAGTGGAGAGGCTTCAACGGCGAAATCATGCGGATGATGTATCATGAGCTGGTTTGATGGTTATGAGATTAGTACCCGAATTACAGCGATCAATATGCGTGCGCTCGTATCTCACCATAAATCCTTCCGAGTATAGTGCGCCAGATTTTCCATCCGATGCCTGCGGGTATCCAGTTCCAATGACGCTCAACCCACCATGCATGCCGTATGTGTTGACCACGAAAGGTTCCTTGCTTCCTCGCGCGTTTGGATGGTAGTTGAACGAGCAGCAGGCACCGTAATGGCTTGTGGAACCGATCCACCCGAGGAAAGCGTGTTTGGCAAAGCAGGGAAACTTTTTGCCAGCCCAGTAGCACACCAGTATGAAGTCTTCACATATCAAGCCCAGCTCATCGATGGCCTGTTCGATGGTGTAGTTATTAAGCTGAAGCACCTGGTCGATCATTCTCAAGTCTTGCGGTCTTGGAAAGGTCCATTGATGCTCGGTGAAATAGCCTAAGGATGGTAACGTTTTCAGCACCGAATCTTTCGTGGCACCCAGAGGCAGTTTGCTGCATTAAAGGTAGATCATCTGCATGAGGGTCCAATTTATCCAGCTAAATTCTTCAACACATCTTCCGTTTTACTTACATCTTTTCGACAAACCGTTCCGCCTTATAGTCCACAACACTCTGCGGATGGCACAGGGTTATACCGGGAAAGGGCACTTGTACGATCTTCATTTCGGATGCAATCGTCATTCGCGTTGGTGAGTCGACAAACTTTTGCCATAGCAGATAGATCAGTACGATTCCAAAGGCGAAGAAACCGACTATGATTGCAATCCAAAGCAAGCGCGCGAACCCGCTCGTAATTTGCCGTTGCAGGTAGTACATGCCATGAATCTTGGACATGGATGCGAAATCGTAAAACGTATCACGAATGGCATGCCACATGAGTTGCACAGCTCCAACGGTTCGTTCAAAGTTGGACTTATTATTCTGACGGTTTCGGTAGTGCGGTAACTGCGAAACTCGAACAGGCCGCGGTTGAAATATTCCGGGCACTGGTGGATTGTTCATGAGTGTTAGGTAATTGCAAATGCGTACCATACGAAACTGAAGGTACAGGGCAGATGATGACTCCTTTTATTTGCCATCGGATGAGTTGTTGTAGCCTTTTGGGAGACTAAAATTATGAATAATTAAATGAACAATTGAACTAAACTCGTACGTACTTGCATATAACTAGCATACCAGCTGACTTCTTGCCGGGGGTAGAGAATATTACAAAAATAGAGTTGTTGTAACCAGTTGACTAACATGTTTCGTTGGAATAATTAATAATATTGTTATGCAATGATGACTCACACTACTAAAAAATTCACGTACCTACTTCTCGTCCATTGCCATTGTGCATTAGGTCATTGCTCAATTGCAGGAGAACTCCCTCCAAATGAGCATCCTTTTCAACGAGTTTTCCGCATAACGCTCCGCAACGGGCTAGGTAATTCTTTGAAAGGATCAAATTTCGTATAATATTTGGAATTTGAGTATAGCATTTACACGATCGGATCGTGCTACCATTGTCGGTTGGTCGCCATGTAAATGAATCGGGTTCCGCCACCATTGTATCGCATGCCACTACGTTTGAACGTTCACAGCTGCTAGAATGTTTATTCATTGTTTGTTGCATAATTGAGTTTGTCTTTTTTTCGTGTTAGAACGGTCTGGCCGTAATTGGTTAATTTTTACTTCGTAGACGGTTAGTTAGCAGCTAGTTTAAAAATCTTTTCAATCAATGATTACCTACTTCTGAGTCATCGCATCGAAAGGTTTCATAGTATTGTGACTGATCCTTAGGCTCATGACTGATATCAGTAATCTTATATGCCTTCAACCACTTTTTCTTGCTTAGGTATACCAGGTATAGCTGAAACCAGCAAATTCCGTCCATTGTTTAGTTTTGTTCTTTCAACAGCCTGTTCTATCTCTTTGATTCCTTTTCATTTTATTATTGAAGAATGTTCAGTGTGTTGCAAAGTCAAAGTCAAAGAGTTCTGGTCATACAACAATATACATGTATGACTTTTTAGCCTTTGACTTTAGTTCGATGTTTTTGGTAGAACTTAAATCAGAATATGGAACAATGACTGAACAATACGTAAAGTGACATCATCGTGAAGAAGTAGCATTACAAAATGGATACAAGAAATTTGAGATTTCTACTCACAACCATACAAACATTAAAAAAACCGCTCTCAACGCCAAAACTTTGTTTTCAATTTGGTTCATGCGGAGTATTCTTTTATAAAATTTCTTCAGTTACGCTAATCCAGAAGAAGTCTGTAAGTCTTAAAATAACTGTGACTCACTGTACTATGGGCGGATGTACGAAGTATGGAAGAATCGTCATTGGCCGTGAAAATATCGTTCACTCAGTCGAAAGCTTGAAACGAATCAAACGATGTATTTGGAAACGGCGCTAATCCCTACACGACCGGACCGATTCAAATTCCATCCGGACCGCCCCCCCGTAGTGAGTATTGACTATGCAACTACGTGGTATCTAATAATCTAGTAAGCCATTTGACAAGAACTTTGAGGAAGCCGTTGTAAAGATGGGCTTTATGAGTTGTACGATGAACTCACTATCGTACAACCTCTTAGACTCGCCATTCTCCTGTGGACTGTTCGGACGATCCGGTCCGTGAAGTCTTTTTAGGTCGTCTCTAAGATGATAGAGGAGACGTACTAACTCTAATCTGAGATGGAGTAAAGGCGATGGTGTGTAACGGTTTTGCTGATGACGACGCTCGATTTTGAGTGATTTGGAGGACTCTATAATGTTTACAACTGGTGTTGTAACTGGTGGTCTTGGGACATATGGACATATGTTAGTTGTCGGTCCACAAATCCAGTGGTTTTTGTGTATACAAAAGTCATGAAGTAGCACAGGAAGGCCCAGAATACTGGACTGCCGTGCCGTATCGTGAAACACCTCGCCAAAATAAGAAGAAGAAGAAGAAGAAGAAGATACTGGTACAAAATTCATGCTACGGATATTGTTGTCTAACCCCGCTCCTTCCTGGTTGGACACCTTCCTAGGCGATATTGAAGAGAAGGGAGGAGAGTCGATCCCCTTGCTTAAGACTCCTGTGAGATTCGAACGATTTCGACTGTAACAGTTGGATCAACTTCGCTGGAAAGTTATTCCGCTGCATGATGTTCCATAGCTAGTTTCGATCTATAGTATTGTAGGCCGCCTTAAATTCTATGAACAAGTGTTGCGAAGGGATCTGGCGCTCTCGGCACTTTTGGAGGATCTGCCGAAGAGTAAAGATTTGGTCGGTAGTGGATTTGCTTCCAACAAACCCCGATTGGTAGCTGCCGACGAAATTTGTGGCAAGGGACGCAAGTATGTAGAACAGAATCTGGGACAGGATCTTACAGGCAGTATTCTGAACTGTAATGGCACGAAAATTCGAGCATTCCAACCTGTCGCCCTTTTTATAAACTGGGTAAATGACTCCCAGTTTCCACTTCTCCTGTAGTTCCTCCTACTTTATAAATTAATAAGCCTGATGCCGTTGTCGTTTGTTAGCTCGTCGGCGCTTCAGCTTCAAATCGTTGATTTATACGCCTCCTCTCGTCCGATCTGAGCATTAAGGTATCCGATGACGATCTTCACGATCTGCGTAAAATAGAGCTCCTTTTCGTCATCAGTGCTCCCAAGATGCGGACTATACACATTTATGATGATAGCACATATAGCCTAAATCCACATAAAACAGAATCCTGCGGCAGTTGTTTCCGATAAACTTGACATAGTGAATCATCACACTGGAAAACGGGAACCATGTTGAAAACCATAATTAAAATCCCTTTTTAAGCTTTCAAGCTAGCTAATACTGTTTGGGCTGTTCACAATCTACGATTGGAACGATTCCTGATCCTGAAAGAAACCCTGATCCAGGTTTCTTTCAAGATCAGGACTCACAGGAGTTTGTATATTTTTCAGGAATAAAGTTGTAATGATAATTGTTATATGTATGTCTGATCATTAGCTTGACGTTTGCTACAAAAGATGTACTTATATTTAGCTAACATCTGACCTTAACCCGAGACTAACTAACCCGAGACTAAAGTATAGTTAAGAGAAACATGTTTTAATGAGAAAGAAAGGTACATAAAGGACAAGAAAGATTCTGAAGGAATAAGAAAAGATCATGTGGAAAAAGTTAAAGTCGACAAACTGTAAAAAATGTAATATATAAAAACAATGTTACAAGAGATTTATTGAAAGTAAGTCTTCTTTTAGAACGCGGATTAGGTTCACTATATCTGACTTTCGATAAATTTATCAACTTTTAGCTAAATAATTAAACCTTATTGTTGTGATCATGGAGTTGCACCAGCAAATGGTATCACCTGGAGCAGGCTCTCACCTATAAGAGATTATAGCGTGAGATGCCGAGGCGTGGGAGACCGATGCGTGTGATGCGTTCGGTGGACGGCATCGTGAGTGAGTGAGTCTCTCTCCCATGGACCGTCAAGCAGCAACGACGCGTTGTTTTTACCGTTAGACTCGGCTGTCGTTATACGTGTTATTTATTGTTTAATTGTCTTTGTAATAAATTAAGTTTTATGTGCACAACCACAAAACTTATAATGAGTTTTGGTCCTGATTTTATTGTGTAAATTCAAAAACCGGACCAGTTCTAAATACACCAATGAGTGGACATTACAATCAGCAAAAGAGAAGCAATTGATTGTACTCTTTCATGGTTAGACGACACTGGTAAAAAGATGCTCAAATGAGGAATGTTTTGCATACAAAGATTTGCATTATTTTATTATCAATTTACACACCACAATCACTATTGACAGATTTGTTCACCTCAAATTATATTATGAAAACGAAACACAGAAAGAAAAAAAAGTATTATACACAAAAAGGTCCGAAGCGGCAGCACCGTGGCACCGGATGGAATGTTTTATTAGAAAATGAAAATAAAATGCTATTACCACATTCGATTGCAGCTTCGGTGCAGCTCGGGTCGGTGCATGCTTACCCGTTCCCGGTGCCGCCACGGAATTGGCCACCCGTGGAAGTAAGCAAAGTGGAACAGGTTCGCTTCCGCTGTTTTGCACCGGATATGCGCATTGCCTGTAATAAATGTTCGTAATATTGTGGTCGCATCGGGGGAGATTATGGGTACGCTGGGATGCGGTAGTTTCTTTGCGGCTGCTGGGTCAAGCTGGGTACGATATTTGCAACAGGCGACACATACTTTCTATTTTATTACCAATGAAGGAAAATTATTTTCAGCTTCGATTTGAGGTTTTTGCCTTCGATATGTTGTTTGCCACGGTAGGTAGGTAAATGGGAAATTGAGAGGGATGTTTTATGCGATGGTTCTGAAATAGTGCCAAAACGGGTTCAAATGTAGAACTCGCTCGTAAGCGTACATCTTTCCGACACCTGTTGGTAGCAGGTTGCCGTAGTTATATAGATTATTATTTTTGCAAACTTTAAAATGAATGCAAGAAATAACATTGTAAGAGCGTGTTTCATGCTATACAAACTCAGAATTAAATAAACTCCAAAGGGAAAATAAAATCAACATTTATAAAATTGGCAAGCATCTTTAAGTTAAGTCCATAAAACTTAGCTACAATGTGCGAACATTCCTGGCAATGGGTTCACTTCCGTACGGTGCCTCATAAGGATTATGGTCTTTCGGATTTCAGGTGAATCGCCTCCGCCGAAACCACACTCGCCATGGAGGTGCTAACGAAGGAAGTCACGTTTATCGATCCTTCAATCTGATAAAATTTATGTAACCTCATTAAACCTATCAACGTTATCTTTAGTTCTGCTGCTGCTGCTCCCCCAACTGGCGCCAAGTGTATGCAAGTGTAGGGAAGAAGCACGCTGTGTAACCATTTTGGGGTTCGGGTTTGGGTCGGGTTTCTTCCTACTGGCTACTGGCTGGATGTGGTAGCTTCATTTTACGTAAAGGTTCTTTACGGCGTTTGGTCCATTTTTACGAGCGATATTCATAAAATGGACAGCTGAACGCTAACCATTGGCCCAAGGATTCCAGATTGACCCGCAGGGAATTCGGGCGTCATTTTTTTGTGTCCCTTTTTTTCTATGGGGTCGTTTTCACGCTTTCGTTACGGTTGGATTATGCCGGATCGTCGTCGTATCCTCATCTGAATTTTTGTGTTACGATGGCATAAATATGCCCCGGTCCGACAGCCCGTCCGTGGCCCGCTTTTTCGGGTATTCTTGGGCAATGTTTTTCGGCCGCTTGGCCGCCCATTTATTTGAAAGCATGGATCCATTTCTCATTTTCCCGACGGTTTCGTTTTGGGCGCTAGCACGGTTACAAATTATCGTTGCGAAGGTCGTTACTCTGTGATATTTGGCTTCCTTCGATTTTAATTCTTTCCGTACTGACCGCTGCTAAATGTGAGGGAAGAATTGGTAAATTTATGTAACGAGCAAATATTTGACCAACCAATCCTAACCCTCGCGGGCAATGCGTGCCCGCCAATCTTTGTGCCATAATCGGTGCACGGCAAAGCAATATCCCAATTTCGTTTCATTTTTGTTCCACTGTGTTGATTAATGTTTGACATTCGGCAAAGACTGGCATCGGTCGGTAGCGAATGTAATTTGTGTGGGGTATAGAATTGAGGTGGGAAGAAATATGAATAAATGTAATGAAACAAAATGGAGATCGTTGTTTTTTCTTTTGGTCATCCAACGGGAAGTGTGCATATTTAGAGATTAAATTTTTGGCTGGTTTACTTAAAAACGCTGGAACGGTTTTAAATGTCTAAAAGTATTATCAAAAAATTAATATAAAATGTGATAGTGATCTTAAAAAAGGGAAAATATTCTTATTGCTTTTCAAACATATACAAATTGTTGCTTTTCAAACAACCTAGCATGAAATAATCAATTCTGAAGAAACGTGTAAAAAGGAAGAAAGTTAAATTTTAAATATTTTTTCAATTCAACAATTTAATTGATTAATAATAATTAATCTTAATATGTTTATCTTTATTTTTTTTTAAATTACCACAATATTTAAAAAATAAATATAGAACAGTTGAGTAACATCCCACATACGCAAATGTATTTTGGGGAGTTAACATTGTTTAAAGAGTTTTATCGGTTCTAGAACATTCTTTCCACTTTCAAAGGTTGATCTGGATAGGATCGGCTATTTGTTCAACTTGCTTTGCGACAACCTACATTCCGACAACCATTAGCAAAAATGGTGGTGGTGAACCGGAGACATAATAGCTTTATATTTGACCGTCGAGAAATGATTAATAGTTTTCCAAGTACTTTGTGTACAATTTTGCTTTCACGCTTAGTAAATGGTGTCGAGGTAGGGCTAAGAAAAAAATACAGTATCACATTCGAACGAGACAGAAATGGTTCGATAATCTGTAGACAGCAATGACTGGAACACAAATGGTCCCAAAACACGATCAACAAAATGCGGACATGGTATGGTATGGGCTGGTACGGTGGTACGGCTTGTTAAAGCATCTGCCTTACGCGTGATGCTTTGATTGTGCCCGTTTTAAATGACGAAGCGACCGAACGAAACGGTGGCCGTGTGAAAGAAAAACCAATTTATTATTGAACGCAACAAGGACCAAAGCACGACACCGATATTGGCCACAGCAAACGAAACACAGCACTGGCAGATGTTAGCTCCCATAAGGGACACCCTATGACCCTTGTTATCACAGTCGGTAACAGAACGAGCCATATCCCTCAAAAGGGCTATGGTCGAAAAAGGGAAGCTTGTGTCATGTTTGTCAGTGGTCAGTTGGCGTTGCAACAGCTTTATAAAAGCGTGGAGCGTTTGTATGGGAAGCATACGTGATGCGTGATACGATGTGCATTGGCGCATAAGTAACAACAAATCCTATACACGGGATATTTCGGTTTTTCCCAGTAAAGTTTATTTGTTATTAGAGCACATTTTCCATAACGTTCTGATTTGTCTCCAGACTAACAAAGCTGTTGCCAGAGAGGTTGGCTTGGTTTTAATTTATGATGGAAATAATTCAAAAAATTAACTAAGTTCAATATATATATAGTATTTGATAATGTCGGAGTAGAATAGGGTTTGAAAACACGATTTCCAGTAGTCCAAAATACGATTGTATTTTTTGTGAATGATAACAGTCAGAGATGGACGTTAGCGGACATGGTCAAAATAAATAATGAAAATTTCTCTCATACGAATTGTATCAACGAAGTGTAATGAAGCACAAAGGAACCTTAACATACGTAAATATATTAGTTCTGCATATCAATCAAGCGCTGCCGCTTACCAACCGATGTACAGGTACCACAGAAGTAACTAATAACGATGCTCTGGGAACGCTAGTGATTGTGCCCGGGGTATTGTGACCATCGGAACACACACAGCCATGTGTAATTATAATTTAATTTCAATGCACACTTTAAAGCGGTATGGAATGGGCAGAAACATATAATTAAAACATGTGAGTACATGTGCTTTTTTTTGTTTGTTTCATTCGTAATGTAATTAGAAATGCTACGTTTTATACTTGTACAATGCATTAATAGCTTCGGGTTGTTTGCCGGTATGCTTACTGATTACTTCAAAAGCTTCATACTAGAGTAATCATTGTTCACAAACGCAGCACGATGTGAACAGAATAATAATAAAGAACGACTCGAGTGAATGCTGAAAATGTAGTCAATTCGAAAAATAAGTCGTCTTGCTGTTATACATTAGAGAAACAAAAATATGAGAATTAAATAAAAGAAGTATTAGCTGCCAAATTTGCGAAACGCTTTCTCATTAGAAATAATTAAAATAACATTACACACAGCGTTGGCATTATAGTCCACATTTTCATTTCGTATCTGTTTGGTAACAACATAGCATTCTACAGACAAAACTCTTTCGCCAAAATGCGTCCACAACCACTGAAGCCAACGGTTGTAGAATGGTTTTGCCGCCGCTTGAATTGATGACACTGATTTAAACTGTAAATCTCTTCGTTTCGTTCTGCCGTGGTTCGGGGTTTCAACGGCCCAGACGAGTGCCGGGCACTCGCAGGAATTTTTGAACAACACCGCACCAATCCTTTAAGAAGTTTGCCTTTTGCTACTAATGCACCCGTTATCATCAACGGTACTTCGCACGGTTAGCAAGTGTCACCGAAGAAGGATGACCCGAGGATGGGCGGATGTCCCTTGTCGCAAATTTTTCCATCCCGCACACGGCCCTACCCATCCGGTTCGGTCGTTGATTTGGCAGTCCCAAAATGTTTCTTCCAACGCTTGGGCCATTTGCTCTTCACCGTGTGTTTCAACGGGCGCTTGATGGGCGCTGGAACGAAATGGTTTTTTGGGAACGAGAGGGTTTTTCTTCAGAAAGATTGCAGCGCGCAAAAACCACAAATCTTGAGAGACTGCAGAAACTCTTAGCGAGCGTCGGTTTGCGCTGGCCAGCGGGTAGCGTTAGCGTACGGTATGAAGGTAGCACGTTGATGGGCACGCCTAGGAGGTGGAGACAGAAAACTTGCTACAACTGTAAATTCAATTCCGCTGATGGTGATCTTTTCGACGGGTGGTGAGTTGGGTAAAACAAGGGAAACGCTCAAACACTGCCGAACCGTAGGAAAATGTGTCCTTTCCGAGCAGGGTGTGCACGGGATGCAGCTGGATGGGTGAAAGCCACGACGACATGAAGCATACCATGGCGATCGTTGAGTTTCGAATCGTACTAGGGGAGATAATTTATTGCCACTGACGCTTGAAACGGACCGTGAAGCAAACAGCCAGCGCCACTTGGACAGGTTTTTGCTGCGGCCATAGATTTCAGCGTGCGAGTGGACGCTTCTTCTCGAGGGTTTCGTACGACTCGTTGACAGTTGACTAAGTGCTGCATGCTTGGCCAGCACGACATAGCCACTACATGGAACAGAGGGGGCAGGTGGACTGGGTTTGAGCTCAAATCGTCCAGATCCAGAGCCTGTATATCGCCGGTTTGGACTGCGTATAGGAACAGTTTCGTGCAAAAACGCCATCACGGGGCGACACGAGTCGCGGTTGAAGGTGAATTTAATTACCGTCCAAATGAACTACTTTCACGGATATATTAATGCTAATAGAAGGCATAAATTCTGTGTCCTTGTTTGTTGATTTGAGCCTCTGCGCCGTGTTGGTGCCAGTTAGCAATGTGACAAAAAAAAAAAAGATTGTGAAGAGAAAATAAAGGGCGAAAAAAGTAAAATTTATTTGGAGTAAACAGTACGATTTATGAGCGAGAGTTTGTTTTTCTGCCATTCCGTCGGAGGCTGTTAATTGTTGATACATCGTTACCAGTGTTGACTGGTCCGGCAGGTTTATTGTTTTGGCGAAATGCAGAAGTTAGTGTGATAAATTGGTATTATTCAGAACGTTAATCGGAGAGTTTTGGGTATGTTTTTGGCAATAGTATTTAGAATCAGAAGAGAATCTTGAGATATTTTTTCAACAATATAATATAATAAAGTGCCTTAAAGAAGTGAAGCATTATTTCAAATTAATTTTTAATTATTTGTCTGTGATAAAATCGAATTATCTGGCAAGCAAAATGTTTTCCTTTTTGTTGCTAATTCTTTTGTAAAATTTATTTATCGGTAAGTATTGTTAAATCCGACAGTCAAATGTTTGCTGCTGTTATCATTTCAATACTACATCTGGTAGAATTGATAAATCTTTTAATTTAGCTCATCAATCTAATTGTTCAGATACAATCTGGCTCAGTAAAAGCATACTACATCTTCGTAATTAAAAAACACGTTGTTACTTTATCTATTCGCTGAGGCCGTATATTTAAAATACGTTGTTAAGGCATTAAATTTTACATGAAACAAAAAATACGATTGTAAAATAGAAACAAACATAGCAACCCGTCAACTGATTATTAAAAATATCCGTTACCACTAGGTGCTTCTTCACTGTACATGAAGTCGATAGTGTCGTGGTCGTGCTATTCGTGTGTATCTTATTTAGGCTTGCATTGGGAATGTAATATCTATATTATTGTTTATGTAAGACGCCGGAAACCTTGCTCTCGAAACGGAAGCTTTGCTTAGCTATCAATTATCTGCTCTAGACTCTAGGTTAGACACAACAAACTCTATTGTCAAACTAAAGCCTCAACTATCTAGTCAAATGATTCTACGACAATAATTCCATTTTCTGAAGATGCCAAAAAATGTATTTTGATTGGTTCTCCAACATGCAGGATGATAAAATGAAGCGACGGTGTATCTTGTGTTTTATTATCTTATCTTTTATTATTATGTCATTAACAATCAACATTTGAATTATCTTACTGTAAACAATTCAAACAGTTTTCTCACACCGATAGTTATTATGTCGGAATACAATCAATTGGGCCAAACATCTGTCTTGTTTCCGTTTTACCAGGATATGTAATCAAGGCTAATCTAGCAGAGTAATTACAAATGAAATCGTAATCCCAGTACTGAATCCGTTCGAGGATTACACATTTAGAACTACCCTCCCGAAAAGCTTATGTTACGAAAAGAGTTAAATTATTTAAAAATAACTTCCCGGAAACGTGAGAGCCGGAGCCAGGATACGATCCCTACGGATTACTATAAGCTGGAGAAATAAGCAGGCAAAAGCCTCTGTTCAATGTTTTTTTTTATTGACCAGAGGATTTATCCCAACACATGCTTTTGGAAAGGCTATTAAAATGATCTTAATACACTACTACTACTACTACTCTTGGTGCAGTACAACTATGAGGTACCAATTTAACATATTTAATTTTACGACATTAATTTGTTATTCGAAATTTTTTTATTTATTGTATGATTCTATTAAATAAAAATTTGTGAAGATAACATATTTGAGCCCGTTTTAGTATCTAATAAAATAAAAAAATGCCTTCCATTTCTAACCTTACCAATATCATTCATTGGTTGATTAATTTATTTAAACTCGTTGTGTATGTATTGTGTTTTTTTATATTATGCTTCTTAATATTATTTTGGTGTATTCATTTTAAAAGGAACAGTTTTATAGACAGAAAGAAAAATTCATTCTGTTTGTTCATCATCACAAATGAAACACAAGCGCTCTTGCCATACGCTATCAGCTGACAAAACACACGGGTATTCATTTCCCCCACCAAAGCTGGTGTACGGATTGAGACTGCGCAGTGGAAGTGGTCACTTGAGATGAATTTGTAACCGATGAAAGAAAGCTAATTTTTGGATGAACAAAAAAGTTCACCCATTTCAGCCGATAAACGTTATGTCAAGCTGAATCTACATTGCAAAAGACAACATTTCTCAACTCTTCAATCAAACGATCAGAGCGAGAGCATTCACAGACACTTGGAAACAATCGTGTCTGCTCATGTTTGCTTGTACTTTGCTCAAAATGGTCCATCGCAATGTACTGTCGCTGTCGTTCTAGCAGAATGGTTACGGTAGAAAGCGTAATGTTCTTTTTATGTAATGCCTTTAAATGGTGTGTCGTGTAGCTAAAGGTGGCCGGGGCTAAACAAAGGGAAATGCCGGGTGGTGTAAGGCGACCAATGTTTATCGACGGTTCGGGCAAATTGGTGAATAACGTCACGTCCTGAGAAAAATCACTGGAATTCCACTGGGAACGAAAAATGCAAAAGCTGCAAGGAGCTCCCAAGGGGTTGGAGTGGGAAGGGGGGAGGAAGATGAAGAGAGGACAAGGGAGACGGGGAGGGTAAAATATATCTATAAAGAAATTTCAGGTCAACAGCAGAGAAAAGGGACTACCCGCGGGTAGTGTGGTAAGCAGATGGTGCGAGCAGACAGCGTAAAATGTTTACAAAGTCCAACCGTACGCCTCACCGCACCTCGCTGACATGGTTCCATGCTGGAAAATGCGCATGTCTTCGGCTTTGACAGTTTTAGTTCGTTCGCCTTCCAAGTAAAAAAACAGCCAATAGTCCTTGCAAGGTCAGCTGGTTGTTTGGCGAAGGATTTAGAGTGCGACCGAGTGCGAAGGCTGGCACGCGAGTCAACTTTGGGATATCTGATGGTTGGAGACGTGCAGGGATATTTTATCTCTTCAGGCTTCAAACACTCGCTTTTTGAAACGGACGCTGATATATTGGATGAGCAACCACCGTTCGCACCGAACTTCAACAGTTCGATAAAATGTAAGCATATTCTGGCCAAGGAAATACACGACGGCGATGACGATGACGAAGAAGATGAAAAAGGATGGCTTGGCAGGGCCAAACTCTGGTAAAGCTTTGGAAGATAGCTGCTTTTTAGTCGTTATTTTTGTTTTTGCTATACCTCTATTTCGATTGAAAGTGGTTCCAGTTCGGCGCTTTCTAATTAGCTTGAGGCGGCACAACAGTTGGTGGAAAGACGGTCAATACTCTCGAATACGCTTTTGCGGCGGTTTCGCTGGATGGATATTTTTGGGTGATTAATTGTGCCCAAGATATGGTCCCAAAAATCTGTCAACCGCGCGAAAAAAGGGTACGATCTCGGCAGGTTGTTGCGTAGGAATAAAGCAACTTAGCAAAGACTGTCAAATAACACGTCGAACTGGTTGTAACGAAAGCCAAATCGGGAGCCTCTTCCAGGAAGCCCGTTGATAAGAGCGTCTTTGATGCTGCGTCGTGCAGACGTTGAAGAGTTTTCCCGGAAAAACGTTATCAACCCCGGGGAAGGTTTCGTTGGTTGGCAACAAGTGCATTATTATTAGCTGCTTCAAATGCTACGCCGTTATCGTATTATATTGGTACACGCTCAACGAAAGGCGCCACAAGAGCTTGTCAGCGAGCTCTTGATGAAAATAGGGAAGAAAAGGTATCGCACGAAATACGAATCGTACACGATGATCAAAGAAAGCGAACAGTGTAGTTTGTGTGTGGTCCGTTTTTTTTTGTCAACGAAAAGTAAAAGTAAAAAAGAAATATCTCTTCAGTCGCGATGGAGACGCATGATTTTTCATTATTGTTAGTGCAGTGAATTATAACAGCTGAGAGTGAAGTTTTTTTTTACGTTACTTACCTTTTTTTCTTCATTTCGTCATCATTTCCTGTTAAGCAAACGGTTGTATACCCAAAGCAAGTGCGATAGGAAATCGCAAAACTTTAGCTTTGATGAAACAGGAAAACCACGCAAGAATTGTTTCCGTTTATGAGCATCCCGTTCAAGAGGTGTTTTTGTTTCAGTGGCAACAGCAAGAATGCGCTCACCTATTCCCTGCATGGCAATTCACGGCTCTTGCAGTGGCATAACTATTTCAGTGCATTAAGTTTGTGAAACACCGAACACGGTGCAATCCATTCGGGAGTGTGGTCGCCGGCCATGCCGGCTGGAAGTTTTGTTTGAACTTTTGAATATTATACTGCTGGCGTTGTTTTGCTCTTTTATTTCTTTGAAACATCATTATGCTATCTCGCACAATAGCTGGCCGGTTGCAGTTTTCTTCGAGAACAGGAAGAAGAGTAAAGATACGAAGTGGAGAACGGTGTGAAGGAGCAGACGGAAAGGAAACCATTTTTCTTGCCAGCTTTTGTTGTTGAATGTGAGAAAAATGCCATCCACAAGCGGCTGTATTGTGGGTGTTATTTGTTAGCAGTAGGAAACAGTTTCTGTTTCGAATTTCCATTGTTTCTCGCTGAAAATCCCGGGGTGTGGAAAGTCGTATAGGTTTGTATATGTTTTTTGTATTCGCATTGTTTTTGTTTTTCTTTTCTCGCCAGTCATTGTCAGACGTTCTTCCGCTTTCGTTTCGGTACTTTTTTGTGTTGTTTTTATTATCAAATATTTTCCTTCCATTCCGAACGGACACACACAGTTCCTGCGGTACGTTCGAGAGGATTCGAGAGCCATTCTATTGACTAGAGCCGGTGCGTCATTGTTTATTGTGATAAAATCCCTCCGAGCACCAAGCACAGGATTTTGTGGTGCCACTTTTATAGCGATGAAAAACATCACAGTTTCAAAACCGATGCCTACTAAACCAAATGGATGAGAACACTGTGCAAGGAACGAGAATGAAGGAAGTTGTCATTCAGCAATGATGAATTTTGTTCGGAAGAAAGCTTATTCTATTTTGGCGTAACGATCAGCTAGGTCATGGTTACCGCAACTTCACTAATTACTATTAAACTATACTATACCTTTAAATACATATTTTTACTACGTAGTCGAATAATAGAATTTGGTACCGAAATACACAATAGGTCAGTTTGGAATAATGTCTAGATGTTATTCCTATTCTTATTCTTAACAAATATTCAACAAATTGTCAAACGTTTTATTTATGTTTTGAAAAGGATTATGCTCCTGGATGAAAAAACTATGCCCAGAGTTGTTTTAACTTTCTGCTTTGTTTAGACCATCCCGATCAGCGATCCCGTGCAATGGCTGGGCAACTTTCAACACATTCAAATTTTAAAAATGTAGAATGGAATATTGAGCGGAACCAATATATAGAAAAGATCACAATAAATTAAGTATAAAAACATTACAGTTATTCTACGTCTCATAATAATGTTATATGTAACAAATAAATAAGCATAACTAAGTTTACAGATCTCATAGATTCATTAAATTTACAGGTTATGGACAGAACCAGTATCAACTCTTTCGGTTCTTTCTTCCTTAGTAAGGTTTAACTAATTATGGAAGTAGTAAAAATCGAGTTTAGTATGCAAAATTCTCCGAGTTTTTTATTTATAACAGCTTTTGTTCAACAATTTCGGATAAATTCTTCAAAGTAGTATATATTTATTCGGCAAATCGGACAGTACCCAGTGTATGGTGCTTCCTGTTAGTCAGGTCTTTCCTTTTGAAAGATGGGTCCCTATGAAGGTTCTCTCCTCGATAAAAAAAGTAGTATATATTTACTAAGTCATGTGTATTTTCCGCAAGAGAATGCATTGGTGGTGTATTTGGCTTCGGCGCTAGTTCCAGCACGACCGAATCGGTCAAAAATCCCATCCGGACCAAGGTCTGACTAGCCGGCTGCGTATTAAAAATTAGTCTTATATGGCCTGGGTCCGTTCTAACATAATACAAAAATGCAGGAGAATGTACTGTTTTTTTAAATGCTCTAACATTTTCCATAAAAGTACGCGCTCTATTTTTTTTTCTAACTACTCAAAACTTCGGGATGCATTGAACATGCTGAGTTTCTTGTTGAAATCGGATTAACGTGGTAAGCGAAAGATGTATCGACCTAAATCATCGCGGAACATTGTTCTTTGTAAAACGATTCACATCGTCACACGTCTGGTGAGTAAGTATTGTTAACAGATTCCAGAAACGCTCGAGCGACTCTTCTAAGGATACCATTCATAAAGCGTTGGAATGAATGGTGCAATCGGTTTTAAGCTCAGGACGAAAGGAACCGATCATAATGTATTGAAATGCGCTATTCATCATGGACGGCAGATCTGGAGCTGTATCAAGCTGACACATATTAGCAATGAACAACTTCTTAATGGCTGGCAAATCATTATTTTCATAGATCAGACGATTTCTGAAGCTCAGATAATGCATATAATTACCGTGAAATTTCGGGAGCGCGATGGTGGTCAATTTTATCCCTTGCACTTTGCAAACTTGTGCTCTAGGTTCTACAGATGGGAGCATACGATGCTCTGTACATGCTCTGCATTAGCTGTGGGTACCTTGTTTACTAACGGGTAAAGAGTGGATTTCTGCACCGAGGACAGTTGGTGGCGAATTTTCTTTCAGATTCTTCACCAGTTTATGAGAGGAGAATTCAGGTATACCTTTGCATCTGGAATTTTCTCAATCATAACTCGACTAAGGGTTTTAGTGATAATGCCAGTTTGAGTTGGGAAATACGCCAAATGCTGTTCTTCGGCACAGTTTCTTTATGGGTTTCTTCTTGCGGGGGTTATCATCATAAGAAATGTTTTGTGCCCCAGCCAGCAGTCGGAATGTGAACTTTTGATGTTTAGGTAGCGCCAATTGTTGAAAATGCTCCAGATCCGTCCCAGAGAAGGGATTGTATGGTGGTAGAGACCAAAGCTATATCCATTGATCGGGCGCCATAGACCGATGCAACAAACTACATATTGGACAAGCATTTAGTGGGATTACTTTCTGTCTCTAATTTAAATCCCTAATACGGTTCAGGCCTGTTCAGGTGACAGCATATGCGTTGATTATATCGCCTTGATCGCAGCATATACCTTCTAATCTGGTGATGAGAGCATTGACATATAGGATAAGGGATGACCCTTGTCTGACAACTGGGTGGATGGGAAATGATGTAGAAAGATATCCATTGTAAAAGAATGTGGGAAGAGGATTATTCACTAACCGTATGCATAAACTGCACAAGTCCTGGGTGAAGCCCAATAAAGACATAGCGCGCCACAAAAGACCTGTGATAAAACAATGGACTCGAGATTGGCACATTTTAACCTTTTCTTAAGAAGAATGAAGTGTAATAAATAATAAAAATACACATGAAATTGGTTTTAAGCTGCCAATGGGTCAAAGAGAAAATATATTCGAAAATATCAAATAAATTAGCAACTTATATGAGTATTAAACAAGTTATTTACAATACATAAGTAAACAGGCTGTTTTATTTATGCAAATCATTTTTTAACAAGTCATTGAGTGCTTATGTTACGAACACATTCACTCTATGCAGCTTAATAGTATCAACAAATAATTATGTAGGAATTAAGAATGTTATCTAACTTATGAAACAGTACAAGCCTAAGATGACCAGCACAATCAATCGCATCGCATATTTAGATGGTATTCGAATTTCTTCATGGTTCATTAAAGATTCTGAAAATTAAAACAAAAATATAATATAAATAATTATTTGATTACTTGTTCCTTTGCTTTGAAATATGAGATTAAAATGGATTTGTTTTAATTACTAATGTTAATAACACGAATCGTGCATTTATCCTTTGCTGAAAAGGATAACAATAACGCTTTGTAGCATACAAGTGCTAGCGGTATTAAATGAACCATTCTAACATGAATGGATTCAGTCTTGTAAGTTTGATGAAACTATACATAATGCTCGGATAATTGGATACTTATGTTGAAGATCTTTCACTTCCACGGTTTGGTTGGTGGCTTTTTAGTGTTGCTGTTCTATATCGGCCACCAGCCGTAACGCTGTCACTCGTTCCAAGCCGCTGTAACCTGTCCGACGAAATTCCAGCCAAGCCATCCACGTTCTTGACCATCTACTTATACACTCGATAGTTGACCTCATTTTGATAAGATGCTATTCAACGGAAATGACGGCAAATAGAAAGAATGGTCCACTCCGAAAGCTAATCTGCTTCATCATATCCTTCCACCATTCTCGTCCTGGTTGTGTTGTATGTGTCGTGTTTGTGTGTGTGTATGGGTTCATTTTCATTCTGGTGTTTCGCCTTTGCGTTGGTCCCTGGTTCTGGGCAGAATTGTGCTCAAGATGATGATTCCACGGAAAGACACGCGTTTGTCAGTCGTTTCCTTCGTCACGGGCCGTCGTTGGATATCCGATGGACACGATAATCGATGTTTACGAGCATTAGGAGTAAAATGTGGTCGATATTATGTGGTTAACTACAATCTCTTCGTTCGGCTGTAAGGAAAATGGCGCAGAACAGCATTTTTGCTGCTGGTGTTGTTCGTTCGCATGTTTCCAGCTTTGCTCTTTCAATCTGGCGAAAATGTTGATTTCGCTCAATCTAGATTAGATACAGAGGGCAAGGTTGATGGTTTGTGCGAATGGATATTTAATTCGGCGCGGCTTATCATGCTGTTCGGATAATATTCTCAATCGCTGGCATGGGTTGGGATGTTGCTGCAGTAGATTAATCTGGTCCATGTGGTAAAAAAATGGATGTACAATTCTGCTAAAAGGCACAACGAAAAAACGTAAGCCTATAACGGTACCAAGTGCTCTAGGAGAACGCATTTCGATGAGACATTTATTAGGTTCTACGAAAAGTTTCAACCATTAACATGAATTTATTGAGCACGTCTACAAAATGCTTTAAGACGGTGTCGAGCGAATTCGGGCTTATCGTACGAAATTAGCTTGTTTCGTTTGCCGTCCGCTGGTGACGTTGGTTGATATTAAAGGTGAGCCAACCGGGATGGCGTATGATCGCCAGCAAAGTGTCACCTTGGGGCTTTTGCACGCTATTGCGCGCCCGGCAAAGAAAAGATAGATAAAAAATTATGGCCTAAACTTTCATCTTGCTGCTGCTGTTGCTGTAAAAAAGGACAATTTATGATTACACACAGCACGGGTACGTTCGTTCTTTTCGCTGAGCCCATAAACATTATAGCGCTTTGCAAACTTGACGATGGTTTGTTGCTTGTATGTGTATGAAAACTTGTTTATGAGCATTTGGGTACTTCCGTTTTCACAATGCGAATATGCCCGTAGGTAAACGCAACCAGATGTGTCAGTTTGGTGGCTTTCGGATAACGATAATTCACACGCAAGGCAATATGATATGAAGACTACAAGTATGCGCAAGTATTAGGTATTAGTATGTAAAGTGATGTTACGGAAATAGATTAATTTTTGGAAACAAAACCTATACCAATAGCAATAAATATTGATATACGCAGTTTAGAATATATATTTGAATTAAGTAATATTCCAAGCAACAGTTTAATGAAGATAAGGATAGCTTTAGGTATCATTTCGGCAAAACATTACCTCTGAGATTTAAGAATGTAAAATGCCAGCGTAGTTATTTTAAATGTATTTAAAGACAAAAATTAGGCTGGGTGTGGGGTGTGTCCTGAGCAAAGAGTTTGAGTTACGTGCCGTTAGAACCTCTGGTCGTACCTCGCTGAAGGTACGCTTCAGCCCGCCTGTCCGTACGGTTGTCCAGCGTAAATTTTAAATAGCAGAAGCAATCAGGTTTGAAGGAATGTGTGAATGAATTTCTAATTTGCTTTTCCCATCAAGACACGGTCATCGTTCGCCAAAAGCCGAGGCGCTTATCGGTGGAAGTGAAAATATTTTGCCCTCAAAACTTTCCCCGTCTGCGGTCATTCAGGGGCTGCTGACGGAACAATGAACGGGCAGCAATGTGGAATGGTATTTCGTTCGCATTCTGATTTGATCTTCTTGCAAACCATCGAATGAATCTTGAACGAAACGTGCCAGCAGACGCGTTGCCATGTCTGGTTGTTCTGGTGCTAAGTAGAAAGTTTTCTTCGCACTTTGCACGGTGCGACGTTCGACGTTTATGCACTTTGGGGACGTGATGAAGTCATTTCAATAATTTCAATAGAAATTCGTGTGATGTTCTACCAGTTGGTCCCACACTCTTTCACGATTTAGCAGCATCGTTTTCGATTTGTGAGATAGAGGGAAACCAACCACTACCACACGAGAAACATGCCGGGTTCGGTTAGAATTTCTCTCGACGTCGTGGAGTGGTTTGGGAAGGAACAGAAAACTTTGGAAATGGTTTGATTAACATCCAAAACTTTTATCTACCATCCTCTCAATCAAATACCGATTGTTATTAGGTAAATTAGTCTCTTGTTCAAGATTTTCCGAGCGGTTTGAATGCCTGGAAGAAGCAAATATTTAGTTGGGAAACTGAAATCAAGATTGTTTGCTGTTTGACGTTATGGTGTTTGCACATTTTTGGTAAATCAACGTTAGTATATGTTTGTATTGTACTAATTGTGAATAAGTTTTTTTCAGCGCGTGTTTGCTTAATTAGACAATGATGAAGTTTTTTATTAAGTTCTGAGAATTATCGATAACGATATACAAAAAAAAAAACATTTTTTTTAAGTAGCATTTCGGGCACTCTGTCCTTTACAAATGTTCCCATGTAATTTTAACAAAAAGCCTTTGCGTTCTACTTTACAAAATCATCGTTAAACAAAATTGCGTACTAGGCAAGTGGATTGTGAAAAAGAGTTATTGCCCAACGCTGTTGGAAACAGGATGTGCCTCATAAACACCGCTGTCAAACTGCGGTACGCCGGATGTCATGAGCAAAACTGTAGCTTACCCCAAAATTAATACAATTCCGGCTATGTTGGCAGTCTGCAACCAATGGCCAACGGTTACGAAACATGAACGCCTGTTCGGAGTATTGTGTGTGTGTGTGTGTGTATGCAGGTATTTTTCGCTGTTGTTTCAATTCGCAGCGCAAAACGTAACGTAATTTACAATTCAATTATCTTTGTACAACTTCCTTTATGGTTTGCGCTGTGCCACTTCTTTTAATTTCGAAGCGATGAGAACGTATTGGCGCAAAAGTGCTAAGTAAAAACAACGAAAACTTTACACTTCACGGCGGTACCGAAAACGTTTGCAATGTAATTGTTTTTCTCTCTGCAGCGCTTCGGTATACTTGCTCATGTTCTTGCTTCCCAACGAGAATGTTCATCATCGAAAGCTGGTTGTATTTTTCATTTGCTTAAACCATTCCCGAACTCGCAGTGTTGTGCACGGTAGGGACGATTGCAATGGTACGGAAAACCATCCCGACGGAAGGAGGATTTCGAATGTGACTGTTCCAAACATGACACGGAACGTAATAAATTCCTTGCTAAAACTAAATTAAAACTTTGAGCGTAATTAGCAGCGCTCGTTAGCAGCTAGCAGCCGCCACTTGAGTCACTCAGCGCAGCTGCAATCTTCGTTTATCTCCGCTGACGCCTGGCATCAGGTATTTTCTTCGTCAAGCAATTAATTTAACAGTAAACTCCTCTTCACGGGCTGACTAGTGAATCTTTGCGCTAGAAAACGCCCCGAACACGTGGCTGGCAGCAAGCGATCGTTGGCTGGGTATTTATATACATGTATTGGCCGGGTTAGTTAGCATTCGTAATGGAGAAGCACTATCGTGTAAAGTTGTGCTGCGCAGAAAGCGACTCCAATCCATTTCATCGAATGCTCGAATGGCAGCAGCTGCCAGCGGACAAGATGGGAAAGGGTGCCAAGGTGGGCGGGGGATTTGAAGGGTTGAATGTTGGGACGTGCGATATCAAGGGGGAAAACCACCAAAAAGCAATGAATAATTCTTTACCGGTTGCATTTATCAAACGAAGCTCAGAAATGAAATAAAAAGCCCCAACGCTTCCAAAACCCACAAGCTTCTGTTTTTCATTCGAGATGAGTAAATCATTACCATTTGAAAATGCCTTCCAGGGTAGCTTGCCTCGGCTAAGCAGCTGTGGATGTGAAACGGAGCCCATCGTTCTATCAAATTTAGCGAAACACTCCCGCACAGCTAAGAGTAATGACCCATGAAAATGATATTTTAATTGACGGTTAAACTGAAGTGCTTTATGTTTCGTGCATGGTAATTGAACTATCTCGTTTGAAGACATTCCATTAGTGTATTCGTTTAATGCAAGGTTGTTCGCTTCAAAAGGGCTATGCACACGATCAGGTGCTCAATTGGCTAAGGAGCGGCATATGAACACAGTGCGTGGAACACGTAGAATTTTGAAGAGGAGATAGGAGAGAGAGAGCGTTGATTACATTTAATGGATTAAACACTGAAACGCATGTATTGCAATGAGTAGACACTAAAAACGACAAAACTAACTATATATAGGATTCGTGTAATTTGATTTGGTGGTAACTTCCATCACCACTTGTACACAATTTACTCTGAGATAGAGAAGTGAATACCATGTTTAATTGAGTCCATGGAATAATATAAATAATGTTGTTCATCAAATATCATCGTTGGGCGGCCCGGTGGTACATTTGGCAACTGCGCCAGTTCCTAACACGACCGGACCGGGTTCAAATCCCATTCGGACCGTCCCCCCGTAGCACGGTCTGACTAGCCTGCTACGTGGTAAAATTAATCTAATACGGCCTGTTCCGTTCTAACATACTAAAAAAAAAATATCTTCGTTAAGTATTTTCAGTCTTGCATATGGAATGTAGGTTTCAATGTTCTTTAGGTAATAACACGTTTATTATTTACTTTCTATTTATCAGTTTAAAAATTTACTTTGTGTTTAAATATGGTTAGATAATAGACCGCAAAGTTTAAAATTAAAAAGATACAATTGATTTGATTGTTTACACCGTATGAGCTTCATTTTAAACTATTTTTTTGCATTAATGCATTTATACATGCAGCCCACGAGGCGCATTACGCTACGCTGTGAGATACAGAGATTCGCGCATCAATTCCCGTTGCAAATTTGCTTAAAATTTTAATGCTTAAGAGTTGGCTCTCTTTTTATCTCGTAATTTATTCAGCATTTCAGGGAATCGTTAAAAGATTAAACGATTATGTTTATGTGATGTTTTTTACATACATAATAATCTGTTTTTGTATGTTTTCCTATATTTTTTAAGAATTAATTTTAGTTTATCTTATTACAACGTTCGCTTTCAATTTACAAACTTGTTTTAAAAGAATTTAGAGCTCAACTATTGGGACAGTTCCGTTGTTTTTTACAAAATTTGTAGATTTATTTCAAATTTCATGATAAATTTCTTTCAAATTTCAAATTTCACTGATTCATAATTTCAAAAATTTTCAATTTGTCAAGCGAGATGAAATTAAACAAAATCAACTTAAACTTGCTAATGTTCAAGAAAATAAAAAGGATTTCGCATCTATCGCATTGAATTCCAACTGACCTCGAAAAGATTGAAATAAGGGTTATAAATTTTACACTTTGAACACGAAATACCGAACTCTCAACTTATTGAGCACGAGCAGACCCCATTTTATTTCAGTGTCAAATTTACGTTTCCTTGTCCTGTAGACATCATTTTGATCGAAAGGAACTATAGAAACGTGTGTGTTGTACCTATCTGCCTTTCTTAGTTTTTCTCATAACTGTCCAAAGGATGTTGTAGAATATGAGGAATGTGTTTTATTTTGATAATTTTCGTAATTATAAAATAGTTTGATGATTATAAATTTTTACTGAATGAAATATTCGGTGTGTNAAACTGTATGCTTTTCGGAGCAGACATAAACATACTAAGCGTAATTTTGAATACGCATGTCCTTTGTTGGGTGTCACTTCCTAACAATGATTCCGACGCGTTCATTTCAGCTAAATGTGTACAAAATGCGATCGTAAATCGGTTTTACTCACTTTTCCGCATGCTAAACTGCAAAACGACAAGACATAAAAATTCATTTATTAAAGCGATATGTCAACCAGTGCGACTCATGATTCGTATTCATATCGGAGTGACGCATGACGTTTTTGGTACGTTCAGCACATACCATGGGCTGGAGCAAGATTTACGAGCCCACCGGCGATGTTGACACGTTGGAAAATGTCAAGTTGCGTTCGTTACCTTTTCGGTTCGCAACGGCCATGTTACCGTGTTGTGTCGTCGTAGTGTTCCTTGCGGCTTTGACTCCTTGTTTCTACTGGGTGAAGGTAGGTCGTTTCTAGTAGGAAGCAAAAAAAAGGTCACGTTACGCTGCTTCTTATCTTTTCTCGAAGGATTCTAACGAAGCACGCATACGGTGAGGTTTGGGTGCCTGGTTTACTTTAGCAGACGTGTGGTAGTAGCGAAAGATTTGTGAAGCTATTTCCGGTAATTTATTGGTGTTCGTTTTATTTGATACAAACAAATTTATGAAACGAATGGTGCGTGCGTTCTTCCAAATATGGTATCAGATGGCGATAGCAACCGATTCGATTCACGTGCTATCGAAGATGTTTTAATTTTAAATGCTTTTTTTGTTGTGGTGTGCTGGAGTGCTAAAAAAGATTTATAACGAGGTGGGTTCAAAATGTCAAAAACGCTTATAATAAATCATACACGAACCGAAGCTGAACCCTGTTTCGTTAACAGTGTTAGTAGTAAACAACACTTGCTGGTTGAAATATTTGTTAAATGATGTACCTTTTTTGTGATTCATCATTCCGCAAAGCCATGTTAAAAAGCAGATATGCGTGTCTTTAAAGTCAGATGTACACTGCAATGAGCTTTGAAGTCATAGTTAACGATTGTTCCCATTAAATATCACATTAGATATGTATGATATGATATGTAGCAAACGTATCTAAATTGCCATTACTCATAAGAGTTGTTGTTTCTAGTATTTGGATGATACAAAAAATAATATTAATGTTTTTGAAGCATTTATTTATGTTACTCCTTTCTTAAACACTGCTTTTTTGCCTGAAAGGTGCAAATTGATAAGGGCAACCATTTGCTTTTCATATTTCTTGAGTCCATCAAAAGCGTTTCGAAAAACGATAGCACTCAATTACCATTTACGAAACTATCCATTTTATTCTCGACTGTGCAAAACAAGCCAACCGCAAAGTGCCCCGCAACTCATGACGATGAAGATAATTGTGGATAGCTTGATAAGATCGTCTTTATAGACAGTTTTAGCTCCGGAGCTGGAATGTTCGCAGGGCTCGTAAAAGTTCCTTCGTGACACGGGAATATTATCTAATGCAGGAGGTCATAAATCCTTGAAGGCTTTTATGCTCAATTTACGATAAGATACTTACCCAGAGTGTGGGTTGGAAAGGTTTTTTTTTGCGATTCGTGTTACTGTGTCATTTGTAGGTTTGTGGGTAAAAGGTTTTCGCAAGATATATTATCAATACGGATGTTAGAAGTATTGGTTTTATGCTATTTTCGTACATTTTGGTGAATGAGTATGTGTTATTCTATATTCCTTAAAATAAGCATAAAAAATATACGGCCTGATCGTTTTTGTAATCACTGGGTAAAATAAGCATACTAAAATTACTCTATTTACCATGTTCTGAAGAAACACTGGAAATGCAACAAATTTAATCAAATCTCTAACCAAAAAGGTTAAATTGTAACAGAACTAAGCAAAACGAAGTTGTGGTTAATGTTATGTAGATCTTATTGCACAACAATATTTGTTATAAATAGGTCACCTGATGTTACCTGGTGATGCTTTGCTTCCACGTCCAGGAGTACAGAAAAGGTGACGGATTGGATCGTGTTAGCTTCGATCAACAGCCTAGGAAACGTGATACGGCTAGGTTGCAATTATTACTCTCGCGAGTCACAAAACGACTAGCACAACCATGTAGGTCATAATGGCTTGAAGAAACAACTGACTTTGTGAAAGAATACAAACGTAGTGAATCGTAAGTATTTTTGTACAATAATCTTAAAACTCTTCATAATAGCCTGGAGATTAAATACAAATTTATCCGGGTTATTCTTCATATGCATTTACAATTTCATAAACAATCAATCAGCAAGCTATTTATCAGTAATAAGATTTATAAGTAAATTTTCAATCAATCTTTAATGAGTTACACAAGCCTTTAATTTAAAGGTTTTAATTTAATTTAAACTTTAATTTAAAGGATAAAACATAATTTCATTCGAAATGCGAATCATACAAAACGAATGGGCATTGTTTTTGTATCGTGAAATATGCATTGATGAAACACTGTAAGTAAAGTGAAGCAAATTGAAACGAATGTAGTGACACGCCAGAAACTGTTTGACTGAAAGAGGATAATACTACAGCGCTTTTGCATGTTTCTTTTATTCTGACACAATAAAAAAACAAGAGAGAGAATTTGTGCGAGAGATAGCATTAGGAAGGCGATGAAAAGTGCGAAACCCTCAAGGTATATTAATCAAACAACAGAAATATTTTGTTAATGCTACGCATGGCTTTGTCTACGATCTATTCAGCCAGCATGTTGCCTGGAAGTGTATACTGTAGAGCACAGCACTCACAAAAAAAAAAAAACACACGCAAACACAGTGGAAAAGAGCAGAAAAAAATCACAATGACTCTCAAAAACGGATACTTGAATGCTGCGGTTGTGTTCGTCAGATGTCCGTGTTGATTTTTTTTCTGTCCCGTTTTACGATTGTTCCTTTCGATTTTTATTTCACGAGCGAGGGAAATGGTACTTGATCATTTTTCAAATTCCCTCCGCAAGACAAGTTTAGGAACCGGAAACAACCATGGCAGCATTCGTCAACTTGATGGCAAATGGAGCACTCCTGGCAGCAAGCACATGAATCTTTATTTTTCACACGAGCATCGAGGGTGTCGGTGCAGTACACAACGGTGGCAAAAGCGTGACAAAACATTTCCCTCGAGCCGTTGTTTTGTTGCGAACGAAAAGACGTAAAGGATCGTTATTGTCTCTTTAAAGTTGAAACCATCAGCCGGATTCCGAGTGACGTAATGGTGCGTTTGGCAAATGGCATGCATGGGAATGTTTCCCTTTTTGCTGTTGCCGTTAAGTACTTCCACGATCAGATACAGTTGTCGCTCGCCGTCGATGGATCGGCGCACATACATATTCATGATACTAACTGTCACATTCAAAAATGGGCATTGTTTATTGAAATCTTTTCATCTTGTGACAGGTAGTTGTGAAAAGACAAATAGAATTTTCAACATCGCATCAGCTCACAATTTGACAGCTTTGTATGTTACGCTGTCATTTTGATAAGAAGAATAAAGATCTGTTCTGTAGTGGTTCTGTGTGGTTGAGTGGTAGACTAAGTAATTCATTGTATTAGCCCTTCCTAGACACGCCAACGGTTGTCAAGCTGCTCGGTGCGATACATTTTTTGTTTGAAAAGGAGCTACCTTTTACATACATACAGCTACCTGCCCTACCGCTAGAGAGTTGCTTGAGAAGTATTCAAACTGCTAGCATTAAGTGTCGATTTCTTTCCCACTAATTAAACAAGGCTCGAGCTTTTCAATTAGAGCAGTACAACTCATCAACATAAATGGTTGCAATGGGACCACTTGAGTTTTGTGGTAAACGATTTTACCTCGCCATCCTGCTCCAGCAACCATCCAACCGAGTCGTAAGCTTCGTAGCATTAAACACAATTTGACTTTTCTTGGGATAGTGTTTAATTAATGACATCGACATCGTTGGTTTGAAAGCATAAAGGGTATACAGTGAAAAACGATAATGGTTACCCCCAGAAGGAATTGGTTGTTTGATTAATTATTGCCGGCGTAACCTAAACCCTGCGAATGCAAGTGTTTCTTCACCATATTAAGCAAGCAGCGGTGACTATTGTGTGTGTGTGTGTGGCAGGGCGTGTGCTTAGTTGAATTTGTTCCTCTGTTTTTGATACTGTCATGTTTGCTTTGTTCCTTTTGTTTCTAGCATTAAATGTACTTAACATATTGAGTTTCATTGATTTTGAATAAAATCAAAATATCTCACATCAATATATCTCAAATACAGTTAAATCAAATAAATAGTTGATATTTCAACCATATAATAAACGTTAATATTTCGACCAAAAAAAAAACATTTTATTTGTAAACGTTTGGGATACGTTACCCAAAGACTAGAGTCAAATAGTAAACGAATACGATTCGATGAATGCCGTTTTTGTGAAATGCTTTACCGAATTCTAATGGAAATGGTGTTTTAGTTAATATTTCTTGGCCAGTTTGTTTTTATCAACTGAATAACGATCAGGCCCTATATCTTATCTTGCTCTGTTAAATGTATCGCAAATGTTAATAACAACATGTTTCAAGCACAAAAAAAAATTAAACATCAAAATTGTTAATTCAGATGAATTAAAGCTTCACCGGTGTGTCAGGACACGAATGCAACGGTTGAATACAATTTCCACCAATAATTACTGTTTGGTTTGAAACGACCCGCCGGGTTGCTATCATCACACGCGGTCAAATCATGCAATTTTAATCTACACCACCCGAGATTATAGCTCGCGCGGCCATGTTTGAAAGCAAAGCGAATCCATTTTCCCTGCCAACAAGCGTGCCAGGGCACCGTTACGACACGGGAACAACGGGCAACGTGGTCAGTTATTGACCAATTGCAAGCGATACGGCAGAATGAAGGAGAGTGTATCTTATGGTAAATAATACGTTTTGGGGCTACGGCACCGAATCACGGTAGGTTACACTGTTTACATAATTCACGACCACGTTCTCAGCCGACCGGAGGACGATGCCCTAAGGTTCAGGTGCAGTGAATACGCGGTGACAAAATTAATGGACTCGCGTACTTCCGTCTCTCCGTCCCAAATGCTGATTTACGGGCACATGATTAGTCCCGGGATTCGGGTCAGTGTAAGTGTATTAAAAATTCTATTCATATTAATGAAATGCAAGTAATGAAGCACGCTTTAGATTTTAAGAGTATGTTTAGATAATCAACATACATATACCCGGTCCGGTTTGCACCGGGCAGTATGTAAAAATAGAAAACGACCCAAAATGAACATTTTGGTATGCGACGCTTTAATTATTATAAATTAATACGTAGATAGGAAACCCCAAAACATCAGCTAAAAATGTAGATTACATTTCAACTCCAGTAAAGGTGAAAATACAAAAGATCAACGATTTGTATGAGCATTTCAATGTATACAAATAGTACTAAAATGAGTTCTTCAAGGCAACAGAATTTGTTTGTCATTTATTTACATGACAAGAAAACCTCTAGAGCCGGCTGAAAGTTCCTACAGTTCGTTAGTCGTGTTTATACTTCTGATAAGTCTCCAGAGTTTAGCATCGCTTTAGTTGCAGATTCCATGGAACGAATGGAACCTACAAAAGAGAAACCAAACGTGGCAGGGAATGTTACCAATAAATCTTCCAATCTATTTTACAACGAGGATAACCCTTACTTTGGCGAACTTTATTCGGTGTTTAGGGCAGGCCCGCATACCTGTTTTAGGATTTCAATTCCATGTAAAGGAGCATGAGTTATAGCCGTTTCTATACCAGATGTGGAATTGTCCACGGGCCATCGGATCGCTGAATATGTGTTCAGCAAAACAGTACACTTGCAATTGTGTTTTGTATTAAATCAAGAAATGGCCAACATTCCATTATGGTTCAATTTGGTAGTGATATGCATTTTTCAAATTTTCATTTCTTTGGTCGGAAATTCAATATTCTCTTTACGGCAAGATGGAACAAACACCAATGGGTCAAAGATCAACTGTAAACAAGGTTCGCAATCCTTATCGGAAGCACTGCGAAGCGATGTTGAAAATCGAGACGCAGGGCGAGATTGAATTGCAGCGTCTCGAATCCTTTGCGACAGTGGCTGATGACATAAGGATAATACTTTGAGCGAGCGTCATCGACAATAAGAGACTGTCGTAAAGTTTTTTTCCTTCTTCTTTCTTGACATGATTTAGTGCTTTACCGCTCGGTCGCTAATGCAACCGGGCGTTCGAAGACACGACACGAAAAATGGTACCGTCCGTTCGGGGTCCAATTCAAGATGAAGAACCCATAAATCATATAACAGAGACTAGCGAACGTTGGAGAGATAGCGATGGAAACGCATGGAAAAAACTTCTTAACAACAGTGTTACGCTTTCAAACGCTCATCTTCGGCCGGGCCGGGGCTTCTGGTGTAACGACCGAACGGGCCTTCTCCAATCGCCTCCAGTATGTATTTGATGCGGAAGGCTATATGCCTTGGAAGCATGAGCAGAAAAACCTCAGCCATCGGATATGCCACTATTTGACAGTGAAGTACTGATAGATGGTTAAATACGGGGCATCATGTTGTAAAGCCGGTTGGCGCAAGAAAGCTGGTACAGATGGACACGTGATCGAAGAATCACTTGGTGAGTTTTCCTTTTTTATCCTTATGCTTGTGTATGTCGTACTAAATTGTCTTTATATAATACATCGAGTAGAATTAGTGTTGTGTTTTTTAAATTAAAATTTATCACAATACAGTCAACAAAACATACCTATAACTTTTCATTTGCTACGTACGCTAATATACGGATATGCAAATACCCAAAAGACTTGTTTTTTGTAAGGTTTTTAGGAATGGCATTAACATTTTATTTAATTTTATCAGGTTTACACGCACGTTTTGGGATGTTCCGTTCCATCCGTTGAATCAAACGCTTCACCCAACGGTACAGCGTGAGTAAAAGTTGTTTCGTTTTTTGCACAAACAATAGACTCCACGCGAAGGTAATGAAGCTGAAAGTAAAACTCGTTACTTTAAATAACAAACGATACTTTTTGATCCGGTTCCACCCGGAAACTGCTATCAAAAGGTGTGCTTCAAGTACACGCCATCGGGTATTCTGCGTAGTAGTAGCAACAAAAAAGAAAAGAGGTTAGGCGTGTGCTTTATCGGTTGGCAAAAACAAACACATTGCCTCATTGTCCGTCAAGTGCGTAACGCAGGGCACATGCCGGAAATAGCGCTACCGAGCCCATCACCGTCATGACGGAGGTCGACGGTTTGCTTTGCGATCGACGTTGTTTTGGAAAGGTAGGACTTGATTGAAAAAGTTTTTTCATTATTATTTGCGCGCTATCGATGACGGCGTCTTTCGTCAGACCACCGGAACAACTCGGGATCTGGTGCAAATGATTACTGGCGTAGCTGTTAGTAAACGATGTGGAGGGCTTTGTTCATGTTTGCAACTTTTCTTTCCTTTTCGGTTAAACGAATTCTTACCTACGCCTAACAAATTGTAAGCATAACCTTTGTTCTCACCAATTCCTGGACAGTCGGTTGGCAAAGGTTTGGCGTTGATACCTGTAAATGCTAGGAGGTAGCTTTTCAATTTTTCTTGCAACCCACTTGTACATTCACTCATAATGAACAACAACATAATGAAGTGAAGCACATCAAGCGAGGTCAGTTTAATTGAGTGCAACAAATGCGAGCGAAAATGTTTCCATGATTGGCATCCATGTAAGCAATAGAAAATGTGAAAATTAATTTGCTCGCGTTAAGGCGTGTCAGTGATGATTATATGTGATAGATCTCATTTGTGTACTGTAACAATATGATGTAAAGTGGAACTGATGTGACTAGAGTATTGCTTGGTAGGTTCTTCAGCTTCGTAAACAAAGCAAATGTAAAAGTTGTTTTTCACAAGCAATTTAATACAAAACTTCAGTAACATTTATTGACTGATCATTTTCATTTAGCTTTCGATGAAGCAATTTTCTTTTAAAAATGCAGATATCTTTTAATCATGAAAGTCGTATTGATTCATTGTATAATTCGAGCTGCTTATGTATAAGCATCCCGATTGAACTTTTGTTCGGCTGTTGTTTCATAATTTTAGGATTACTTCGTATTTCTTTCAATCGTGACCCGTTCAAATTTATTTTCTTTCAGTTTGATTGATAGCCTTTGGCGCTCATAAGAAATGGTAGCGTCAGCGAAACTTTTAACAGTTAATTAGCCATGGCCACAACCGGGTCTGGTGCTGGTGTTGCTGCTGCTGTGGAGTTATTACTTGGCATTTTAGCTAACAGCGTTGAACGAGGGTAATGTTTTTTTTTTTCGTTTGCCCTTTTCCTGAGAATTTTTTTTTGCCCCCAGAAGGCTTATCCATCATTGGCACGGGAGGCACAAGGCGTTTGCTATAGCCACGGAAGCATGGCTGAAGGAACGGTCTGAATCGCAGTGAAGTTAAAATTAAACATTTAACAGCTTTACCATTCTTGTGCATTCATCCTACGACATTCGACGAAAATAGGTTTCAGCCGCCGCCTTTCTGCAAGCGTCCCACGTTTTAAGGATCTGTTGGACCATCGGTGAGCTTCAATGTTTCAGACCGGGCAATACAGTACACTACGAGCAACGAGCATCCAGTATTGCCTAGCTCCTGTCATGTGATGAGAAGGCGAGAAATCGGAAAAGGTTTCGCCGCTACAGATATATTGCCACCTTCATTTTCCATCCGAGTTTCCGACGGTTTCTTCCGTCTTGCGCTAATTGGATGTCACAGTCGGGTTTCCGGGTGGTAACAAATGAATACAATTAGCAAATCTGCGCGATAACCACGAACGGTACTGGGGGCTTGTGACAGATGATGCCCGGAATAGCAACTCGTCGTCGACGCTGTTTTCCTGACCGTTCCGCTTCGTTCTGGTTGGAGCGCGGAAATAGCAACAATTAGGAAAATTGTCACTAAGCGTGGCAATGAATGGAATGAGAACAGCAACACAGGAAATGCGGGGTGCCATTTTGTGTGTTGGATCATTTTTACTCTAGTCAATTAAAATTTTTCATCGCCTTCTCAACACTCGATGGTATTAATCCGATAACTAATAGTATTTGTGTTCAAAGATAGAAAATGTAATTATTAAAATTTGTATCATAAGTTGTTAAGCATATAATAAATCCAACTTTATGCCACAATTTGTTCAAAGTATCTTACTTTCTTTATGTTACCTACTACAGCAATGATTGATACCATGAATCCAATAATAACAAAATGATATGAGCTTCTGTCAGTTATTGATCCATACAAACCGCAAACTATATATTGATCCTTAACGTTTTTCAAGCAAAAGTATTGAATATTCTCTAAATATTTCTCTTTCGATTGTTTATTTAGCCATCACAGTTCATGACTAGGTTTATTTGAACCCCACAACCAAAAAAGTCAAATCTTATTTTTGGTGCTTTAATTTAGAACATAATTTAATCCACAACCGGCGGCCCTACCAATGTTTCAGCACGGTCTGTAGAATCAATATTATCTGTAGCATAAGATGAAATCACTGTTTACAGAACAGTGTAATTGTATTTAAAATGTGAAATTCTTGGCAATACGATGGAAATACGATAAAATGATTCCCTCATTCAAAATCAACGTTATATATTTAGTATGACGAGTATTGAATTTAGAAGTCATTGAATCATATTTTGATTTTTTCATAACCTAGCTAAGATTGATTGGTTTTGTTACGAATACTATTGAAACTTTATTCAAGACTAACGTGTCCTGGCTTTGAAGAAAAAATGGAATTGTCTTAAACATATCTTGCTCTGCTCTTTACGCATAAAAGAAGCGTTGGCCTTAGCTATGCTGTCGAGTGATGAAAAAAGTTTTTCAATTTATACCCTAGTCGTCAGTCGACGAGATATGCATTCGAAAGCTGACAGTTTTCCACAGTTTGACGTGGGATTGCTAACACGTAATTTCGTTCGATGACAGTTCGGAAAAGCTGGATATGATGACGAAGGCTCGGACTTGTGCAGTGCTGTAGCCTCCTTCTAATCACTACCGTGAACGAACGAGGTTAAAAAGAGCCTATTGGACGATGAATGTGACGGAGTAGGTTGTCACTATTCCGGCAGAGTGCTGGTTTGCCTGGGTCTACACATTTTATCCGTCCATCACAAACCCGTAGTCTCGTTTGTTTGCTCCAGCTCAAACTGATGTACCTTTTTTGCATAACTGGACTGGCTGTCGCTACAACCCCCGGTGAGTGTTAAGATGATAAAAAGGCTAAATTGCTGCACGCCATATTGAAAGGTTAGTTAAAGTCAAACTGTTTATGCTGCCGAAAAGGTATGTTCAAGGGTAAGTTTAAACACGTCTTGTGTTGACTGCGGCTGTACTAATATTAAACTTTCTGATGGGTAAACATTACCAGAAGTAAAAATATTAGAAAGGGTATTGCCGTAGACGAAATTGTGATTTTAAGCTGTGAGATGAAATATTCTTCAAACAACAGTATACCTCAGCAGATTACGGAAAGTTTGGGCATGTTTTGTAGTTCTGTAAACGAATTATCGTCATTATCAACACTGGTGAAAAACCGAGTGGTTGCAAAAACGAGAATCATTCTGAATCGTTTACCGTCACTGTAGATGTCTCATTGGTGTTAGTTAGCAGCGCAATAAATCGGTTACGTTCCTTTGATAAATAATGATTTTTTTTTTTTTTTTAGTATGTTAGAACGGACCAGGCCGTATTAGACTAATTTTACCACGTAGCAGGCTAGTCAGACCGTGCTACGGGGGGACGGTCCGAATGGGATTTGAACCCGGTCCGGTCGTGTTAGGAACTGGCGCCGTTGCCAAATGCACCACCGGGCCGCCCCTATAAATAATGATTTGATAAATAAATAATTAAACTCTCGTTAGCGTTTCGTGTGGTTCTTCTTCCTTTGAACAGGGAAGTAGTTTTTATTCCCAGTTTAAATGCTATGCTGTTAGTGCGTGTATCATATTTCCCGAGTTATAATTAACACTTTAAGAGAAAAAAAGGATGTTAACTCCATTTTTTGTTGTAAATTATCCAACATTTATCTTTCAATAAATTTTTCATGGTGTACTCGCACAAGTTTTTTTGTGTGGCCAACATGCCATAAAACACGTTCCATGGTGAAAGGTGTTAGCATAGTATTTCGTGTTGAATGCAAATTCAATAGGGCCATTGAAACGAGACAGTGACCTTTCTCGGCACTTGGTAAACATGCAGAGAAGGAGCTTGTTGACCGACGAGCTTAGAGCTATGGTCTTGGTGAAACCTTAGATGAACGAACGATTTATCAGGCTTTTAACGACAAACCAAAACCAAAACCAACAATTCTTCACCAACTCAGATGCTGTTGGTAGCTGCATTCGACATTGAGGGCATGCTGGTGAAATGATGGCAATCTTTTGCACTCTCTGAGTGTAGCTACGTCCTTGAGATTGTTTAGTGAGTTTGGGTACAGAATTTGCCTCACATGTATCAACGTTTCTACGTGGCCATTCAAATAGATCAGGTTTTGCAGACGAAGAGAGCTCAGTGTACAAGATACATACGATTGTTTGATACACGATACGAGCTTACGAATGAAATTGACACCGTACGTGTTTTGCTGAGCAATTTGGCATTCTTTGGAGTATACGTTCATGAAAAAATTGAATGAAAGAATTAAATAGAATGATTGCAAAATGAGATTTTCAGTCCATTTCAAAAATTCGTCCCATTTAACCAAACCACATAAAATTTAGTTGGAAAAATAACAAAATTACATCCAAAGTTGTTTTAACATTTCTTCATTCATTTTGGAACTAGAAAAAACGGCAAACGGTGTTAATGGTTTGGTGCTCACGCTGAACAAACTGTTTGTAGTTTCGTGCAAAACAACCATGTACCAACACTACTAGTTAATCGCATTTCTATGTTCACCCTGTTGACATTTGTGGAATATCATCGTATTTCGCTATAGTAGACGAGCTCAAAAAACTACTTGTTGTCATTTTTAGTCAGTAGCGGTATCGATACTACCAAACCACATGCAGAATGGTGCGGCTTCGCATAAGTTCAATTTTCATTAGCCAAAAACAAACTACAAACATGTTTATGGCTCTGCAATTACCTTCCCTCTGCAGCAGTACAGGGAAGGTCCCTCTAATTGTCAGATACTACACGATTGGTAGGCGCCAGCAAAGCATGTACCAAAGCGAAATGCCTTCGGAACGTTGGTAAAGCCGTCGGTTGTTGCTTCGATAATTTATGCAAAACTTGCTAGAACTATCATCATCGACATCATCGTCAACTGGGGCACCTTTTGCCGAGTTAGTAACCACAGCGTCGTGTTCATTTGGTACGTTTCGAGAGTTTTGACACTAAAAAAACATTTCGCGGTATTTCAGAAAGAGCAAAAAATGAAGAAAAGAAAAACCTCCGGAAGAGAAAATGTTCAAGACATGATAGAAGGTAAAACAAAACATGAACATGCCTTGCAAGGAGGCGGAAACAGCAGTAGCTTAAATAACGTCGCACATCACTTTCAGTGCGCAACAGCTACGTTTTACCTACACTGCTGCTTGTCTTCAGTTCGATATCACGTGGGCGCTAGCAAGCAGCGTACTGCATGTGATAAAAATATGCTAATTTAATTCATTTTCTACTCAGCCATAAACCGTTCGTTCGTTTCCGTCGATATCGATAATGTCGTTTGTGTTTTTTTTATTCGATTTATTCGTGTGTCTGTATTTTCTGCCCTAGTTTGTCCTACCAAACTGTGAGTTTCATTTGAAAGAAACATTTCTTTCGTCGGAATCATTTAAATGCATGAGTTGTTCGAATCTATCGCTTTCGATTGGTTAATTCACTTTCTGAGAAGTACCATCGAGTAGGTTTTGTATAGTTAGTACTATGCTTTGCTGTTGATAAAATTTTCGCTATTATGAGTATGGGTTTTACAATGATTTCTAACTGGTTCCGCTTACAAATTCTAAATAACCTATATTTCAAGTGATGAAGAGAACCTATAGACGAAAAACTTAATAATAAATTGAATTACAAATATGTTTCAATGCATCAAGGAAGGTTTAGTATTCAAGAAACTTTGATTTGATAAAGGTATACTCATTCGAAATGTGCTCAATCTTCGTTGGGTCAAAATGTAGAGGATATAAAAATACTACTTATGGAAATAATGCAATCACACATGGCTTATTTTCCGAACTCCGAACTCATTGATCCGAACATTATCCTTGAGCATAAATATTACATTTTTCATAGTGGTTGATACGTTTCATAAATTGAAAAACAGATTTTGTGCCAGTCATAAATTGAATTCTGGGTACTGTAGATGCTAAAGCACATTTTTATAGACATCGTAACATGTAAGGTTTCTTCTAGCATTTCGTGAAATGTTCGTGCGCTATCAAAAAAAAAGTGCAGCTGAAGCAACCCAATGCCATCAGGGCCAAATTTATTTTGCTATAAATTTTACCCAAATCCCACCAAACTAACAGGGCCGTTATTTTCGTCCAACTGTGCCCATGCTAAGGAATTCCAAACTTCCTTACCATTTTCACTTACCTTTACTAGTCAGCAAATCGTATGTATGGAGCAGTTTTATTTCCAAACACCCTGCTTTTCGGAGTCTTACCGTACCGTACAATCGTTCGCAAACACCATCTACAGATGCATATGGGCAGGTGTCCGAAAGGAATGTATGCAATTTTTCTGCAATGCTTTTAGTACACATTATAATCCAGTTCCCATTACTAGCGGTGATTGCAAGGCAGAAGCATGTTTCATCTACTGGTTCCGGTACGATAGGGAAATGGTAGGAGCTCTGTCGAGTGTAAGAAGCGGACGTTACAAATGGCTCTTTGGTTGTTGGAGTTCATTTTTGTGGGACCAAAAAGTACGAGAAAACGTTCGCGAGAATACGTTTTGCTGAAGAAAAGATTCACACGAATTCGGGCCAGTAGATAATCAAGACACACTGTACCATCGTTCACAGGCAATCATTTTCTATTCGGTAAGAATTTTTGTCCAATTGAATTGCCTTTCACAGGTCCTTGGGGCTATATCTATTCGTTATATCTACTCTCTATTGCAATCTTAATTTACAGTGCTGAAGGGACTCGAATGAGTTGGAGAAAAATAGCCATTTATCAAAATTAAGATAGTATACAATAGTGGAA
The DNA here is from genome assembly GCA_018908115.1 of Anopheles rivulorum. Taxonomy (NCBI): domain Eukaryota; kingdom Metazoa; phylum Arthropoda; class Insecta; order Diptera; family Culicidae; genus Anopheles; species Anopheles rivulorum. The sequence goes on from STHB01000012.1 coordinate 353,440, forward strand.
TAGAGCGGACAGTTCGATCATTTGAAACCAATGGGATATGTCGGGGATAATATTTCGGATGGTTTATAGTGACCTACAATAATATAACACAAATGATACTCATCGATCATGTCTTATTATGCAATATAACAATAATTCTTTTGGTACGTGTGGTGGAAACAGAACAAATTATTACACTCATAGCATAATTGCTCGATGCGCAGCAATCGTATCATTAACCCTTTGGTTTTTATCGTACCTATAACCATAAAATCTTTCGGCTGAAGGAATCCATTTCATTTATTTACCTTAGCCGGAAAAGCTGTTACGAATAATAATACATTCTCATTACGATCAATCCCAACCACACTATCCAGCGTCGAGTCGGTTCAGCGTCCGTCTATCCGAAATTAATTCCAGCCCAATTAATTAAGCCATGTATCACCATCACGATGAAACAGATTTACCAAAACGCACCAATGTGCAATCTATATTCATTATTTCCACTGTCCATGGTTTTGTCCAACGGGAAGGACCAGCGAACATTCTCGGTGAAACGGCAAATTTGTTGGAATGAGCGAACTCTATGTGCCTCGGTCTAGTGTGCATGGATTACAGTGAATGGCTATTGTGAAAGGTGGCAGCTTTAGCGTGTACGGTACGTGAGGTTAGTTTAGCGGATTGTCGGTTAGCGGTGTAGCAAATCGTATTAATCGCGTATAATGATGCATTGGAAAACATAATTAAGATCCGCAACAAACCATGGCATGTGTCGGAATTGTAAGGAACTATTCGCTCATCGAATCGGATTTTTTTTTCACGGAAAATGAAAATATAAGCAAAGTAAGTTAAAGAGATGCTTTTTGTTAATAAAAACATAAATACTTTAAGTGTTTCTTTATTGTTCTTATCTTTGTAAAATGGATAACAATATTCTATCATCTATTTGTTTGTTGAAATTATCCGCAAGAGGCAATCGTATTTTGTAATATTCAAAATATATTCTTTATAGGCAATGAATTTTGATGCAATGACAAAAAAAATGGAAAAACTGACTAGCAGGCTGCGTGGTAAAAAGTAGTCTAATAATGGTGCCGTTCGAACATAATTAAAAAAAAAGAAACATATTTTGGGACACTCCAAGGAAGGTCCTCATGTTGTTGAAGGCAAATATTTTGCTTCATTTTGTAATTCAAAGCAACATTTCATACACTTGCGTCAGAAATGTTGCCTATACAAGCTAACATGAATGAAGGAAGTGCAGTGAGTTTGAAGAAGCAGTTAAGGACTGAGCATATAATCATTATCTTAAATAACCATTTACAATCCGAATTATGCGAGCCATAAGAAAAACAAACATTTGTTAGACATTTGAAATTGACTTAAACTCTAAATGCTGTCAGAATCTTTCATATACCACTCCATTGGCAGCTTATTGATAAACAATGCTGACTGTTAAATTATTAGACCAGACCATAAACCACCATTCCTCGAATTCAAAGGATAAAAATGGAGACGCCTTGTCTTTCTCGTATAAACATATTCGTGCTTTTGTTTGAAAAATACAAAACATAAGCAATATGACTAATTTTATCATAATAAATAAAAAATAGTAGGGCGGCTCGGTGGTGTATTTGACAACGGCGCTAGGTTCCTAACACGACTGGACCGGGTTCAAATCCCATTCGGACCGTCCCCCCGTAGCACGGTCTGACTAGCCTGCTACGTGGTAAAATTAGTCTAATACGGCCTGTTCCGTTCTAACATAAATAAAAAAAATAGTATAGGAAATAAGAATACGAATAATGTCACTATTTTGTACAGGCAGTTGCATGAATATGAAAGTTTACCAGCATATACATCAAGTGTACATGAGACTGAAAAAGCTTCCAAGTGCAGAAAATGTAATAAAACACAAATAAAGTACATTGCAAACAGTTCTACTGAATCACACCAACCGAAAGCAAAACAATCTAAAGAGTAGTTGAATATATCGAACACATAACAGTTGGTGTGAATGATGATATTGTTATGGTGATATGTGAACGGAAGAATAGATTCATTTACACAGCATCTTTGACACAGTTTGTGCAAAGCTTATCTCGCCATCAAGCGCTCTGCTCTGTAATAAAACGAGCGCGGCTCCCTGTTATTATTCCTGGAATAGTAAACTGCTGTTCAGGAACGAAAACAAAAGCAAAGTGTTTCGGTTGTTTATTCGCATTGAACATGGTGCGCATGTGATCGATGTCCGAAGAGGGCATTTAGTAGATTTCGCTAAAGAAGTATCGTACAAACGCTTCATAGCTAGCATCTGAAGCAAATGAAGGCTATTAGAGGCCAAATAAAATGTAGGCACGTGAAACACAAATTTTATGTTCTTCGTCAGCTCGAGTTTTACGAGCAGGAACGGTAACCTACGTTTGCAATCAATCGTCGATTACTGGCAGCAGTTGTGCGTAGCAAAGTTTTACGATGTTCCTGCTACATTCTGAAAATGTTGGCATTGCGTGAGAAAATTTTACCCACATTGCCAATCACGCTTTAAATTGGAATCGGAAGTGGTTTTAACAGTTTTAAAAGTTGTTGTTTCATGTTTTTTTGTTAAATTATTTACTACAGGTTAAGGTTCATCATATTGCGAAGTTAAAAAAAACCTTGACGATTTTATGAAATAAATATCTTTTCAAAGCAAATGATGCATATTTCATCACCATAGGCGGTAATCCGATAAGAATTCGTTTTCCAGCAGTCTCATTTCTTCAATTAAAGTAGCTCGTTAGTGATAATGAGGTCGAATCGATAATCATCAGTGCATTAATTGCCAGTCGGTTGATTCTTGATGAGAATGTGAAATAGGGTGAACATAACCATTATCAACCCGATGAAGACTGCATAAGGTGTTGCCATAAAAATAGCTGTGCAATGTTTTAGATGTTCGAATAAACCAATGAAACATACAGTTAAAAAACGTATAGTTCAGAATGTTTTAAAATAAATAGTTTATTACAAACGGTTAGACATGAATAGCCGTATAGTCATTCCTTCAATAAAATGATTTGTTCAAGGTATAAGTAGAATAAACACTTTTATGTTGGAGTAAAATTGTAAACTAATTTAAAACAATTTTGAACTAATCTAGTTAAAGTTAGTCAGATAATGTATGTTATAGCCAAAGAGAATAGCAAGGAGGGTAAATACACACTTATTGAAAAGGAAAGTGCAGTGCGCGTGACTGCCAAAACTTTGGATTGCAAAAGTTGCAGAAAGCATTAATAATAACCCAATTATGTATAGCGTAATACGAAAATAATTCATCGTTTTAATGCAACATTTATCAAAAGCAGCTCAAATCATTTAAGCACCTAACTGTAGCAGACGTTGGCACCCATGATCATTACTTTTCATTCAGTGCCGTATGAGGTGCTGCAGTCAAGGCCGCTGGTTGGTATTTTGCCCTGCAAAAGGTCCCACTGCAGATGTCGTAACGTTAAAAGACCGTCATAAAGTTGGAGATGAGATTGAGAAAGAAGCGCCAAGGACGTCTCATGTATCAAAATTCATGCTCCAGGATCTTGGTAACGAATGGGCAAATGTGTGTGTGTTTTTTTTATTACTTTCTTATACTTACGACTGTTATTCGCTGGGGGAATCACATTGAAATCCAATAGAAATGTTCATTAATCATCGGATAAACTATAAGCTGACTCAAGAATGAAGAAAATTATTCTATCGTTTTTACACTCCAAAAATGAACGAATTGTCTTGTACACTTGCTACGAATTTTCTCAATTATCTCATGTAATACCAAGTTTACAAATTATTATTGAAAGTTGTAATAGTTAATAAGAATTGTGATTTGGAGAGATTGAGGGAATCTCATTTTTATTTTGTATTAGGAACACACAATTTCAATATAAATAT
>STHB01000012.1:358895-462531 GCA_018908115.1 Anopheles rivulorum
ACATGTGTAGACTACTGAGTTGAGTAACACATTTACACCATTTAGAGTACCCAATGTCTGCACAAGCGTTAATATCGTGGGATTAGCAAACAATGGAGCAAATCAGGCAATTCAAACATGCACAAACCTCAAACAACATTAGCAGGGTGGTAGCAACATGTTGCATTGTCAGCTGAGGGTGACAATATTGATCTAATTTGGTGACGGCGTACAAATAAATCAAATCTCAGAGTTGTTTGCTATCATCGCTAATTGATAGCTTTGGATCGGTATTCGCCGTTACGCTCCATTACGACCGACAAACACGCAATTGCACACTACACTACAGCTGGAAGTGCAGCAATTTGATAAGAAGCTAGGTAGATCAAAATGAGCGTGGAAGAATAGTTTTATCAATGTAACGTAACAAATCTATAATAAAAATAAATTCTACAAAAAAAAACAATTGGTTTTTGTTTTGAGTAATTGTTCACTTAACAAACATTGACATTGGAGAATATGTCCATGTCTCAGAATAACATTGTTAATTTATATTTCTTAGAAAACAGTGAGCAATATTGATCCAAGTTTGTTTCTGATGCAAGTTTCATTCAATCGACCTAGCATATTGGTATGATTGTTTATTTCAGACTTTTCTATGTTACCATTTCGTCCGATGTCGATGGCTATGTATACATAAGGTGCAATATAAAATCAAGGCCAAACCAATCCGCCAACCCATCGACATTGGTACCGATCGATGCCGGCCGCGCATCCGAATGTCTGCGTCTTGAATGCAATCCCGCAATGGCCGTACACAGCATCCCCACCCAAGCATCCTCCCGGATGGGTAGAATGGTGCAATCGTTCGCTCCCTGACACGCTCTGATTACGGCATCAATTCTTCCCTGTCATTAGCTTTCTATCGGGTGCCATTCGAGAATGAAATCATTCGCACCGGACGAATACCGATTTCATTATTCAATTAGTGCCTTCAATTTATTGGCAAAACTCTTCCACTCGGGTACAGCGTCGTGCTTTATCGTTCCTCATCGGGGATGCGCCTAGCGAACCCTCAAAGTTCTATGTTTGATTTGAAGCCCACGATGACCCCCAGGAATAGAACGCAGCGTCCTCGCGACCTCGTGCAACGGCATGCTCGCCCTGCGCCTGCGGTCTGGTGTCACATTGCGCTCCGACACAATGCGATACAACGATCCTCACCGCAAACCAGCGAGGAGCAGCCTTGGCTGAAAACAGAAAATGCAGGGTTTCGTACGATCTGCATTTTGTTGCTGTTTCGATTTTTCTAGCCCGTATTTCGTAGCACGGTATCCATTCGTACAGGAACGTTCATTGCCAACGGGGACGATCTCCACATAGCACCACCGGAAACCCGATTGCGAATTTCACTTCCCGATTCAATGTCTGTGTTTCCCCCGGTACCGTCGGTGTTTGCTACCGCCACAGGGTTTGTCCCATCTGCCGTGACTTCAGTGGTGCCAACACGATACAAGTGGTGTGGGCGGTATGGTGGTATTAGTTCTTGTTTGCATAAGCAATCCCATTTTCGGGCCAGCCCTTTCGTGCTAGTGTGACAAGCTAGCACAGCTGAACGAGTTGTCCTTGTTCGAGCGCATCTCCACCGTGCGCTCGAAACACATGGAATCATGGAATCGGGTTCATACTTCATAAGAGCATACTGACGCACTCATGCCGGCAATCTCATACCATTATGTGCTACTCCGCTTGACTCCCTTGTTCCGATACCCGCCATGACGGGTACCGTACCGTAGCTGATTCAATTATCCTTGGACACTTCTCAAGAAGGCAGACCGTTGCTAGAAAAGCATAAAACGGAACAGAGCAACTGAAACAGCACTCGAGTCGTCTGCCGGAGTGGGTGAAATCAATTAAAGTATTCTTCCTTCGGCTTTTATTAGCTGCTTTCTGGTGGTGGTTTTTGTTTCCTGCTGCCTTTTGGCCATTTGTTCGCATGTAAACACGAAATGTGTTCTNCCCGCCATGACGGGTACCGTACCGTAGCTGATTCAATTATCCTTGGACACTTCTCAAGAAGGCAGACCGTTGCTAGAAAAGCATAAAACGGAACAGAGCAACTGAAACAGCACTCGAGTCGTCTGCCGGAGTGGGTGAAATCAATTAAAGTATTCTTCCTTCGGCTTTTATTAGCTGCTTTCTGGTGGTGGTTTTTGTTTCCTGCTGCCTTTTGGCCATTTGTTCGCATGTAAACACGAAATGTGTTCTCGTTGCTACCACAACAAACCGTTAAATGATACTTTGGCAGTGTACGATGAGATTGTTTCGCAATATGGCAACCATATATCGTAGTGCACGTAGTCTCTATTCGGTTATCTGTATCGCCTAATGATATGTGTAATATGTATTCTGTGCTTTGCTGAGCTGCTTTCAGCTCATGTTTGTATCGTGATATTTGCGTGAGCGAGTGTGTTCTCATACATGCCGTACAAAAATCATGTCATCATAACTTGTCAATTACCCGAATGCTTCGAGATTGTTGAGCTACGTTCATTTGAAGTTTTATGTTATTGGAGATTGCATTTTATATTACATTTCTAAATGAGAGATATGTGGTGTGACGAGCATATCGAGAAGTTGATTAATTATATTTGAAATGTTTAAATTTGTTTGAAATAAGAGTAGATGAAATAATGTGATCAATTCGTCGTATTCCGTATAATTCATTATATCTTTGTAATGAAATCGTACTGCTTCGTATGTACATACGTTCGTTATGTGCAAATGAAAAGAGTCCAATTATAGCAAACGAACCGTTACGCACTAACGAAGTTAGATGGTTGAAGTGAAATAAAAATGGTTCTCAAGATACGAGAAACAGGAGACAAGAAAGGTTAACACTATTCTCTATTAAAGTGGTTTGCTACGGAGTTGCTATGACCAAGTAACAAAAAGCATCTCAAGGGCAGTGGAGAGTGTGTCTTTCATGCTATCCATTTTCATCTTATCACCCATTTGACACATACTGTGTAGGTACTTAGCGTGCGTGTCTACCGAATGGGAATCTCATGTTACCGCGTAAGGGGAATGATTGGGAACTGGTACACTTACGTTTTAAGCAGAAAGGGATAATGAAGACTAGTGCTTTGGAGTAACCAACTACGAAACTAGGCCAACGCAATGAGTATCGCAAACTCTAACCAAGCACAAGGGACCGTTATGCTAACCTTAAAATACAAATTAGATACAACTACACAAAGAAATATTTTTATTGAAATCGTTACTTCGCTGGAAGAGCGAATTTAAAAGATGCAAGATGAAACACTATTTGTGACATTTTGGAATGTAAAGTTAAACCTCTTTTGGTGAGTTTAATCCGTTCCGACGTTTTTCTCTTTATTAACATGCAAGTCATTTGTTTGCAAACCAGACAAAAAATATGAAAATATATCCTATTATTGTATTTAGAAACATCATTTGTCCTATGATACATAATTTGTTATTGTTATTTATTTAAATTCAATGGACCTCATGTGGCCTGTTTGAAGCACATTTACATACAAAACAAATAAACATTTAACAGAGAGTAGGCCGCACAACACGAATACAATTGAGGAACGCGAGACGCGACATGTCCGGTTCGTAACGATCACAAACGGCGGTAAACTCGCGGCACATACATAAAAACGGATCAGAGGAGCCAAAACGAGTACGGCACTCCTCTACGTCAAGTAACGATCTAGCACGGAGCGATCTCGCCGGGACGTATAAGTTAAGTCTGGAAAGCAGCACTGGCGAGTCGATCCGGTAGTCAAGCAGCCCTGCGACACATAATCTCTGCGCGTTACAGTTCCGTTGTTTAAGCGACTCAAGGCCAAGTAACGCCCAACGTCCATCATAATCCACCTGGACGCTCCAGGAACGCAGAGCAAACCGCGTAAATTTGCGCTGAATGGATTCCAAGCGCGCCAGGGGACGTGCGGCTGTAGGCAACCAAACCACAGAAGCGTATTCAATCACAGACCGAACCAGGGAACAGTAAAGCATCTTGGCAGATACCGCATTGTTGAGGTCGCGCGCCAGCTTTTTGAGCAGACCAATAAGCTGATTACCCTTAGCAGCAAAGTGCTCAAGCTGGTCATGGTCATGGAAGCTCAACTTTTCGTCAAGGAGCACTCCAAGGTCCCTGACACAGCTTTTGCGCACGAGGGCAGAGCCATCCATAGACATCATTCGTATTGTAGTTGTAGTATGTTTTAGAGATAATGTCTGAAAGTTTTCCTCATTCTTTTGAATTTGGCATCGAACAGTTAAATTGTGAAGGGATATTAGAGGCCCTAGTTTTTTTACCAGTTAATTTGAGACAAAAGCAACACATCCACTCCTTCGATGTGTTAATTGTTTATAAGGTCAAGTGATATTGTAGTGCTAGAGCAAAACTATACGACGCAATAAACTTTTTTGTTATCCTGGCCAAACCCCATGTCAGGTGATGGTGCAAGTAAATTTTTAGAACTCTGTACAGTCATCATGAGTCTGCGAAAAGGAGATGACTTACGCAGATGACATTAACATCATTGGCTTACTGCTCTTCGATGAAGCGGATTTATAAAAGAGGCTTGATTGTGTGGTGGAATACATCGGGTTAGAGAACCAAATTGTTGGCGGTTCCACCAGCAACCTTAAAAAAAATTACCGATATAGGTTAGGGCAACTTCCAGATAGGTGCCTGCATGTTTGAAGTCGTCTAATATTTCATCTACATTGAGTCAAAAGTCTGCACCCGACAACGATATTGATGTTGAGGTACGCGCTGGAGTCCTAACTGTTAACATGTCTTTCTATAGTCTGAAGAAACTTTTTCACTTATAACAACTATCGCGACGGTCAAAACTGGGAATATAAAGAACGTTTATAGTTACAGTACTTACAAACGGAGCCTTACATCCTCACTGCCATGAACGTTGTGCAAAATTGACGAAACCCTCTTGTTCGTGTACGAGAGGTACGATGAACTCACTTTAGTACAGTGTACTGGCCTCGCACAGGTATGCATGGGCTGACATTCGAATGGGAATGGAAGATCCAGTCCGTCTTTTTAGGTTGTCCATTTAGACAAGCAGGCGTTGTAGGTCCAATCTGCGATGGAGTGATGGCATTCAAGCGTTCGACAAAAAGGTCAGATTGACGGAATGGCGGACAACGGCGTTCAACCATGGTTTTGCGTTTAAAGGACTCTTCTATCATGTAAAACCACAGTTGTAGTGAAAAACAAGCAAGTGAGAAACTCTCTTCGACAAATTGTTCTGTCTGATTATCAAACATTCTCCCTAAAAAAGAACTTTGACAGCGTAAGGTACTTCCTGTCTGCCGGATATAATCGTTCTGGCATATGAAATATGTATTTCGTTTGGAGAGAGGTGAGAGCGTCCAACAGACTCCGCTTCCCGACTGTAGACGTGACATTGAGGTCGAAAAATGACGTCATATGGTCGAAAAATGTCCTTCAAAAATGAAATATTCATTCTTCGCGTAATACCAAAGAAAGATTTCGCTTTGATCCGGCAGACTTAATATCCCTAGAGGCCACTGAAGAGGATTCGGTTTGGATATAGACCAAAGTTTTACCGAAAATCACTATCCTTCCCTCTTCTTAGATGGGAACTGTTTTGGGAAAACCTTAAACGAATGACCATTTAATGCAATAACTTGGAAATTACAACAAAGAGAGTTTAGTCCATCTTGATTGGTTGCTGGGGTTAATTGTTAAAATATTTGATAAATCCAAACTCATATTTTATAGATCCAAAAACAGATGGTCGAGTTCGATTTTGAGAAATGGTTTGAACAACTGTACGCTGCTAAACGAATAAAAATGTTTATGAATAATTTTTTGTTGGGAATATGGTCTATATAGGCGAACTGGTTTTAATAAGCGCTTTACTCGGTAGTACATTTTTTGAATTTGGCATTGAGATTGTAAATCTACCATAAAGGGTTTTTAAGAGACTTTTACCTCTAAATAGCCTCAGCGCTTACACACGTATCTATTCACTAACGAAACGGGGTAAATTTTTACCAAAAAAGCTCCCATGAATAAGTAATAACGTATACCTTTTCAAACTAGCTAAGATAGTAGCAATTCCAACTGGTCCATCTTCTTGGCCATTGTGGCCATGGCTCACGACCCGTATAACACGAAAAACCACTTCTTCTGACGCGTACCGTACAGACCCTGGCCATCATACCGGTTCCAGTTTGCCAGGCTACAGTTACTAAGTTATCGTTAATTTTATGATGATTTTTACTGTTATTTTTATGTGCTTCCAAAACTGCCACCCTCGTCTCGTTTGGTTCGGATCGTTACGAAACCTCCCCGCACTCATACACCACGGTTCATTGGGCCTTGCTGTTCCAAGACATCGAAAGAAAAAAAAAATGAAGCGTATGTACAGAGATGGAAAATCTAACGTAAGCAATCTGAAAATAAAAGCAAAAACTCACTCGCACGATATGATACCCTTAACGATCATTTCCGCTGAGGGGGCGCCTCGTTGACGATGCCACTGTGAGTGCTTAGCTGAAGCAACTGGAGCGTTGAGGTGAGACTAAAATCACCTCGATGGATGGATTTGGGCGAGGTTTTTGGGTCCATTTTTATACCAACCCAATCCACCGAACATTATCTTAATCGACCGTAAAGCTTTCGCCTACCATTCTGAATCTGTCAGCATGTCTGATGTTCGGCCGGTAACTACGTGGACGTTAACTACCGGGAGCATTCCCGAAAGCTAGGGTCGGTCGCGTAGAATATTGTTCTCCTTGTACTTGCTGGCTGTTTAAATACCCTTGGGAGTTGATTGCATTAGATACATCCATGCCATGCCAACATATGGGAGACAGGCATATGAGCTGATTCCTCCATTACTATTCGAAGTATTTGAAAAATATAATCAAGCGGCTTTCTTTCATTGGTGCTTTGCCAGCTTTCGGTTAAATTTTATTATTATTCAACTTTCAACTGTAAGTTCAATTAGTTGCGTGTCAAGTAAAAATGGAATCTATGGAAAATCTCACCTTTTCCGTCGCCATTACGTTGGGATTGACAATTGCCTCGGGAAAGGAACATGTATACTAAACAAATAACCTTATTTTAACATATCCAACAACATGGCTACACAATGTACAACGCTTATCAAACGTTTGTTTGGTCAAAGCGCCATTTTTCCAAACGCTTTTCACACGGCCTGAATATTTTCCGTACAATTGAGTTAGCTGTTTCACAAACTTCATCGGAAAGTTTTCTCTGCGTAGTCACAATTTGTCGTCGTAGAGTGGCAGACAAAAGCCTCAACACAGTATTGGCGGCTGGGCATTGAAGGCATAGGGAAGCACATACAGGCAAAGTTTGACTAAACGTGACCATGGAGAGCATGACCGTTCAATGTAGTGGCTGCTAGGACCTTACAGCCCATGTTTGCTTCTGTCGTACGTACTTGCCGTTAACTAGCGTGTCAACAGAAAAGTTCTACTGCTTATTCTCGGTCGAGGTGGTAAAGGCCAAACAGTGTACACACGCACAAGCAACACAAATTCGAAGAAGGAAGTAAGTTGTACCATTCGATGGATCGGTTCGGCGATGGCCATCGTTTGGAAGGTTTTATGGCAGGCAGTACCGGCGACTGATTCGTTATATTTCGTGGTTATTCGCTTCTTTTCATTCTGCTGCGTTCAATGTAGCCCGGTGCTGTTAGTGCTGGTTCGACGTCAGTCACAGGTAAACACATGGCTGATGTAGTGAAAGTTTCTCCAGCTCACTATGACGAGTTTGCAAAGAAATTTTGTGCCACAATTAAGATTCAGTGCGAAGCGTTCACAGCGGCAGGTGAGACAACTTTACATCAGAATGGCAGATATGCCACCAACTATCCTCCTTCGACGCACCACTCTCGACTAACTAACTTTAGGCCAATTTTCATTCCTTTTGCAAACAAAAATACATTACCTAACAATGAAGTGTAAAGTGACTGGAACATAATTTCGTACGAAGTTACCGTGTCTCAACTATCGTCTTTGAGAGATCAAGTTATGCAGAGCAAGTTTGGAAAAGTTGAGGCAAGAAAAAAACAGGAACGCTACATGCATTCCAGGTAGAAAAGTTTAGGTACGATAAATTAAGCTTCAACGAAATTTCGTCGATGGAGTTCGATGTCCGATTTACGGCACCATCGTTTCTTGTTACGTTTCTTGATAATTTCTCAAGCTACGTTTTCCATGCTGCTTGCAATTTACGTGAATAATTTGAAGGAAGCAAGAAAATACGTGCAAAGATCATTTGCCATTACAAATACATATGAACATTTACTCTGTGGACGTCGTGGAAAAATTTTTGAATAAAAGCTATTTTTTCATAATAATATACCAGATAAACGGTCTTGTAAAGCTTATGCTAAAGATTATTGGATACAGATTTTTCAAAACTCAGGAAAGTATATTTAGCATTTTTCTAATGAGAAATAGCACGAACAATATTTCTACTAATGAGTTTTATACTATCTCCAGGCACAATGCTTCAGCATTCTCGCAAACTATATCGCTTTCTATATCCGTGCTGATTACGCAATAAATGATGCGATATCCATTATGGAATGCTTTAGCTGAACAATAAGCTAGCAATCCAATAGCATACCTCATCTGATGGAATAAGACCGTTCATCGTCAGTGATGGAAGTTCGGTCAGAGAACGTTGCCCGGTCGAGGTCATGTTTGTTCAAAACCAATGCGATCGTTAGTATTCCCTAATCACTCCACATGCTCGGCGGTAGGTATTGACGGTGAGTGAGAAAGCTTGTTTTTGGATAAAAGCATATCCCGATATCTGACCTACGGTGAATCGATATCAGCGATATTTGAACCATGGTAAGATATGTTTGTTATAAACTTTGATGCGTGAAATGTAGTGTTGTAGGGCGTGGGTTTGAAACAACAAAAGTTTGTGTATGGTTAGGCTAAACAAACCCGATGTGCGAAAAGTGCGGCGCGAGCTGTTGAATTATTGTAATGAGTTTAGTGTTTCATCATCACATTTACCATTATCAACACACGATTAGATCAACAATCAGTTTCGTAGTTATTTATTTATTTGATTCTTTTAATGTATTAGTCATATTTATATTTACTCTAGTTAAATATACATATACTCTGGGTTCCCAAGTTACGGCAACCTGAAAAATGTAATGCGTGCAATAACTTATGAAAGTACTTTAATGTCAAATCGAAATATTCACATAAAAGAAGCAATCATGCATTATTTTGGCTTTATTGCAGACGTGTCACTCTGTGTGAGCAAACTAAATTGAGCCATATGTCACGCGATTTTCGTACATCGCGGGAAAACACATTTGCCCCCCATTTTTCGTTTGGGCACAGATTTTTTGCTGTGTGTAATAAATGAAAAGCACAAATTTGACAGCTTTGTACGTATGTTATGCTTCTTAATGTGAAATCATAATGCGAAATCGTTATGCGATGACATTTGAACGCATACTGAATTCCATGTGCCGGTGAGTCGCAAAACCACCACCAACCAGCAGTTGCGAAAAATCGTGGACCATCGTTATACGTTCGTTTCTTTTTGATAAGTTTTCTCCCGGTTCGTTTATGTTCTTTAAATGTCATCGTGCCCATTCGATGTGCGGCATACCAAATACGAGGGACTGTGGTGTATTCTATTGCCGCCGGTTCGTAACGATGATTTGTGAAATCATTTTACATAATTTATGACATGCCGTTTAATTTGATTGGAACAAATTTATTTTCATGACAAACGAACTGCTTTATACATTTTCCGAATAGACAGAAGAAGGCAACCTTTGCATAATGCTTTTCAAAAGATACACTAACATAAAAATCAAATATTCATTTCGAAATATTTTGGTTGTTTGATGTTCGTGATACAATTTTTTGTTAAGTTGTAATGTTTATAACATCTTTAAAGAATTATCAATAATTTTGGAGTAATATCACATTGTTTACTGATCATCGGTGTAGTAATTGTCATTTTTGGCAAAACAAATAAAATTTTGCTGTATATCTTAACTTAAGTTTCAAGGCTGTGCACGTACACACACAATCACAATATACACATGCAAAAAAAAAACATTTCACCTGTTGTATGGTACACCGTTCAGCTCAGTGCCTTTCCACAGTAAGTCTTCTTATTGAAAGGAATTCCTCACAAGTATGTGTGTGCACGACACGCACAAGAGCATTAAATTTATGCGTAACACAATGCACGGGAATGAAAGCATGCTTGCTTGCTTCCTACCCATCGAACGTTCTATGTGTGGGATTCACATATGTTGCATCCGGAAGCATCAGGTTACGGATAGTGACTTACACATGTTAGAGAGTCTTGCACTTTCTAGTATCAGAATCTGGCTTAAATTTGGGATTGGGATCCGTTTCCACTAGCGGCAGATTATCCGATGGGAATTGTTGTCCTTTGAAAGACCGTAGATGGCAATGCCGTTCATTCAGAAACAAACTTGCTGTGCATGTGGCAGACGGGTATCTACGGGTATAAATCTTCAAGCACCTAGGAAATCTATTAACTCACCAGGACGACCTGTGTTTTGTAGACAGTATAATCTAATGGAAGGCAATTCCAAGCAATGGATGACCTGAAATCCGTTTCTACGTACCGGTTGGGGTTGTTATAATTGAAAGTTAATGTAGCATGTAAGGGGTTCACATGTAACGAAAAATTCATACATTTCTCAATATCACTAGTAGCAAATACCTTCCATGTTTTGATCTCTGTAATGATGTATATACTCGATGTATATAGGTCAAATTGTGTTAGTTTTATACTATAAACATGCTAAAGAAGTAAAGCATAGGCAGATAAAAGCCTTCTGTTTACTTTGAATCATAGAAAACAAATTATAACAAATTGATAAGATATACATTATGTTCAATAAGCAATTTACCTGACACGCATAAACCCCATATCGCAAATTGATTACACTCGACACTGGCAAAATTCCAAAATGTTTTAAACGCAAACGTTGAAATGAAATGTCACCAGGAAAACGTTCGTTATATTAGCATTCACATGCCAGTTCTCTTTATTGTTCACCTTACCCAACAGGGATCACCGACGCACACAATCACTACATACTCAATTTAATAACATTTTCGCTCTATGTGCTCCATGCCACACGTTAAACAGTTCAAGGTTCCTCTGCTCCAACAATGTACTACGCTGAATATATGGCATTCCGTTTAGAGTTTGTCCTCAATGTTTGCTTTCTCTCCATCACCTCCATTGTATATAGTAATTGAAATTGATTCATAATATTCCCTAGATTTGTGATTTACTACTTCCAGTTGCATTTGAATCGTGTTCTGCTTTATGTTCCTATTTGGCCTAAGTCCACGCTGGTTCTTATTTGTTTTGTGAGTTTTTTGTTCTGTTTCTTAGTTTGGTTTCTTAGTTTAAATTTTATTTATGTACAAGTTGTGCAAAGATTTGTTGTTTTGTTTTGTTTTAGTTTATTTTCATTATCGTAAAGAATTGCCTTTTATTTGCCTATAGTTTAACTTCCTTTGCCACCAACACTGCGTCCAACAATATTCTTTGTTTCGATGAAACGATTGCTAAACCTCGTTCGATGCACCGCGTACAAGCCAGCCCTGCAATATTTGCCGATGCATTGTTTAATAGTGTATGTGTTGCTAAAGTTGTCATTGTCTGCAATACAACTTTGGCCTGTAACCCTGTCTGTAACTTGTTGTTCAAATGGAATTAACTGGTACTATTGTTTATTACGGAGTGAAAAGTAAAGAAAATATGCTCTAAACTAGTTCAATTGGTGCAGAAAACTTTTCCCACGGTTTTCCTACTGAGTTGTTGTAGTGCGTGTTTTCTTAAGAAAAACTTTGTTTTTTTTTTTGGTTTCTTTCGTTAATTTCCGTGTAGGTCATTAAAATGAACCACTAGTTGAGAGGATGGAACGTTTTCAACCGTACTGCAATTGCTACCATGCAATCGCAATTGCTATCAAACTTTGCCAAAAGGTCTACCATTTGCAAAATAGTGTTCAAAGTAAGGTCATAAGAAATGGAATCGTTCTAACGTACTAAATGCTGCTGAACGTTGCTACTCCATCGTTGTAAATGGTGTGCCCTCGCTATTTGTCTAGTTCCGTTTGCGCAACACACAATAAGCTCGCTCGTTGCGTCTACTCATGCTGATCAACTAATGAAGGAGCGAAGATAATGGTGTCGGGAGAGAAAAGGGACACAAAAACCTAACAACTTACCTCATCAGAGAAAGTCGGGAGACCGGAAGCAGGGACGCTACAGCCAACGCTAGTGTGGTTCCTCTCATTCGTAGTACTTCTGTCCATAGAGCCGGCAGTAGATGACGAACGCTAGAATGATTAGCGTGCTGACGATGATGCCAGCTACAACCATCTGTACCACCGGAAACTGGAAGCACTCGACCACGTCCGGTAGCTCGACCTGACCAGGGTTGCTGCCGGGTATGTATTTCGTCCGGCAGAGCTCCGGCGACTCATCGGTCAGATACTCGATGTTGAGCAGGAACTCCTTGTCGAAGAGTCCGGTGCGTAGATAATTCTCCTCAATGTACTCGTAGTTTTTATCGATGTTGCTCTCCACGACTCGCAGGCCGGTCACGTTGGGGCAGTTAAGCACACCGTTGCACAGTAAATACTCCGGTATGCAAACATGCTGATCGCCGGGACAGTAGAAATCGCAGCTGTCCTTGAACATGGCCGAGGTCGCAAGCGTGCCGTCGGCATTGCGAGGTAGATGGAACAGCTCAGTCCAGACAAATTTGAAAGCATTTTTACCAATTGCACTGTCGCCCGTGTACTGAATGAGCACTGGCAGCGGTTCGTTCTCGTTCTCGACGGCACCCAGCTCCGCTGCCGACAGTATTGGCAAGTCACGGGCAAGGCTTACGTTTTCGGGACAGATAATAAATCGTGGCTCAAGCCGTCCGGCAAGATACACCTCAATACGGCCGTGTTCACAGCTGCGCTCAGCAAACCGTGCCTTGTCCAGGTGCAACCACAGATCGCGTTGAGCCGCCACCTTAAGCTCCCAAATGCACTTTTCTTTACGGTTTTCGGTCAGCTGGAATCCGAGTGCATTTTTGTAAGGAAACACCAGTTCACCATCCGGCGAGGGACCCAAGGTAATCGGTCCACAAATTGGTCCATGCGCAAACTCATAGTTTGCCTCGAA
Organism: Anopheles rivulorum; assembly: GCA_018908115.1. NCBI lineage: Eukaryota > Metazoa > Arthropoda > Insecta > Diptera > Culicidae > Anopheles > Anopheles rivulorum. The sequence goes on from STHB01000012.1 coordinate 372,153, forward strand.
CAGAGTGTTTGGATTTTTGAAGTAGCTTGTCGTTGCGTGCTGTCCCTGGATGATCAGCTCTAGATTCATTTGATCGCCCGAAGATATGATTCGCACTGGCCGGGGAATATTGTCGCAAAAACAAGCCAATCGGTTCTGGCTTTTATCACGTTCTTCCCACAAAATCAGCTTATCGACACGTTCCTCGTGGCAGCGCGTGCAAGCGTTTATCGAGTAAGGAACTTCCTTAAACGTCACTGATGTCACTTCGACGACAACACGCGAAAACAGGCGCCGATCCGTAATGAACTTGTACTGGCAACGAACGTCACTGCCAGAAGCGCGCTTGTAGATGAGTGTATTCCTTGGGGACTTTAGCTCTCCGCGGCTGTACTTCCACGCGTAGAAAACCTCGTCGCAGAGCGTGTTTGGTACTGGATCGCCAAACTTGGTGTTGTTGAAAAAGTCATAGTGTGCCCAATAGTACAACGAGCTGCCACTGTACGAGCCGGTTTTGCTGAGAAACTTCACGTACAATGAGCGACCGGTGCTAACAAAGTCGATCTTTTCCATCGGTCGGGAGAAGGTATCGCAGAACGTTTTGATAATACGGGCCGGATCGGGATTGTTTGCGTCGTAGATGGTGAGCGACTCTGCACAATCTTCCTCGTGCTTTATGATCGGTGCCTCGATACGGTTGATCCGAAAGCTGTACCGTTGATCCATCAACAAGAAAGTGAAGCAAAACGTTTTATGTAATTGTGACAATTTTCAAGGCACTTATCGTAGAACGTACCTGGGGAAGTAAAGGCGAACCACCTCGTCTTCGTTCCCTTGTATGTGGTAGCTGCAGGAGGTATTAGGTGGATACCAGTGCGCTACGCTGAGGAAGATGCCTTCGGAGGCACTGGTGGCACGTAGTGCATCAGAGCTAAGCAACCAATCGCATGCGCCATGTTTGGTACCGACCGTTTCCACATGCCCAGGCCAGTTTCCCACATTGAAATGGAAACCCGTGTTCAGCAATGGACCAGCTGGTGAGGATACAAACTCCACGTACATATGTTGAGACGTTCCTGTGAAAATAAAAATGCATTTCAGGCGACGGACACGTAACGCCACTCAACTCAATCGCCCAACGCTCTCAATAAAACAGTGACCCAACAGAGTTGTGGACTTGGTGAGCTGGATGAATAAAACTGTGCTATTTACACACTTACCGATAATGCTGAAGGGAAATTTGCCCATCCCGCAGAACTTTCCAATCGGTGGTGCGTGCTCGTCGCGTCCATCGTACACAGCCAGCCAATCGTAGGGACAGTGTTCCGAGCCGGACCCTATCTCCTTCATCGGACATGTCATGATGTTTTCACACCTGGACCGTGGCAGTGAGTCGAAAACAGCCGATGGGTAACGGGAGAAATGTTCGATACATTATCGATATCGAAGATCAAAGCCCCAAACTCCAAACCAATGAAGAATACAGAACAGTTCGTCCAAACCGATCCCGTACTGTCCACTTACCTCTGTCCGTCCACGGCAAACTGTTCGTTCTGGATGTAGAGCTTGATGAAAGGCAGTCTCGTGTGGAGCCGATAGCGACACTTCAACGCTCGCGGATATATGCCTGGATAAGCGGGCGATTGCACGTAGCAGGTCTGCAGCCGACAGTCGCGAAATTCTCGCTCACAGTACGACCTGGTGATGCGAGCGAATTGCACCCAGTCACGAAAAGTGGCAGCGTACACCATAATAATAAATGCATGGGAAAGCCGCAAGGAAGAGAAAGAACCACACATTAGCGCATTCTGGGCTTAGCAGAAAAGAGGGCTAGTACGGGCCACGGTTGCGGTTTATGGGAGTGGGCCAGCGAATAAAATTTAGCACCCCGCATACTTTCAATCAACTCGTAAGTAGTCATTTATATTCATTGAATAAATCAATTTTGGGCGATAGTTTTGAATAAATGAATGCACTCTCGCTAAATCCCGAACGGTACTTATTGAAGGTCGCCCCCTGTGGCTTTTGATGCTGATGGCAGCTTTGCAATGCAAGCATTTTGGAGCCGTGTATCAAACATAGAAGCTTCCGTCAGCATCTAGTTACTTACCCTTGAACCACTTCACCTCGCCGGTTCGGATAAAGCTCCGGATGGGGACCGTATCGGTTGAATACCTCCATTTGTTGTTCTGCGCCAGAGTCGAACGCGAAATATGTCTGCAAAGAGAAGCGGCATAACGGGCAGAGCAAAACACAGCCCACACCCTCCAACGTTAGTGACAGGTATTGATCGAATGCACTGTGCCAAAAGTGGCAATCAGGTTTCCACTCAAATGCAGCTTCATTTCGCTGTACTGAAATGAGCAAAATGCTAGTGGTTTGATGGGATGAATTGGATGCGAAACTGACACTGCACCGTTCTTTTCATTGATTCATTGAAAGGTGGCTCAATTGGTGAAATCAAAGCGCAATCGACCAGACTCATTGGCATAATTTGATCGGGTCGGTTGCATAGAATGGAGTAGCAGTCACATCGTGCATGTTGGTAATATGTAAATGGGTGAACATCTCTAAAGCTTCTCAAACACCAAAATGATTATGAAACATAATAAATTCCCATGGCATCCAAAACTTTTGCTTGGTGCAAATGTTTGTTTGTATGGTTAAAGTAATTATTCATGTTTCTATGTTACTCGAAAAACTCATACCAACTATGCGCTAGTAATGCTCCCGAGGGTATCGCTAAAGGCAAACGTCGTAAGCCGGCTGTCAAGTTCTTTAAGTACAAACATTCGTACTCGTGTAAGCTTTCCTAATGTGTTGAAGCAGACAAAAGTTCTCATCACTTAAAACTTTCCGTTTCCTACCCCATAGCGAGAGAGATAACCCGATAAAAAATACCATTGTCATTATACAAACAAATGCAGAAGAATTACTCAGACATCATTTAGTGTACTTTGCAACAGCACTGTGTATGTAGGAGGTGAAAATCCTTTAAAATTGCTTGCGAACATCGTTTTCATCGTCGACGCTGCCAATGGAGTTAGTTTCTGTATGTGTTTCTCTCGCCATTTGTATGAAGTTCAGCACTCGTTTGGGGAACGGCAATGTAACTAGTGTTAAGCATTACTATTCTCTAGTTTCTTTTTATCATGATTAACTGCAAGCGTATCCGTTGGACATTTACTAAAGACTTAGATTCTCCTTACCAGAAAGCATTTGTAAAAGCGACAGATTGTGTGTTAAAAAAAAAAAACACTCAAAAAGTAAGTTGTAGGTGTCTGAAAGTTGTTTGAGCTATATTTATCGTCTCATCTCTAACAGCCATGCTACTGGATGGATAAAATTTCGTCTTTTTCCTTAAGAATCCCCAGAGTAAACGGAAAACAAAAAACAAAATTGTGGAGAGCAGCGCATTATTTGTGCAGTGACAGTAAAGTTGTTTTATGTCTTCAGTTCTAGATCGTTTCTGTTCATCGTGTTACCACCATGGCAGGAGACAATCAATACATTTAGTGAATCTGTTAAAGATTTTTTTCAAATCGAGCAAAGTTGTTTTCTGATTATTTGCTACCTTTAAAATGGATTTCGTAGCCAAAAGAAGCACGAGAAAAACAAATTCCGTGTTCACTGTCTAGTTTTGGATAAAGTCTTTACCGGCAGATATTTATCATCCCATTATCAATGATTAATTGGTGTTTCATTTCACTTCCATTCCATTTTGGTTATTAAAATGAAATAATAATTGCTCGTAAGCAACAACTTGCAATGAAAAAGTTACGCATAATGTTACGTCGCATGCACTGATATCTACCTGGTCGGTGAAGTTATCGGTGTGAAAGACTATTTTGACGGCACTTGTTTCACTGATGAACGTTTGCGGTTGCTCCGACTCGCCGCAAAATTGACCCGGTTCTCTACGGTTTGACACATCGGTTTTGGCATTACCGTCCACTATCTGCAAATGGGAACGGGTATAATTACATAAATTCGATTATTTAATATGAAGGTATGACAAAAGCGCTTAATTGTTCTGGGTTGTGGAACTAAATAAGAAGCAAGGCTGTATATGGACCACAGGACTATGAGTTTAAACATATATTCCAATGCATACATCATTTGTTATTCTAAATATATATATTCTTTTAGTATGTTAGAACGGAACAGGCCCTATTAGACTAATTTTACCACGTAGCAGACTAGTCAGACCGTGCTACGGGGGGACGGTCCGAATGGAATTTGAACCCGGTCCGCTCATGTTAGGAACTGGCGCCGTTGCCAAATACACCACCGGGCCGCCCCTATTATTCTAAATATATTTCACACATTTTTCTTAACTTTTTCTCAAATTTTTCATTTAGAATTTATGTGCTGTGCATATTCCATAAATTTTACCGATTTTCTTTCCGTTAACAATACCAGCGATGAGAAGTAGCGCCAGTTGGCAACCGGGTGTCTTGAACATATCCAATATCGACTATTATTTTCCGAGAAACGGTGAAGGAATATGATTTCGCTAACGAACCAAAATTGGAAATCAGGGCACCATTTCGCCGTGCTGGGGAATTGTTCATAATTTATGAAATAATTTCATCTCATTAAGAGGATTATCCGCATTTCGTCGTCGTGAAATATGGCCGCACCGTCAGTGTCAGTGGCACGATGGTGCGAACAAAATGCAAACGAGCACGGTTTCGTAGCTGCGGCAAACGACGATGACGAGGTCAATCCGAGTCCATTTGCCAGTACCATTTGCGCATATCACATTGCGGGTGCGGCGATTCCACCTTCGCGAAGTTATACTCATAACTCATGCCGTGCTCAGCAGTATTGAACAAAGCAAAACCGTACGATGTGTGAGATTGTAGGTTTAAATGTCACTAATGAAGCTGGTCAGTGTTTCATAAACTAAATATAGTCGCAGTTTAAGTGAGATTCAATTGCATAGTCGCATGACAGAAATATTGGAAAAAAGAAATTAACTTTTGCAGAAATTGGATAAATATTGGTAAAACTTGCGATTTGAACTGCTTTAAAGCATTTTTATGATAAGTTGACAAGAGTTAATTATATCCTTTATGTCATGTGTGCAGCCGTTAAATGTATGGAGAAAAAATCGGATCCCAGCACTATCAGCGTTCATTTAAAATCCATTTCGATAAACTACTTGTTCCATTTCTTTCACCTCTTTCAGCGTTCGTAGTAGTGTAGGGAAAAGAAATTTTTCAACTGTCATTTTCAGCCAGCAGCACACAGTCAATGGTGGTATACTGCACCGGAACTGAGATTACAGCGCACGTAAAACGACAACCTCCATCATCCGGGAAACAGTACGTTATTCTGATCCGTTCAGCTTTGGATCGAACAGACCGGGGGCATTTGAAAAGCATGAAACGGAATGCTGAATACCGGAACGATGGAACTTTTGGCACCGAATTCCAGCGTTCGATCGGTCCCGTGTTGCACGAAAGTGAACGATGCAAGTTGAATTGGACGGAGTAAATCGGATGTTGCCGTTGGCGTACGTGACAAGTTGCTCGAACGAATAAATAATGTACAATCCATTGGATGAAAATTCATTTCCTGGAACGAATGCCAAATCGTCGCTTCGAGCTGCCAATTCAACGGATTCACATTTTTTCGCTGTACCGTGTAATGAAGAAAGATGTACCTTTCTGACAGAACGCTTTTTTGTAGGTCGTTGTTGTTTTCGTTAAGGGTTAACTATGGAGCAACTACCGATTTTTTTTTAAATAGCAACACAATCATGTCCCAGAAAATGAAAAAAATGGTTCTTTTTTTTGGAAATAAAAGTTCCAGCACATAAAAATGACAAATAAGTTGACCGGTGTGGTAATAAACAATCTCACCTGCAAGTAGCCTCCATCGCAGTGCGTCGCATTTAGTAGAGTTCCTACTTTGAACTTTTTGAAGTTCAACCGCAGTACCCAATCGCGTGGTGCTCCACGAAAGCTGCGAAACCTGTACCAACATGTGAGTGGCCGGTTTCGGTTCAGGTTAGTCACTTCTGGTGAGGAGATGTCCTCATAGATGTCAACAGTTTTGTTGCAGTGATCCTTGGCACCATCGGCAGTGTTACCGGCTGTAATAAAATAGAGGAATTGGGAAATTAGTAATAGTAATTCAGGTACTAAAATATGTTTATAAAGTACCATTGTCGAATGTAATGTGTTCTTTTAAGCTTAGCATTTGGTTTTGGGTAATACTGTTGAACAAATGTAGAATGATTAAAAACCCATAACAATTGGAGCGGCCCGGTGGTGTATTTGGCAACGGCGTTAGGTCCCAACACGACCGGATTGGTTCAAATCCCAGTCGGACCATCCCCCTGTAGCACAATTTGACTACCCGATCAAGTCGTTTTAAGTCTATCCTTTCCATCATTTTTATTATTCGGTATTTGCAGATACGCGAACTGGCAGAGTTTAGCGTAGTATTGTTTCTTTCTACTGTTTAAAACTATATAAAATATTAGACGGTGTTAAAAAATTGTACCGTTCTCTGGCTCACTATTTTGCATTGACACTTACAGGATCGCTTTGTTCTCTCTCTGTTTGCTTTATGCATTCCCTCTCTCGCTCACGTTTGATTCTGAGTAGAGTGCGTATTTCTATCTTTGAAAAATTCCCGTTACGTAAATCTGACGTTCTCAATTTTATTGTGCGTACAAATCAACAATAGTGATGTTACTGTTGACATTCATCTCATTCTATTTTATATGATCCTATTGTTATCCTTACGCTTGCCACCACTTCTAGCTTAATAATGGGTGGCGAATGAGAAAAGTTGCGTGGCACTACTACGTTCTATAAAATTACCAAAAATGAAAAGCATTACATCATTCACATTTTAAACAATCTTGATACATTCCAACTATAAATAAAAGCAAGTAAACTTCTTAAATTTAAGTATAACTCACTGATGAGTCAAGCACCAAGTTTGAGTCTAATTAGTTTTTATATATTTTTCTCTTTCATTCTAATGTAAAGGGATTAATTTATAAAATTAATAAATTAATAAATAAATTTATTAATTTAATTTTTTTACTTAGCAAAGCGATTTGTGCTGTAAAGTGTAAACTTAGGTAGTAAGTCAAGAATACAAATTACGACATAACGCCAGTTAATCTTTTTTTACCATCTGATGTAAAGGTATGCGATAAATAAAGAAACATTTTAATTAACAAAAATGGCTTCCAGTAGCTTAAACTGAGCTGAAACAATAATAATTTAACATGCATTTTGTAAGCTGATACGCTGAAAATGTAATATATGTAATCAAAAGAAACTATTTTCGGCTTGATGAGCGAAAGTAATTATTTAAATTATCATACTTTTTGCAATACGTTAGTGCAAAATGTAGAGAATATATTTTTGTTAGTTCACTCTATTGTGTTTAAGTGAATATGTTTAAAAATTCTCAGAAAAGTTTATCGAAGAAATTTAATTTATAATGTAAGTAAATTAATTTTTAATTCATTTTTAATTTGTTTAATTTAATTGAATTACATTTATAACGAATCAAAATACATCAACAGTATCACACATAATTAATGCTTCGTTTGAATAATTAATCAGTAAAACAAATATACTAAAAGGAAATAGGAAACGATAGTTTATTTCTAAAACAAACATTGCAACAGGTTTATATTAATGTTTGAAAGTGTTTCCAAAACAGCCGTTCTAACATGAAAATAAAATCATGCAAAACATGTTTTTGTGTCCGTGAAATAAATACAAATATCCAGTCGCCTTCAAAGCAAATGCTTCAGGTTTTGTTTCAAACTCATTATTTACTCTGCGTCCGTGAGAATGGCACGTTTTAAAATTAAATCCACCATATTGAAGCCAACCAACTCGGTTAGAATTTATATAGACGGCGAATGGCTTCTTTTGCGCCTGGAATCACGTCACGTGTACCGTTTGGTCAAAAATTTGTACCTCACACCGGCTGCTTTATTGGAACAATCGAGAAGTAAGTGTGAAACGATGAGTTGTACCTCCATCCCAGTTGGCTTAGAAACCGCTGTAGGACACGTTTCTTTAAGAGGCATTCCCAGCAGGCAATGAATATCCGATGAGAAACAGGTTCCACAAACCGGAAAACCATATTTCACAAGGGATTCTGAGAGTCCACATTCGCCACAAAGCGTAGGGAAGAACGATACACGGATACCATATGTAGCGCCCCTGTGGCCGTTATTCTGCTCTGTGTTTCGTATAAATTTAATTACCAGCGCAAATTATGTTTCGCCTTTTTATGAACGTATTTATAATAACAGGAAGTATAAATCATACGCAAACGGTCGAAATATACGTGATCCTTGCAACGGGTGGGGTGAGCCACATGAAGGGAGCAACGTACGCGGATCGAAAGCAGGTGAAGCATGGGAAAAATTCTTGCAAAAAGTTTCAATGCCAAGCAACGGCAAAATAGGAATGTGCAGGGTACGAATTTTTCACTGAGCTAAAGTTACCCTCAATATAATGGAGGCGCATGGTCTTTCACGATTAGCTTGGCTGGTTCTTCATTCGCCAACGCGTTCCCTTCGACAAGAAGCGCCTGCAGGGTGCAATGATTTGTGGCACAACTTGAATTTGTGGGGCGTATCGTATGCTTGTGCTACGAATTTTTGGCACCGACAAAATTAACTTTGATCCTCTCGTGCATTAGCGGCTGGCAAAATTGTGCGGTGCGGATTTCTTAAGGGAACAATAAATTTGAAACGTATAAAATTTCGAATTTCGCTGAAAAATATGTAACCTGCAGGAATGTATGTATTAAGCATTAATCATAAGTATAGGATCTGCGATCCAAATATTCAGACGAGAAATAATATAAACACAAGCTGTGTACACAAGATAGAAGAAAGTAAAACGTTAAAGGAAGTGAGATTGTGTAATTTAATTAATGAAAACAAGTTAGAGGTAGAAAAGTGATTGTTTCATACTTTTAGCAAAAATCACTTTTGGTGTTAGACATAGTGTTAGAACTTTAAACTTCTTTAAATACTATGCAACATTATATATTATTGCTGGTTAACTGGGGTCTACTCTTTAGAAACTCTATGATGGCCAAAGTTGGTAACAATGGATTTATGATTATTTTCTTGTTTTATGTGTACTTATTGAAAGTAATTTTAACATATCATCACAGTAATAAACATGTTAACACAAAAGTAAATTATAGATGTTGTTTTGGATACGAATTGCAAAACTGTTTGCTGTAACTGAAACCGAAAGAACAATTTCTTCAGTAAACACTTTCTCCACTATCGCCAAAAGTTAACCCTTTTTCGTCAACGGCGCAACATAGGATATGTCCAAGAGTCACGATGCAGAGTACAGTGCAGTTTTGTTTTTGCTTTATCGAAATAATTGCAATGCAGTCAAGTGCATGAAACACAGAAGAAACAGATCCCGTCGTTACCATCGCAATCTAGCCGTTCGTGTTTTCTTTATGTTTACTAGACGAACAAAGAGCGGAGAGCAGTAGATCATAATGAAAGAAAAAGCAAAGTTACAAGGCAACACAACACAATTTTCATCTGTGCATGACCGTTATCTACAGCAGGGATGGCCGGGTCCATAAAACGACATAAAGCAACGAATCATGCTTGTGGTTTATCCAGCCACGGTGCACTAGATTACTTTTCCAAGTGAATGCAGTGCTCTCGTTAATTATTTTTTCATCATTCAACCACAAGTAGTTGGAAAACACAAGGACACACTCTGAATGGGAAGGGCTAAGGTAGCTCTACGCCGGGCAGGTGCACATTGCAAGTCAAGCATCGTACAGCATCGCCATCATTGAGCTGTTCTAACTGGTCGCAGATAAGTTGCGTGATTCTAGCGCGATTGTTTCAGTTTTTCTCTCTCGTTGTTTGATGTTGTGTGTCGTAGAGTATCTTCCTTTTTAACTACGGATAGTGTGAGATTGAAATAAATGCTGTTTTTTCTTGCAGCTTTTGTCTGCATGTTTACGAGCATATGTTGTTTATGTGCATATCTTAATAACAAGTTTGTTTGTTGGTTGTTTTCTCTTTGATCCGCATACTGCCATGTTGAAGCACGTTTAGAGGAAAAGAAAGTAAAAAAGTACAAGTGATTCTTCGATGTTGGATACATAATCTGGATGGTTCAACATAGTATATGTTTACAAGTTTATAGCAAAAGTCATTAGTCATTGAGTTATTCTCTTTCCCTGTCTTTCAATGTATTTTCTTTTATGTTAGAACGGACCCAGGCCGTATTAGACTAATTTTAACACGTAGCCGGCTAGTCAGACCGTTCTACGAGAGGACGGTCCAAATGGGATTTGAACCGGCCCGGTCGAGTTGGGACTAGCGCCTTTGCCATATACACCACCCGTTGGTGCTCAAATTTTCAATATTGTGTAATATTGCGTAAGGAACAAATAACGAAAAGAAGCAATACCGGGGTCTGGTCGTTCTTAATGATTAACAATAAAAAAATTAAAAAATATTAATAACGAATGGAATGCCTTAGTCTACTATTTTTTGAAAACAACAAAATTTCACAATACAGTTATATCCTACATGTATAAATATAAACAAAAAATTAACATGAAATGCTAAATATTCATTAGTAAATAACAATTGCTTAGGCTGCAATAAAGAACATACCCACAAAACGAAACCTCGATTCCGAAGGGAGTTTAAAGAAAACATTAGGAAATATTTACAATAGCACACAAATTATCTTAACAATAGGTGTAATTCCTATATGGAATATGAAGGAAATTTTATTTCTCGTTGCTTAAATATTAAAAAACGTAAATTCTGCTATGGCATCACGTTTAAAATCAAAGTTTTTATTGATGATTGCAAACGTTCACGCTCTAAAATTGTGAAATGCCTTCTCTACCTAAACCTAAGCCGATACTACCACAAACAGTGTTGGGCAATCATGTTGATCGTGCGAATAGCGTTTGGGCTCAAAATATCCCTGAGAGTCCATCCTTTTACTCAATGAAAGTGTCACGTACCTGCGTAACGTTGCCCATCTTTTCCCCATGGGCGTATTTAGCGCAATAAAAGTAAGCGATACACACTGTTCGCTTTGCCACCTTGTTGTACTGTCTATGAAACACAATCAGACTTGCACGAACAGATAGAATCGGTAGAGAAACAAGAAAACTAAATCGCAGATTGACATATTTTTCTTCGTATCAAAATAGTGTAACAATTTATAATTTCTTTAATTTTTGAGACATATCATTTGAACTAAATTGCTTAAATATTAAGAGAAAATTATTTCATTTTTTCATCAACTTTTCATCCGTTTGATCTCTTTTTGTGCAATATTGCTAAATATTGAACGTATAACTCATAAGTATGCCGCGGAAACCTTGGTTTATTATTGTTTTAATGGACAATTGGTATCAATTTCAACCAAGCTATATCTACAAATGACCCAGACCCAGTAGGCCGTCCACAGCCGTCTCCACTGTCTAGCTGCGTTCGTGATGAATGTGTTAGTTGGGTTATACTTAGTTTGATACAAATTATCTACTTAAGATCAATTTATTTTCTTCGCTGTGGATAACAGCTCTGGGAACGTTGGTTGACGGTATTATTTACTTGGAATATACATAAAATAAATGAATTCTCAAGTGTTTGTGATGTGTTTTTGTTTACACACGTACTAAGCATGTAAATGTCGCACCATTCAGTATGATGATTTATGTACTATGTACTTAAAACATCTGATCATGGCTCTTGTCAGCAAAATCTTTTTTTTTATTCATATAGAACGGCTTGGCCGTATTGTTAGCAAAGTCAAAATTTTTATCTAAAACAAAGAAAGGATTCATAATCCAACATTACTATGTCCGGCTGAATTGTGAGACGTGTAGATTTAAAGTCACATTTTCCGAACCAGGTAATGAAAATTATAAGAATTGTCATTGCACGGTGCTGTAATGAAGTGCTTAGAAGGATTGCTTAAGGTAAAGCTTTACACAATGGTAGCTCAAAACATTTACAAACAACCATACATTACCTTTTTAGAGCAGTTCAGAATGTTTCGGCACAAAAATGTTATGTGTCGATTAGAAATTTTAGACACAGTTGCAAGAGTACTGTAACTTGTGTCCAAACACGGATTTAGTATTTGCATAATTTTGGACGGGTTCAAATCACGTACGTTTCGAGAATTTTGTATGCAGTACAGTCTGTTGCGACCGTTACGTTGATGGCGATGTGGTACAGGGAAATGGTACGAATTCTCAGAACAACGAACCAACAAAGTGTTCTTTTTTTATTATTTTGCAGCTAACGACGAACGCGATGGAATGAGATGTTTCGACTGTGCTTAAGATGAATAAAATTAGCATACGCTTATCATACGTTATGGTACTTTCGATGGTGAAGCACAGTAGCTTTGTTTGCTACCTTGGGAATATTTGGTTTTCTCTCTCAGTTATTCACTTGTGGCAAAAGATTATCTAATACCGCCACCACTTGCACGCATGGCTCGAGGGAAAATGAAACATTTTTTTATCTTAAGCATTTTTCATGAATTATCAACACGACACCTAGCATATGGATTCTGTTGGAAGTGTCTTGGTCGTTTAAAAACGTACAAACTGCCAGAAAAATGATTGATGCACAATCTTATAAACGCAACGTTCACTCCAAACGGTTAAGATCCATATTCAACAGACGGTTGCCTAATTATGCAGTTGTGTTAAAGAAATCATGAGGTGAAAATATATGAAAATTATTTGTTTTGATAATGCTTAGAGATTGTTTTTTGTATTACGTGCAAATGGAAGGAAAATAGACGAAAAATGGAAGCTATGTATAAAAAAACCGATCTAAACAATTTCACACAGCTTCATCGGCGTGTATTGCAACTCCTTGTTTTTTTAATCAAATCGTGTTTAAAAAAAGCGTCATATGAATAAATAAAATTTTCCTTTCAGCCATTTACAGCACATCAACTAGCCAATAGAGTTGTCTGTTTTCTCCTTCAGTTAAAACGTTCCAGCTTCACACACAACCAATTCGCCAAACAATCTTCATCCTAGAGAGAGGGAAAAAACGTGCGTTGTCAATATTGGTTGCTAGTTCCAAATTGCCCGGCGGGATCGATTTTTTATTCCTTGATCCAACGCTCACTTCAAAACAGCACGATACATAGACGAGCCGAAAACTGGTTACGATTCCTGTCCCGTAGTTGTGCTGGGAAAATTGGTCTAACAGCAATGCAAAAAAAAAACAGAGCGAAAGAAAAAAACATTCCCACGAATATAAAATATCAGAACCCAAATGTAACGGCAGCCAATCACAAATAGTCATGGTTCGAAAGGAAGATCCGATAGAGCAAAACTGGAAACATCAACATGCCGGACAGCATGGTACGAGATCGAAGCGCATTAATTGAATTTACCGTTGACGAGGGTTTGATGTTTGCCGTCGCTTAGTAAAGGGTTTCGTAGAATAAGCTTTCTCAAGAAATTTAATCTAAGCTGTATAGTTCATGCGAGAACACTGTCAATAAGTATTACCTTGCAAGAGAAAATAATTCAATACCTTACTTTATCATGATTGTCTGAATTACTACATCTGAATTACTCGCAGTTTCTTTCATAAGGCATTTTAAATCGATTGCTTTGAAAATTACATTATACATTTTTTTAAATTCACCGTTTCAATATTTAACAAGCTACACATTATACAATATCAACAGATAGAAACGTATCATTTAAAGCATAGAAAAAACTTCATTGAAATAATTCGTTTTCGTTTGTCTTTTTAAAGCATTCATAACTTTTGAACCATGAACGTATTTGTCGCGTTGAGCTTTATAATTATTGCCGATAGAAAAATGCTCAAATCTACTATTAAAACGTGAGCTTTAAATTCAGTTTGCCATATTAGGAATATTGGGTTTTTCGTTTATGGAAATTATATTTAGTTGTAAGGAATAGACATTTAAATCGAAAAAGCTTTTGAATAATGTCGTTGTGAAGTAGTCAAAACTGCGTATAGTTTTTGTTTTCTGATAAGTATTATATATCTTAGACAAACTAGTACAGCATTTACGGCTGTAAAATAGGAAGAAAAAATGGAATGTTTATACAATTTGCCAATTTGCCACATTATTTCATTCGTATGTTGTTTTTCACATCGTCATTATTTATGACTTTGATTGATCAGTAACCACCAAACTGACCGTTAATCATTGATCGCTTAGTTATAATTATACTACGACCGCTAAAAGGCTTTGCTACAAAAATCAAATAGCCGAGGTATTTCATCAATTTCAAAGGAAAATCGATAAAAAACATTTGCAAAATAACAACCGTTTGAATATGACAAACTCTTTTGAATTTTCACTTAAATTATGTAAAAAATATAAACGTGTAAAGGACACATTATCACAACAGGATAAATTAGCTCTACTGGAGTGAATGAAAAAGGTAGCACTGTCATTAAAACGCAACGTAAATAGCGTTTAAACAACATTAGCATTTACGTTCGCTCCACGAGTGTAAAAGTGTAATTCCCCTGGTTTCAGTTTTTTTTATCTTATCGGCACGGCTATAAATGGAGTAATACCGCTTTTTTAATTTATCCACGGTGTGTGTCTGTGTGCTTAACTTGTTGCCTGTCATCAAGAACACATCACTGGTAAGCATAAAATGGTAAAAATCAAAGCAAACCGTTGAAGGAAGGTTGAGCACGCTACAACCCAAGCAAGCCAAGTCATATCCACGCCATAGTGGTATGTACAATTTCTTTGAAGGGTTGTTTGAGTGCCTTTCCCACAGAAACCGCTACCGTGTGTGTGTGTGTGTGTGCGTTGGAGGAGTGGAGGAGAGCGGGTTTGCAGAGGTCATCACCATTTCTTCTTCCGCCCCCACCGCTTCCCACCCATGGCAACATTTTGATTTGCATATGAACGTATCCTCCTTCTTGGACGAAACATTAAAGAAGCGAAAAGCACTGTAGCACACCCAACAAAAACTATCATTTTCCATCAGGTGGCAAAAAAAGAGGTTCTTTCAACGGCGCAAGCAAGAGAAAGGTTCATTCACATTCATAACTTTGATGCAACGTTCTCTGCCAACGTTCGACGTTCTTCGGTACGGCTCTACAGCACTCGTTTATTGGTGCTCCATATTTTCGGACGCGTTTCGTCGTTATGAAAACGCTAGCGGGTAGCATTAAATAGTGAGGATTGGAAACATCCTAGCAACGGGGAATTGGTATTGATGATGCTCGATGCCGCTGTCTCGCGGGCGGCTGTTTGGGTTGCGTGAATTTTTGGGTGTATTTTTTGTTTTATTTGCCTGGCCTTGCGAGGTTAATTTTTATTTGAAAGACACAATATGGCAATCGTGGCAAAAAAAAGGATCCTTGGCGTTGCACTGGTTCCACGCGTGGACACACACAAACACAACAACAGTGAGCGATACGGCGAACAATCAGTGTGTATGCATACTTCAAACAGCGATTCCTGCCGAACGCTTAAAATGTGTGTCAAAGCCAACCCATACACGAGCGTTCTGTGCGGGTCGGCAAAGGCCCGGAATTTTCACACGAGCGTTTTCCTTTTAACCAAGCGAGCAAACACTCTTGGCTTACCGCCTCGGGTATGCAACGTGGTGGCCCGTGATGATGATATGGTGGTTTGGTTGCGGGCCTGTGCGTCTGGTGTGGAAAAATGAGTGTTTACCTCGTTTTTGCGGCGATGGCAGGTTTGTCGGCAAAAGCTGCTGCTGCTGCTGCTGTTGTTGCTGTTGGTGTTGCTGCTGCTGATGCTGGTGTTGGTGCTGCTGCTGCTGCTGCTGCGATGTCACAACAAGCACATGCGCATTCAGCACGAGTATAATGAACAGAGCTTTTATCCATACTTTTCGCGATTTGTGTAAATTATTCACTACACCTTTCGATTCTTGGCACAACATATTTTTTCTACCCAGCTTGCACTAGCCACCCGCACGTGGACACCCGAATACGTATCGTACCGGGCACTGAGCAAATGAAGCACTATCGATGGAACAAAACAGCACTAGCGCCCCGGAACCGCTCCAACCCGAACACACTCACGCTCAGAGCAAGCCCACACAACACACAACAGACAAGGGCTACAGAGCTGGATAACCGAAACTGCACAACGATGACGTTTACGGCGATGACATCAAAACAGCGTGCGAGCGCTTTTCCGGATGGAAACTGGAACAATGCTAACGCTTCACCTGGCCAGCAGTCAGATTTTCCACACTGGTACAAACGAACGGGCAGACCTTTATCGACAATGGTTGAACTGAGGCAGACCACTTGGAACATTCATTCGGGATACGCTTTCGACCTTCGATTGGCTATGTAATGGGGGATGCTATACATCATACACTCACACACTGCTACTGGTACTCGGTAGTTGGGATTTTAACATTTGTATAAACTTTGCCAAACACTTGCTTGCAGGTGCGAGTGCATTCGCTGCGGTAATTCTTGCACCTTTGACGTCAATGGAAATATTTCGAACTCTTCCTCTGCGCTGGTTCTAGGCGAGCATAACAAACACTATTGATTGATTTGCACAACATTTACACGATACTACACATTACTGGTGTAATAAGCGAGTATTGAACCACACGTTGTGCGAGCAAAACACAACACAAAACTATCTTTAGCATACAAACACTGTGATCTCACAACACTGGTTGGTACAAAATCGATGAATCGACATCGTTATCCTTACACACATTGAAAACTTTTCTTCCTTCGACAGTGCAGCCTGGTCTGTCGTGTGACAAACAGCCGTGTATATCCTTGAACCAACTTTTAGGACCGTTCCAAGCCGAGCACAACGCGAAACTGAGGCGCGAAGTCTAATCGGGTTCAATTGGAAGTACGCTCTCTTGGTTGATTTGACAGACAGTAGTGGGGATAATTCGGCTACAATAACAACAATTTCTTGATTCTGGGCAATGGAACTGATTGCGCGTTTGTGCGCATGATTGCGATTGTTCGTTAAGGGGAAGAATTGAAGAATGAACTTCTTACAGCTGATAGAAACGCTTAACTTGGGTTGTTGACATAGCGAAGAATAACAAGGAAGCTCGGAATAAATCATTTCAAAACGAGGAGAAAAAAAACACAATCACACACACAAATACACCCATGGACTACTATATTTATGTTTTGTGTACATGCTTTCTTTCTGCGTTTTGTTTGTTGTTGCTTCATACGTAACTTTAAACTTCACGTTCAAGTGTACTCGCACTCGTAATGTAATGTTAAAGTCGTATTAAAAAAAAAAGTAAAAATTAAACAGATGTAACGAAATGTTTCAAATACCCTTTTTCTGTTGAATACGCCAGCATGGGAACATGGTTTTGCTGCTCTTAGAACATATCGCTTTGAATGAAAAGAACCATCACAAACCGTAATAGTAACGAGCCAGTGAGGAGTGAAAATGTGTAGAATTAAATTAACATATTTTTCCAGTCCAGTGGGCAAACTTGGCTGTAACGGGAGGGCAATGGTAAACTGTTTGGCAGACGACTCGACTCGTGCACCGTGTCCAATCCTCGCCTGTCGGATAACTTTGACAAGGGTTGTAATAAGTAGACTAAGGTAGCCACCAGAAGTACAACGGTGGCTACAACATGACATTGCCTTCACATTTTAATCTCGTGGAATCAAGAAGATTTGTTTGCTTCGGTTTTGTTTGCTGCGATAAAGGTACGAGAAAACATTTTGCTTCCCAGGCTTTGTGCATTTGTTTGCTTTACTTTTGGCAGACATTTTGTTAAGAAAATCACACACGCACACACACAGATAGAATGGATTTTATGTTGATTCCTTTCCACTTATTGCCTCTCTGCCGTACTCAAAAGGTCATATTTTTTATAAATAAATCTAAATTTTAATCTTATGCAATGGCATACCATAAGTGCATTATTACACCAAAAGCATTGTCGTACACTTTTGGACAAGATTTACGTAAGCGTAAGCTGTTTTTTTGCTCTCTTTTTTGTTGAACAGATTTCGTCCTGTTTACAATCAACTATGACGCCCCAACTGCAAGGTCAGCGAAAGTGAAAAGGACGGCGTTGCGTCTCAAAGCGACTGGTCGTCTTGTGATGCGAGTCTGAGATTTATACGCTTTATTTAGATTAATGTGGCCCCGGGAGAAGTTAATTTGGCTGGTAATTAAATTCATCGCTATCGTTAGAAGCGAACTTGGCTAGCCGTCGCTGGCCCTTATGCGAAATAGCGCACGAACTGAACTTGGATGAACTGAACTTTTGAGCACGAAATGGATCATCATCAGTAGCAGAGTTCATGCCATGGTACTAGCAAAGATCAACCATCAGGCACACTGTTTTATCCGTGATAGTAGGTCATAAATTACCCATGATACCATTCCTGGTAGGCACAAGCAAACTCGCTTGCTGGAAGATTTGCTTGGACGAGATGATGCAAGTTGCAATTATTGGTCTGGTGACGGTTGGACGTTAGTTGCATTGTAGGGTTCTTTTTTTTAGCTTCACATCAAAACAATTGTTTGCGCAATCGTTTACATTTTACATTTAATTACAGTTCACAGATTAGGATAGATAAGAAAAAAGGATATTGGTAGAGTGAAATTCATTGGAAGTATAACCTGTGCAGACAAAAAGACTGATTGCATTTGAAGTACTGCAACTAAACAAATTAACTGGAAATTTTATATACGTAATTATATTTCCATTCATACGTGTACAATAGAGCTTGTTTGATTAAAAATGGACCATTGATTTAATATTACTTTAATCACAGAGTTGAATAATGTATTCTAATTCATTATTATAATGTACAATTACTAATTGTATAGCATACAACACGTGCCTTTGTATCCTTTGGAACCATTACAAACTTTCCACTACACATTGTTATGTGCCCACCAGACACTCAACCTATACAACAGACCGGTAAACCATGGTGGGAACCATTCTATTCCAGTGGAATTGGTTGGTGAGCGGTATGGTCGGACTATGTATGCCACCCTGTTCACAGCGTGGTGCATGCCACACTTGTACACACTCACCTAAACACTACTGGCGAGATGGCAGTGCACAGCGAATCAACCAGAAACCCACCAGGATGGAAAGCTTAGCTGACCAGATCGAGCCACAAACCGCCCGTCCAGTAACGTTTGCCGTGGCCTAAAAACCAAGCGGTATGGAAGTAAATAAATTAAACTTTTATTTAAATTTCACCACCGTTTTTACTCGTTGCATACCGTTTCGTCAACCTTCTTTTTTTTTGTCGGCTATCCCCAACCCACACACACACACATTGGTAGCGCAGATGACCGACCACCGGAAGGCTATCGTTAGCTAAACTAGACGGGCTTTTTTGCCACAGGGAGGAATTGGAAAAGCTCGTTATTTAAATTGAATTAAAACACCACAAAACTACACATAAAGTTTCATCTGGCCACCGGCTATTCGGGTGCCCCGTGCTGATGAATTTTATCATTTTGGCTTTGCCGGATGCGTTGATTTAATAGGTAGGCGAGGCAGTTCACCCACCGGCAACGGGTTTATCGATTCCCACGTGTCGGTGCGTTCCATCGCAGTTCACACGGAAAGAAAGATTACGGTTTGTCTGTACTATAAGAATTTCATGCTTGTATGGTTAGAACAATGTGTGCATGTGGGTAATAAAAATGTTCAATTAGCTGCTTCATTACCCCTTAAGCCCATCTCGAACTGTGAATGGAACTGATAGCAGATGGATGATGGAATCACTGAATATTTTATGTTTCTATTTATTTTCAACTAAAGCTGCTGCGAGCTTTAAGTTGGGTGAAACGATTAATAATAATCTGTGTTCCATCCTGTCATCTTTTCTCCTCAGATGTCATGACAACAATCTTACAATTTTGCGTGGATTCAAGCTCAAAGGATACAAGCGTCGTACGACAATACGGCTACGCAAACGTTGGAATCAAACATTTCTCACGTTGTTCCGGATTAGATTTAATGCTGCTGCACACGGTGAAGCATTCTATCCACAGGTTGACTTTTGAATGTGTGGAGATGCGGCTACGGTCAGTCGCACTGTGCCAGCTTGCGAGCCAGTTAGCCGACGTCAATTGTATGTTGACCATTATATTTGCTCCACTGAGAAATCGGTTGTGGAAACAGGATTACCTTCCAGTTTCCGTTCGTTACGTCCGGCTGTCTTGGAACAAACAGCACACTGGTATCACCGTTGCTTCCTTCCGGTCATTGTAGGTACAAGCACAACCATAGCCAGTGAAAGAGTTCCTGAAGGATTTGCTCTCAAAACTCCGGCAGGACCGTATTTCTGACCTTGTGCAATAATGCGGGTAAGCAAACGTTACCGAAACGATGTGGTTGGTGTCGTTTTCTTGTTAAGCTTAATAATAAATCGTACTTCCACTACCGATGCTAACTATGCATTGCTCCGAACACTTACGGGCACGTTGGTCTACTTGCCACCCGGTCAAAGAACCAATCGAAAGCACTCCGCACACCAACGGTATGCAAATGTGTATGCATTTGATTTCTGCTTCCATTTGCATGTTTCAGTCAGCTCAAGTGTGTGCGGTAGGGTTCGACTTTTCAATTTCCTGTCCGCAGAACATATCTCTCCCAACGTGCAACGTTCTACCCCAAAAACGCACCCAATGGCACGCAGCCCCATAGCAGGTACAAATGTTTGTACTGGCTCTTGATAAAGCGTCGGTTTGACTTTCTGCAAGGTGGTAAATACTGTTCTGTGGCTGATCCTGCATGATGGAATCAAGGGAAAAACAAATAGCTTGCTTATAAGTAGAATTGTTTGCAACTAATTTACTCCCGGCAAACAAAAAAATGTTCCTCGTTTGTACATAGCATTACAAGCAATCATCAGTTGAGCACCCAGAAACGGTTGTTTCCAAACAAAACAATGAAAAACTTTACGTACAATATGAAAAGTGTATCATTTGTAAAATTATGTCCATCTTTTTGCCACGACAGATCTTGGACCTTAATCATTGCCAGTATGGCTTACCTTGAATTTGTTCTTTTAAACTTTCGGTAATTAAATGACTTCTTGAATCGCCGTAGAAAGACTAGGCCTTATAGCTGAATTAGATGAAAATATTTTTGTAATAACGATGGAGCGGTATAATCGTATTTTATTATTGAGGTTTGTTTGGAGCAGATGAATTCTCATTATCTGAACCTGTTTGTTTTCTTAGAGTTCGCTGATCTATCTATTCTATTATTGGTACCGCTTAGCCACGTTGCCATAAAGCATTCTGCCGTTATATACTTTGGTTAAGTCTTCATCATCTGCTTCTTAGGGCGATGCTATGTTCATCTTCTCCATTAGAAGCATGAAACATGAAACCCACCAACCACCAAAAAAACCGATTCAAGAAAAATAAAAGTAAATTCTTATATTTTGTCGAACGAAAGGCTCAAAATGTACTAATAACATCATTTAAGCATTAATAGTTCAAACTACCATCCGCAAACGATACAACAACGTTTCATAGCTCTTCACAACAACCAATGGAGAACCAAATCAATCGCTTAGTATTATGCATGGAGGTCAATCGGATCAAAAGTCTAGAACAATGTATTCTAATCATGTTCATGATACATTAGAATTGTTTCATTTATTCAAACCATAAAACCGAGATTGAGGTTTATCAATCAAAGCAACTGTTTGCTACACATTAACATTTATTACTTTTTTTCCGTATATGTACAGCAATCGTTAGTGCTTGTATGTTAAATGCTGCACTGTGCTACAACATGGCATTGCAACAGGAAAAGGTCCAACAGATAAATAAAGCAAATTAATAAAATAGATTGCTTATGAAAATGGTGCTACTACCCTTTGGTAAAACGAGTCAACTGGCTACAGATTCTCAATCCCATTCCGCTTAACATGTCCGAAGGGAAAGGTTTTAGTGGATGTACGTGCAGCTTACAAAGGTGCTGCTGCCGCCGAGCTTAAGGATAATCGTAAAATGTGCCCTGCGTTCGTTCACGATACAGGTGTTGAGTGCGAGGTATAACGTGTTATTTTACGAGCGCGACCAACGCCAACTACAGTCCCACGAGGGTTAAGCTTCGCACGATCTTTGGGTTCGCTGAAAAAGGCACCGCGTTATAGAGATTTGTGGAAGCATTTGAGATAATTTATCGGCGTATGTTTTACTTGATTGAAGTGAATTTATTTAGTACCACGTGCCCTGGTGAGTTGCTGTGCCCGTTGGCGAAAACCGTGAAACCCAGAATGTGAAACATACGGCAGATATTTTTATCTTACTGTTAATATTTTATACACATTCACCCGCATCATTGTGACGGGTAAGATATGCATAATTAAGTTTGCATTATGCATAGTTATTGAGGCTTTGATGTACACATTCGCGATGCACGAGCTTCATGCGGCTGCCTATTATACTGTTCAAAATATATGCACACGAGCGATTTCTTATTTCGGTTTATTTTTTCTTTTTCAGGTGAACTTGTGAAAGCTTTTACTGTAATTATCTCAATCTGTTACATCCCGATGTAGAATTTCTGTTTTTTTTATCGTCGCTTTCTTCCGCTCCCGTTCGTGTGAATTAGAATATAAAAAAATAGATTAATGAGGAGATATTACCGTGAGGAGTAGCGCATCAATCACGGTGGTATAACCTCCGCAGATCAAAAAGTGTACCGGAAAAGGTTCGAGATGGTGTTCAAAGTTGTTGATTTATTGTGTAGGCTTGGTTTGATCCCTAAAACATACGAGAAATAGCATAATCGGCAAGCAAAGAATGCTTTCAAACACACTAGCTAAGGGTGCCGTCATTTGTTTCTGGATGAAAAAGTGAACACAAAGTAAAGCCATTCTACGCGGTGTGTTGGAGTTGGATTTTTGTGTTTTGTTTGTATTCTTTATGAATTTCATTTCAGCCTAGACAGTAAATACTACAGAAAGTCGGCATTACCCTGCTTTCGGGCGTAGCGAAAAATAAATGAAGGTTGGCGTAGGTTTATTAGGCGATTATTTTTGCCAATCATCATCATCACAGTTGCTCTCGTCGACTTCTCGGAATCCTGTGTGGAGCAGTGGAAGACAAATTAATTAATGGTCATAAACTGTTATCCGCACAGCTTTCTTTGCTTACTATTATTTGGTTCACACTTGTTGTGACCCTCTAGCAGACATCTGTTGGAAAAGTACTGAAATTTACGTCCATCGGTTGCACAAACCGGATCAAATATATGCGGACAAGCGGCGGTACATTCGTGGTCTTCAGCAGCACTCAGTTGAAAAAACAACAGTGTAACTGAAATGAAAACCCAAAACAATCGCTGAATGCATGTAATACCATGGACTAGTGTATTCGTTAGGCCAAACCTACCAATTGTAAAACAAAACCATTTACTTTCCATGCTTGTATTGTTTTCGCTTTAGTTCGATTAGACACTGGTGCAAAATGCATCAACTTTGTTGGTTTTATAGCAGCGACAGCACATCGGGAATGATATTCCCTTGTACCGGCGCTGTACAACTGAACAAACAGATAATAAACAGGTTTGGAGTGTTTTCGTGCGTCGGGTAACCTAGTAGTGAACTGCCTGAAGGCATGTTATCATTTGAACATAATTCATGTACTTTAGTTATCCAAACGTCACCGTTGCATTCAAACATTGTTTCAAATTTGTCGTAAACTTTATGCATTAACCTTATTAAACGGAAACAAACACTGGCAAGGGAAAATAAAACAAACCATCCAATAGAAACCTGTTACAGTTGCAATAAGGTTTATTTCTTTTTGTTTTCTTCATTACCATGTAGGTCAATGTCAGTTTAGTTACCTTTTTATTAGCTTGAATTTTCGTTATTTATGTCTTAAATTATGCTTGCCGTAAACAACATTGAATTATAATAGTATTTTTAGGTTAGAACATTTGATATGAATATAACACATTAGGCTAATCAGAATAAAGCTTCCTATAAGGCACTATAGGCTCTATTAATCGAATTCTATTTCAACGAGATAAAGTCTTGATTCTTGACCCAACTATGTCGTGAAAATCGTATACAATATTTTTTATGATATTTGTCTTCTTCATAATGCTTAATTTTTTGGATATATCCCTAATTGGCCTTGTTATGCTCTTGATTTCGGATAGGTGGCCGTGAAGTGGACACAACATGGGATAATAAGTTACACAATTGGATACTAAGACTCATCGAAGCAACGAACGAACATGCCCCACATGGTTCCATTGCTGACGCTAATACTCTTACGGGTGAACCGGCAATGGGCCTGAAGGCTCGAGGAGAGTTTAGTCCGTAGGCGCTTTTATAAAGTGAATCGGACAGTCCCCAGGGTGTGGTGCCCTGGGCCTCTTTTGAAGATTCTCTCCACGGTAATCAAATAATAAAAAAAAGCAACGAACGAACACTGTGATTTTGAGCTCCTCTTTCATAATATCATTTTCATTACTGGAAGAAGTCTTCTGAAATAATCATTCTTCAAAATGTGTTGGAGGATCACCTTGCAACGAAAGAGAACGCAAAACACAGGACACAGAAACATGCGAGTTATCTGCAAATTTCCCTAACACCAAGATCACCCCTAACCGGCTATTATCTCGTATTAGACCTGAGACTTCAGTAGTGCTGCACATGCTATGTACGATTTCCCTCGTTAATGCGTTTAAGTTAAGATTTTTATCTGAACACAACTTTGTGCTTAAAAGCCCGACAGCTTTGATATTCATCAACTGGTGTTATTCTTCCTAGTCGATCATTATAATGAAACCTTGGTCCTTTCTTTAAGATTTCACATTTCACCCAGGTGTACGCTTCATACGTACCTCTGTTACTTGTAAATATAGATACATTAAAATTATCTACAGCCCAAAAATTATCGATAGTTGAGTTGTTTATCACCAGCCTTACAACTTCATCAGCATCGGTGATATTATACTGCTTTACTACTGCTGAGGTTTGTTGAAAACACTGGTTAAGTGTTGTAAATCGTTTAGCCCATCCGTTTAACCAATTTGCCATTTGTTAGTCTTCTCTAAATGTGCATCCTGGCTTATGTAGTGAGCTCATTAAAGCGTACATCTGTATCACCTTCATATTAGTATAAATAAGCCTCTTCTTGTTTGTTTCAGTTTAAGAGAATATCTGAATCGTTTTGATGTGATTGACACAGGATTGACATGGTGCATTGAAGTAAACGAGTTCACTTTCTTTCTGTTCTGTGTAATGAAATATCTGTTTTTCATTACGAAAACCTACATTTATGAGCATTTAAGAAGTCGATGCGTCCTTTAAAAAATCAGATTACCATTTTTTCTATAAAATAAAGAGTAATTTCATTAAAATTTGAATAATTACGCAAACAGCACCTAAATAATGGGAACAAAGTCATAGTGAATCTATTCGCACATCACGTGAAAAACACGTTAGAACTTTGCATATGCGTTTTGTGGATAAATTTACATTCTGGTTTGTCTTTGACCGTTGGTGTAAAGTTTAAAAAAAATCGAAATATTTTTGAAATTTTTAACGTTGAGTGAATCTCATAAACTTGATGTTTTCAATCTGCCGACGGCATCCATTTGAATATGTTAAAATGTGAAAATATGTGTCCAATATTACGGAAACAACGATGAATGGCTTCAGACTTAACGGTAATTTCGAAATTCGAATATAATTTCAAATTCAAAACCTGTTCAAATGAGGCACCCTGTTCGGATGGTTCGGGGTGCTCACACTTCTATGATCCAAAAGTTGGTTGAATAAAAACATCACAATTGAATTCTTTTGCAAATAAGTTAATATTTCAGGTGGTATACATATATATTTTATTTTTTAAACATAACAAATACCCATAATCTTGTTGCATAAAAAGTACGAGAGTGAAATATTCCTTTATGTCATATTTACATGACCATGGGAGCGACGTAGGTGCATCTAAAATCCCCGTCAGCAGCTGTTTTCATTCATAAAAAGTTGGTGCTCGCATTGTTTACAAGTAAATTTTCCATCGCTTTTAATTATTTCTGTTCGCGATGGACGATAATGAGGATCTAGATTACGTGGAGGAAGATTACTATGCTACCTTAAATTTACCTCGAAGTGTAAGTTCCTGTTTTAGTGATGATGGTTTAGCCGATCGAAAGCGCGCATGGTTTCATCATACGAGCATCCGATTACATCAACAAACCCATCTTACCCGGCATTTTCACATTTGATTGCTTTTAGGCTACCCAAGAGGAGATCAGCAAAGCGTACCGAAACTTGAGTCGAATTTTCCATCCTGACAAGCATGGAAATGGCGAAAATAAGCAAAAAGCTGAACTTATGTTTAATCGCACGAAAAAAGCTTATGAAGTATTGTCCGATCCCCATCAGCGCGCGATTTACGATTCGCTTGGTGTAAAAGGGCTGGAGACGGAAGGTTGGGAAATTGTGCATCGCACCAAAACGCCAAATGAGATTCGGGAGGAGTATGAACGGTTGGCACAAGAGCGCGAAGAGCGCCGTTTGCAGCAAAAAACCAACCCGCGGGGAAACATTTCGGTGCACATTAATGCGACAGACTTCTTCAGCCGCTACGATGACGATTACTATGACACCGGCTTGTTACCGTCGATCGAGGTATCCGGTATGAGCATGTCTCAATCAATTGAGGCTCCGTTGTCGCGAACGGAAATTGCAACGCTATCCGGAAGTCTTCACCTGCAGAATGGTGTAGGCAGTGGAAATTTTCTACTCTCCGGGAGGAGATTGATCAATAAGGGATGGTTCGAAGTTGACTGTGGAGCTGGCAATGGACCCGTGTTGGGTGCCAAGGGTTCCCGTAATCTTACCAATAGAATTTTCTTGACCGGAGGAACGACGTTCCATTTTCGGCCGAATGCAATCATACCAGGATTGACAGGAAGTACATTAAATGGGGTGACTGTGGGACTGACCATTGTATTCATCGAATTTTTAAACTATATTTTTTAGCTTCGGCGATACAACTTGATAAGAACACTATAGGCTACCTAACGTACAATGCTGGGCTGCAGAATTCGATGTCAACCGTTGTGGAAAGGAACACGGAAAAGTACCATTGCAATCTTACCATTACGTTAGGTATTCCTCATTGCTACGTAGCTGCCGCTTACACGAGAAAACTTATGGAACAAGGCTTAAAACTTCGAGTAGCACTAAAGTGCGTCTAGTGTGGAACGGAAGATGGTAAGGTTTGATGTAAAAATGATAGTAATGTTTGCTTCATGTTTTTTAGAGGTGGTACGTTTGGCTTCCTGTCTGAATGTGGAGCAGAAAAGAAGGTTTCTAAATATAGTTCGGTATCTGCGACGGTTTGCGTCGGTGTACCGTCGGGCGTAATGCTAAAAATCAAGTACGAAACATTTCCATCTTTGCACAGTTGTTCGTGGATGATTGTAAGCTCCTTTTTTGTTCTTTTTCCAATATTCGAACAGAGTTATTCGTTCTACACAAACGTACTTGTTCCCGATTCACCTGAGCGAGGAAATTATTCCGGCTGCCATATTTTACGCTACCGTTACGCCTCTGCTAACATACTTTGTGCTGAAGAAAATGCTGTTTGATCCTATGAACGAGGCAACAAAGCAGAAAAACATTGAAAGGGTGAAAGAAACCAATAGTGCACGAATGGCGGAAAAACGAAGAGAGGCAGAATCGGCAACAGCACTGATGGGCGCATTGTTTGAGCGCATACGTAAGGATGAACTTAAATGCGAAGGCCTAATTATTGTGTCAGCTTTGTATGGCAAATTTTCGGATATTGAAAATGTTTCCCTGGAAGAAGCGGACGATATGGGTTTCGTGCAGCAGAATCCGTTCGTCATTGACGTGCGGATTCCGTTACAATGTCTGGTGAAAGATTCCCAATTGACTTTGTATTCATCTAGCAAGGTGAGGAGTGTGGCCAAAAGGATGTGGAAGAGCAAACAGTTTGTTTCATCGTTTTTTAAATGTTGTTTCTTTGTTTTTCTTTTTAGAGTGAACTACCCGGTTTTTATGATCCATGTTTTGGCGAACAGAAACAGCTAAAAATTGACTACGAGTTTAGAAACAATTCGTACAGTTCGGTATTTGCAGACTCGGAACCTGTTCGTCTTCCGGTGGTTACGAATGAAGCATCCCAATAAGTGAACAATCGATTGAAGTAAGCAACATAAATTGTGTACATGCGGATTAAGCATGGAATTCATGAATAACTAGCCACCATGGCGTGTAATGCGATTTTTAGTAAGCTGTAGTCGTAATTTAATTGTTACCTTTGGGAGCCCTGTGCGAAGCAAAATTAATAGCTTGTAAATTGTTCAATGCTGTTGTGTAACATTTTTATGAAATCCGAACTATGATTTGGGTGGTAAAAACCTTTGTATGGGTTAAAATTAAGTTCAATTTCAGCTACTAATTGTAGTAATCTTGCATTATTGTTCATGCAAAAAAAAAAAAACTACATTTTGCAGGTGTACCCGTTTTGCAATGAAAAGCACTTTGCTTATTTCCGTTTTTGAGATCATTTTGGACGGCAAATACTTCGACTATTTCACTATGCGCTCGAAACGTCAAACGTTGTTTGGAAACAATCGTATTTGTGTTTTGCAGTCCATCATAAATTGAAGCGAAAGGATAAAACAGAAACATGAACTACGTAGAGAATTTGCTTATTTACGCGAGAAATCTCTCGCCATTTTATATCTTCAGCATGGTAATATCTTTATGTGTAGTACTGCTGACAGCATACCTCGGATTCACCGGATGTTCCGCAACGTTGGATCACGACGAACAGAACGAAGAGCAGCTGAAAAACAGTGCGCAAACCAATACAGTCCATAATAAAAAGTCTATTCAAAATACGGTAAGTGGAATATTTTGATTATATGTGCAAATATACTTTTTTAATAACCAACTTTTTGAATACCTTTTACAGAATGATGATACAGACCGGTCAGATGATTCGGAGGAAGACCAGAGTAATGATAGTGAGCAAGAGCAGGAGAGAGAAAATGAAATCAACCGGCAGCTGCACATCGAATCCTTGGGCCAGTTAAAGTCAGCAAAACTTAAATCGATTGAAAAATCATTAACCGAAGAACAACGCCAAGCGGAAAAAGAGTATGTTAATGAGAGGATTGGATTAATTCGAACGTAACGCAAACTTTCATTAATTTGTCTCAATATTTCCAGAATCGAACGAGCCCAGTTGGCTGCTATATTTGAGCTTCTGAAAAAGCAAGCCGATAGTTCTAATTTAAACGAGGATGACCTGAAAGAACAGCTTAGTTTGTATCGCTAACAAGCATCACGCGATGAGTTTTAGATTTCTTTAGATACGTTTTGTGTGCTAGTCAATTTTTAGCAGTAGATCAAGAAATGAGTGTCCATTTGATGTAGGTATTAGATTTATGTTGCAGGGACCATTAGGGAAATCCGCGAACAATCACAGATGCATATCGAGATATGCACGTTTGTACCCAGCAGAAGTTTTTTAACCTATTTAGACTGTTTTTTCTTTACAAAAAAAGATAGAGATATCGCCATACCCTCAGTCATACAAAACTCGAATAATAGTAAAACATTAAATATTAAATAACATACCAAATTTATTTACATGACTGATGAACGCACAAGTTTAATCGATTTTATAGTTGTAAGCAATATCGTAGTTACTAACAAGCATTTGCAAAATCAGCACGTTGGAAAAGAAAAAAACAATACTTTGTATCCAGATGAATTCGAACGTGTTCCAGCCTTTAAACTCCAGCAAATAGGCCGGTAAAAGCCAGCCGCCCTGCGAGATGAACCACATTACGGGAATGAAAACAGCTTTGCGGATGCCTATGTTTCGAAAATTTTTCACGCACAAAGGCAACAGCGACAGGAACCAGACGAAGTACTGCGATGTGACGACCGGATTGTACGTGACCATTACGAATGCGATCGCGAAAAGACCAAAGGCTAACGTTTGTCTATGCTGTCCGTATCGTACAGTGAGCATCAGTATGAGTATGAGCTGCGGCAAAAAGGTTAGAATCTTTTCGAGGATCGTCACATCGAACGTGGAACTCAGATATTGCAGATAGAAGTAAAGTGAGAAGTTGTGTCTTGTGTCCTTTCGTACCAGATGGTAGAGCATAGATTCATACAGGAATTGATAACCGTACAACCAGTAGAATAACGCGGTAGAAGACCCGAATGCAACAACGGTGCCTAATACAAGGGCAATTTGCTTCGTATTTGGCTGTAAAATGGTGCGAACGATATCGTG
Organism: Anopheles rivulorum; assembly: GCA_018908115.1. Classification (NCBI taxonomy): domain Eukaryota; kingdom Metazoa; phylum Arthropoda; class Insecta; order Diptera; family Culicidae; genus Anopheles; species Anopheles rivulorum. The sequence goes on from STHB01000012.1 coordinate 402,482, forward strand.
CCACTTCTCTAGCGTTCGATTTTGTGTGGCGAGATAAAACGCTAAGCAGAATCCGATTGGATAGAGCCGAAAATGGATCGATAGGCCAAGAAACAATCCAGCGATAAAATGTTGCGTGCTAGTTTGGTCGTTCTTTAGCAGAAAGTAGATGGACAGAAGAACGAGGGAGCATGAAACACAGTCGCCATTGCCCCGTGTTGCTATGATCATGGTGAGCGGATTGTACAGCCAGCAGTAGGCACTGAGTTCGGCCATCCGGATATACTTTGGAGGCAGCGCTTCATTGTTGCTGTTGAGAATCTCATTTTTGCGCTTGATCAAATATTTGTTTCGATTGTTCAACGTTTCCAGTTTCAGTAGCTTGGTTTCGATCGATATTTTGTTGCTGCGGTAGCAATTCAACAATATCCATTTTATCAGCACGCCAATAAGGATGTCGAACAGCGAAAATATGAACTTGCCAAAGCTCGGATGCACCAGTAAGTTGGGTAATACCAGATAGGCCAACAATGGAGTGTATCGATAGGTATGTCTTTTAAACGGAGATCCCAGGGACAGCACGTGGTTGGCTCCATCGGTGACCACACGGTAGTCCACATCTGTGTATTGCACATCCGACAAACTGTCCTGTACTTCGCCATAATATATGAGGAAAACACGTATCAGCGTACTGATGATGAGATGCTTCTTGAATGACATTTTTACACACTATGTTTCCTTTGTGGTTCTTTTTTATATGAAACTATAACTTTGGGTGTTAGTGTATGCGGTGTTCGTTATCTAAGCTCGTTCTACGTTTGTTAGCTGTTCATGTCACCTCTTTACAGTTTTGTTTTCATTCCGATAGCGGCTTTCCGCATGCACTCTTTGAAGTTGTGAAACTCTTTATCGCAAGATCGATGCGCTACATTCAGATCGGTTGTTACGCACGTCGCGTAAGCTGCAGCTGCAACCGAACACTTCGCCATCAATAGTGGATACGTGCGAAGTCGTTGGTTGGCTCGTTTCACTGATTCCATCGCAAAACACTGCACAAATACAAAACGTCCCGACGGTTTGCACCCACTTTACTTTGGCCCTATACGAAACGAACGAATTTCCCGAGGCGGTAATGCACTTGGTTCCGGTTCGGCAATAAACGCGTCGTACAGGGGTTTCGAGAAGAATATTAGCAAGGCGGTGCCGGTTAAAAGATTGCTGTACAGTCTTGGATTACGTTGAAACCAATTGCGTTTTGGAACTCGAAGCGGCCGTCTCGGGTCAGTGTGCATTGCTTTTACGGGTTGTTTCTCTTTCTCGTAGAATGGTCTCCTTTTCGGCCTTGTAATCGCGGTCAAGTTGGATGCCGGAACAGCACAGCGATACTTTATGCCACTTTAGACAGCATTGCCGCATATCTTCGATGACATCGTAGCACTTTACCTCGTCGTAGCTGTGTTCTAAATTAGAAAAGACGTGAATTACGTAAGCATTATATGTGCCGTATACTGCTGGAAACCCTAAAGCCTTCTAAACTCACCTCTCAAGCAGGTCTGAATTCTACAAGCTGCAGCTTTGCACGGGTCTTTCGATTTATTTGTGGACATGAAAAAGGAATATTTTTCGTACTGCAAAAATTGGTGTTTGCCGAACTCAGAAGAAATGTCAAATAAAGTGCAGTCGGCATTTTGCATTGCTCCGTGTATAGAACGTAAACTTGTGTACTTCGATCATTTGTATTTTTGAAAATAACATGAGTGATTATTCGTTCAAATATTGGTAAATAATTTTTTATATTGATTGTGGTCTACTGTTCTTTTTGGCAATATCTTTCTGTATATTTTCATTCTTTTTTGGAATATGTTTAATTGATTGATCATTTCGAACTACAAGATCGAATGAGCGAGATGGCGAGAGAATTCTGAGAAACGTCAAACCATTTGTTGTCGTAGCAAATAATGTAAACAAAAGAGTTTCGAGTTGCAATTCCAATTGGATCACTTTTTCAGTCTTGATTCAAGTGTTCTTCCCGTTGTCTGCCAATATGGGGAGAAAGTGTTGTGTGCCAAACTGTTGTTCAAATTACGATACAGCCATCAAACGAGGCTTTCCATCGATTAGTACCTTCAAGTTTCCCACAGATCCATATCTTCTAAGCAGTTGGAAGAAAGCAATTAATCGACCCAGCTGGATCCCTTCTAAACGTTCCTGCATTTGCATCAACCATTTTGCACCAGAAGACATTGAGCGGTATGATAAGCCAGCAAAGTTGAAACCTGACGCAGTGCCTAGCTTATTCCCAGAGATGCAGTTGTCGATTAAATCCAGGAAAAATATGAACAGAAAGTCTTACAAAAGTGAAGAGAGTCATGCGGACGAAAATCAGCAAGACAATATAAGTGAAATACTCATCGACTTGGAAACAGATTTAGTACCAAACGTTGAACTCCCAAGTGTTGATTGTATTGAACATTTCGAACGTTTTAAAGCAGAAGTAAGTGACAAAGTGCAAGACAAGACGTGGCTGTTAGTTTGCAGGCCGAACGTTGTACATTTATTTAGCATAAACGACACCGACGACCGTTCTGCAATCCGAATCAATGCAAGTTTGAAAGTTTACAATAATTTCAGCATGAGGATTTTCTTAAATGAAGAGGAACAGACCATTGTACAATTGGGCAGCGAAAATAGACTCGTAACGTGGTCACAACTCAATGGTATAATTGCCTCCGTTACAACTTCTTTGATTGAAGATAAATACCTTCCGGAAAGGTGTTTAAAAGATGAACATTACGAAACGGTGTTCCTTGAAGAACATCTGGAAGAAGCAGAATGTGACAATGAAACACACGCAGAAACTACTATCGAATTAACAATAGAGAAACCGTTACCTGAAGTAAACACAGACCTCAACGCGTTCAATCAGCTAGACATGGGATCTGGTGCGTCTAGTAGTCAGCACCATACGAATCGTAAATCTATATTGAAAGCCGTACAAGACTTACAGGCCGTGAGAAATAAATGCTTTGTTTGTAATACGGAACATGATACAGTGGAGGAATTGGAATGCCATATGCCCTCCCATCTATCTTTGTTGCCATACCACTGCACCAGCTGTACCCACGAAGAAGTTATCGTTAGAACACTATCTTCGCTGAATAAGCACCATTTAATGCATCAAAAACCAATCAAATGTCGCTTTTGCGATGCATGCTTCACAACGTATGGTTCGCGTAGATTACACGAAGATTTAAAGCACGGAAAAAACAATGTAATATTCAGCTGCGATGTATGCCGAAAAGAATTGCGATCGAAACGTAGCTTACAGTATCATCGCAAACATCACGAATGTCCCGATTCTCTCCGTTGTAAAGTTTGCCTTCGGACCTTGTCCTCTACGTACGAAGTGAAATTGCACATGCGAACACATACGGGAGAGAAACCAAACAAATGTAGCTTTTGTGGCGTTTCGTTCAACAGAAAATCGAATCTTACGGAACATGTCCGTCGGTGTCACAGCCAGGAACGACCATTCGTTTGTGAAGTATGCGGCAAACGGTTTTGTAGTAATTTAGGTCTGAAAAAGCATGCGATTCTGCATAGCTCAGGACAGAGAAAAGCGTCCAAAGTAAGTCGATTACCGAAAGATTTTCATTGCAAAGAATGTGATAAAAGGTTCGAAACATCCATCCAATACCATTCGCACAAACGACAGCACGTAAAGCGTTACCAATGTAGCTACTGTGGCATTCGGATAGCACAGTTGCGTGACTTTGAGGATCACGAAAACACGCACACCGGTTCCCGGCCGTACGAGTGTCGCAGCTGCGGGAAAACGTTTAAAACTGCTTCAACTTACTACGGACATCGATTAATTCACGGTGGCGAAAAGAAACACTTTTGCACAATATGTAACAAGGGGTTTCTACGTTTGCGCCATATGCAAGTGCACATGCGAACGCATACGGGCGAAAAACCATTCCGGTGTGAATTGTGTGGCCGAAAGTATGCCGACAAACAGACCTATAACAAACATAAGCTCACACATCGTCCTACCGTTGGAGATATGCTGAGAGCAAAGGAAAATAGTGCCTCAATTACGAACGCGGTGCAGGAAAGTATGCCACTAGAAGAAGCATTAGAGACTGTGAGCGGAGAATCCGTTTTTCAATCAGGATTGTTATTTTCTACCAGCAACTTTGCATCTTCTCCAGGCTCCGATTTAGGTGGTATTTCTAGCAGTCTCTCTTCAACCGTTTTAGACAGCCAAAGTTCAACAGTTTTTGATGCTATTTCACAAGATAGATACGTGACAGAATTACCAGAATTAACATCTTCCGATAGATACGTGACAGAATTACCAGAATTAACGTCTTCCGATACGATATTAATTTCAGCAGATATATAAAACATTATCATTGTTGAACAACAAGATAGTCCCGCACTGTAAGATGTTTGAAAATATACATTTTATACAACGGAAACATTGCTTAATTGTTACGGAGATGGTGAAGAATTATTGTTAGAATACTGTTCCTGTGTCCTGAGAGGTTCGGTGTCGTTACATTGAGAAATGAGAATAATTTGTTTTCTTTTTCGTGCGGTTGGTGCTCTAGTTTATTTTGTTGCTAAGAAATTTTGCTTTCAATTAACACTCTGGAAAATATTGCTGGTAGATGTAGATAAAACAAACGACTAAAAGAAGTGCAAAGTACACGCGCTACAAATGCTAACATACAAAACTGTATAAATAACACACATTTAAACTTGTAACAGTAAAGCAACTCCAGCTAGCGTCCATTTGGCTGGTTTGTCTTTGGTTTTCAAATTAAACGTCCATATGTACGTTGGTCCACGTGTTCTGGTTTTGTAGACCGGACATTCATACATGTTTCGAAGATCCTGTTTATCCTGGGTTAAAGCCTGGTTTAAAAAATACAATACAACGAAAGGTAAGCAGCATGTTACTGGTAAAAAAATACGAGGAAGCTAATTCAAATCGCGACAAGCTTCATTGGCAACATTACCCTAATGTTTATGACTGGCATCTGTGGATACAGTTCCTTCAACTTCGACTCCATGATTATGCTCTGCTGTACGTCCCATCGTGCACCTTCCATGAATATGCCGTGAACATAAGCACCTTCACGGGGCCCGGCAGAGAAATCATCCTTCTGCTTCTTTGTTACGTCACAGTGCAGACACATTTTGTCAAGTGGAAGCTCATTTTTTCTTGCCGTCGACTGCATGATGGCTGTCAGTAACGATTGGGGATTAAAAAAGCCGGCCAACCAAACGGAAATAGGGAGCTGCGGGCGAATGGGGAAAAACAGAGAATGGTAAACATTGTTGGAACCGGGAACAACCGGTACGGGTGTTCGTACCACAAAATCGGCCGACCAGGTTTCTAGTTCACGCAATCGAAGTAGCAAATCCACGAACCACCCGGTGAGGCCTAACAGCGAAGGATAAGCACGAGAAGCCCATACTACGGGTACCTGATCAAGGAAGAGAGAATTCTCCAAATCTTCCATATCGGACGTGATGGTGAGTTCGCCCTTCATACCAAGGTCAAGTTCTTTCAGGCTTCTCTTTATCTCACCGGTAAGATAGTTCATACGTTCGCACTCCTGAAATGCTACGATCACGTAGGGCGTGCGCTCCTCCACTTTGCCCATGATTTCCGGCATGTTGAACTCCTCCGGCAGCTTCTCCATGATTTCGTCCAGCACCTGTTTCACTTTGTCCTCGCGCGTCACGGTAGTTCCCGAACCCGAGCCGGCGTCACGCGGCTGCATTTCAAACACGGTTCGGAAGAGATTCTCGGAGGTGGTAGTTAGGAAGCCTATTTCTGCATTGGGATGCAAACCGTACAGATACGGTGATTCTGGAGGCATTGCTTCATCGATGTATGCATGATAGCCAGCATAGTCGGTGTTTGGGGGAGCTGCAAATCCTGGCGCCAGGAACAGCTCTCCGTCGACCAGATCTGGCTGCATCAATTCCTCCAGATAGGTGATGCAGGTGCGTCTATCCCAATCATCGGTGATGTGCCCACCGTACATGATTTCTCCGAACAGATAGCGCAGATCCTCCCACGGTACCTTCGTGTTTGCCTCTAGATAGTTGTAGAGCACGGATACCGATATGTTAAGGTCGCCTACATTGAAAGGGTAAATTTTATTCCAGCCTTGCGGTCCGAACTTGCGTCTTTCCGCAACGACTGCGTGGAAGTAGCAGAGTGAAAAGAGAATCACTTTAAATTCTGCTTCCTTTCCACACATTTCCAACGTTTCCTGCGTAAAGTTGTCCAGTGCTTTGTGTATGTTCGCCTGCATCCCGGTCGGCGGTTCATTCGTGATCTTAATCGACGACTCCAGTATGCCCTGTGGTATGATATGTGCGGATGGTGTAGCAGCAGGCTCAGCACTCATAAACACACGATAGTTATCGTGCGATCCTTCGGAGTAGAACTCGAGTTTCTTCTCCAATGCCGGCAACCACTTCTTAACCAAGTGAATATTCTGCAAAATAACCCAATGACCAGAAGAGGCCGCTTTGTCCATAGCCGCTTCGGCTACTATTTCCTGACCCTGACCGAGTGACACATTGTAGAAGTTACCATTGTCAGCAGAATAGCCCAACTGTTTGCCCAGCGCTTCCACATCCTTCAGCGGATTTACGCCCGGCGATAGAATGAAGAATATCGGCGTAGACGGGCTGGTTTCTTCAAATGATTTGGCAAATTCCATGGTTCGATTTTCGACGTATCTGGCTCCAAGTTTTTCCTCAATAAAATCTCTGCAAGTACAAAATAAACTTTAGATGGAAAGCTCATCCACTGTGATCGTACTTACGTCATGGCATAGGTCATACGATCGGGCCGTAAAGCACGCATCATGCATAGGCGCTGGAGTGCAGTTTTGTTCTTCCACTCTTGGGGGAACTTTTCCTTCTCGGGACATTCCGATTCAATGAGCTTCTTCCAGCGCTTGGAGGAAGTTTCAATATCACGATCAAGGTTTCTAAATTCATCCTTTGAAGCCAAGCTGCAAATGCCACCCCAGGCAGCATTAGTGAGAAAGTCTACCGGCGATGTAACGTGCGGTTTGATCGGGAAACGCAACAGAAAGTCAAGTTCTGCCGGCGTTATTTCTTCATTAATCAGCAATATCTGTGAAACGGGAGAGCAGTGTCGGAACTAGTAGGAGTATGTATCGCATACACGCACATGTGATACTCACCTGGAACGTCATCTGTGACATAAAAATTAACTTATCACACTCAAACAGTCCTCGCGTAGTGTACTGAAACACGGAGAAGGAGATGCAATCGATCAAATTGCGTACTCGCGCTGGAACTTCGTCAGCAGGATCCGCCTTCGAGATAGCCTTCTGGAAGACTACACTGAACGCTTTGAGAGAAAACTGGTAAATGGGATTGATGGTGTTAAGATCATTGAGAATGAAATACAATAAGCTTGCTCTAGCCGCAGCCGGGCGGTAGTGTTCTCGTGCTTCGTCTATCTCCTTGGACGTGACCTTAGCTTCAGTAACTTTTTCTTCAATTTCTGCCGCCGTCTTCTTGGTTGTCTCGAGGTTTTCTACCAGTGCGGTATCACCGAGAATGTTACCTCCGGCAGAGGACAAACGAGACAGCAGATCATCCTCTAGCCGTTTAAGCATAATTTTAAAATCGTTCTGTTGCTTCGTGAGATCTGCTTTCAGCTCTTCCAGATCAGGCCGCTCCGCTTTAACAACTTCTGCTAGTAGCTGATCTTCCAAACCGTCTCTGGTGACAGTGAAGTTGATCAAGGTGGTTTGTGCTTGCATCTCTGGTTTGTAGTGCGGGTTCGCCAACTTCGTGTGCAAGATGAGTCGAAATTTGTGGTTATACTCGACCTCTTTGTCTCCGATTTTGATGGCACTATAAGGTAAATGGGCTCTCGTTACTCATTACGTAAAACATCCACTTTTTCGAGGTTTGAATGTAGTTTCAACATCAAATCATACCGTCCTTTTTTGATAAGATTTCGTCCAAGCAAAGAGTCTAGCACCGGATCCACATTTTCACTAATATTCTCAATCAGCACAGTGCTCCCCTTGGCGAGAGCCTTTTCCAGCACCTCCAGATATCCTTTCGATCCTAGCCGTATGACTTTGAGTATGTCGCCATACTTTTGCTTGATCCACTTGATGCCCTGTAGCTGAGGATCGATCATTAAAGGCCAGCGATCAGAGTTGCTGAGTATGGTGGCATTTTCGATGGACATTCGATCGCTTGGCAGGCCCTCATTTTGCCATGTAGCAATTTGTGTGTCATCAGTTAGCAAACGCAATGGATCAAGGCTGTCTGTAATCGGAACGGGCGGTTCAAGACCTCGCAAAAACGGTAGCCACATCTTATTCATCATATCAAGACGAAATTGTTTCGTAAAGCATCCAACATACGAGATGAAGGCCGTTACGAGTAGAATATCACCCGGTAGTGTGGTTGCCTGTTGCATAAATCTGACGTTTTAGAGAGAATTAAGAAAACTTACAATTAGTACATGAAGTAGTCATCGGCCATAATCAAATAATTGCGTCGCTTACTCTGCAACAGCTTCTGCCCAACGAACGTTTTCACTAGCGAGCCCTCCGACAAGACGATTGGCCAGTTGAATGGTAGCCTGGGTAGCATCTGCTTCCTGTTGGCAACGTAACTTATCGGCGGTGGCTTTCTCGAAATCAGCTGTCAATTTCGCTAATTGTTCCTCAAGTGACTGAAGGCAAGCAAAACAAGAAAATGAAACAACCGCAAATAGCTTCGTCAGCACAGTTTTCTTATACTTACGGCAACTTTTTTCTTAATGTTGGCCAATTTTTCCTGTGACGCCGTTAGCTCAGCATTAGCAGCTGCCAGGGCACGTCGTTTAGGCTCAACGTCGCAGTAAACATCGTAAAACTTTATTATATTGATAACCCAAGCACACAGCCCGGCTGCAGCAGCCGATTTCGACCGCACAAAGTCTGGCTCAAACTCGGAATCCTTCAGGTATGGCTGAATGGCTTTGATGATTTCCGGATGTATATGTTCCTTGTCGTAATTGATCAACGAGTCTAAGAACGTGTCAACCTTGGCCATCGTAATTTTGGCCGCTTTCCAGCTTCGATCCTTTGCTATTTTACCATTCGGGGCCAACAACACCATGACAGCGGCAGTGACATTCGTCACCACACCCGGCGGTGAACCGAACGACTTCAGCTCAGTCAGGTTTGCCTTGTTGAGCGTGTTTAAGGCTTCCTGAGCTGCTAGCAAAGCTGGTTCAGCTTTTACTAAATCTTCCTCACAATCACGCTGCTTCTTAGCAACCTCTTCAGCGATGATGGCCACCTTCTGTTCCTCTTCGTCGGCGATCGCTTTTTCCGTCTGCACCTTTTCCGTCTCGATGCCAACAATCTCGATCAGAGCGTCGGCGGCGTCATTTTTCTCCTTCAGCTCTATTTCCTGTATTGCCAGCTTTTGCTTCAAGGCTGCAACTTGATCGGCGGTGTTTCGCAGTTTTTCCAACCCATTCTCCAAACGTTCCACCTTTTTGCGTAGTTCCCCATGCTTTTCCTTTAGCAGTTTATCGTACAGACTGATCTGCTCCAGGTAGGACTTTGGCGTGGTGTAGTTGTATCGTCGCTCATTCTGAAGGTACACTTTCGACATTGAGTTCACGGACGTGTGTACATATGCCATGAAGCGCGCAATAGAGTCCCGACATTCCACCGGCAGCACTGTCAATTCCTGCAAGAATCTCATCGACACGGACATCAAGGCTTCCTGTGGCCATTCGTGGAACCAGTTGATTTGGGTGCATGTGATGATGGCGGGAAATTTGCGCGAACGTACACGAAGAGTTACTCCGACTGGTGAGAAGCAAAGCACCACTTTCAACTGACGCCGGACGCGATCGATGAAAAATTTCCAACAATTTTCACGCGAATCCACCAGTCCAGCTCCCTTCACCTCGTTCCGTACGCCGGATATGATGTTTTCTACCTCGTCGTCTGGGAACAGGTCCGGTATCTCACCCGAGGAAAGCAAATCATTGATTATGACTAGGAAGATTTCGTTCGATATCTGTGCGTCTGTCATGAGGAACATAATACCGACGTTTTTCATGCCTGCCTTCATGTACAGTCCGGATAACTCGTTCTAGTGTGCGTGGTAGGAAGAAACAGCGAATAAAGAATCATTATTTACAGGTCGCATGTTTTTAGTGAAACTTCCTTTGATAACACTGCTAAACAGTAGGAGAAAAATAGATTGTTAAAGAGCTAATGGGCAAAATTCAAAATGGCGCACAGAGATCTGAAATTGGCGTTAGCTTTGGTCAGCTACTTCACTACGCCTTATCAGAAGGAAGTTTTCTAAACAGTTGGGGTAGTAAAGTTTGGCAAACCTTTAGATCGACGACGCTGTAGCCTTTTTTGAGTTGAACTTGAGCCACTTCCAAACTGGAGATGAAGGCGGCCAATCGACTCAGGGATTGTTTTCCACTGCCACCAACACCCACCAGCAGGGCGCTACCTCTAGGCGACTCCAATATTCGGTTGATTCTGCGTACGAGAATAAAATCGTTATAGCCTGTGGACTGGAATGAATAGACTCTCAAATAATGCGCGCTTGTGTGATAAGAGGTAAAGGAGCTCCAGGCGAGTCTAACCTGCCTTGCCGATAAAATGACTCCCGTGACCTCCCGACACACGTATGTTTCGCAACGTATACCCTACCTGCACACGTGCATCATGGCGTCTTCAAAGAGCACCAAGTTCATGGCCGAGATCAGATCGTTGTATGACATCATCGCTTCCTGTAGAAGCTTGGTCAACACGCCCCAGTCGGTAATGGGCATGTATTTCGGTTCACCGATACCGCCAGCAAAATGGCAGTAAATGTTCGGCTTATCGAAGACGATCGATTCGTCGATCTCTTCGAACGATTTTTTAACGAGATCGTTTTGCATTTTGGTGAAGCTGTCGATATCTTTGTCGTCCAGCAGCTTGTCTCCATAGACGCGCTGGGTTTCATGAAGCCACAGTCGGATGAAATCGCTCGACGAAACCAAACAATCGTTGGTGCTGAACAATAATCCCTATTAGTGAAGCACGTAATATCGGAACGTAATCCGATAACCGTGGCGGAAGCGTCGAATGGTCGGAAGGTAGAGAAAAGTGGAATTAGATTCAAAAATCAGTTAAAGCAAAAAAAATTCTCGTGCTCGCACAAAAGGCAGTTAAGAAAAAAAGTGGTCCACTGCCGTGAGCAATCATATCTAACCTGAAAGACGTTTGTCAGGTCGCGCAGATTGAAGACATAGTGAAACTTGATGGCCGTCGGTAAAAACACTTGTGCCACTTTAGTGTGTAATGCCAAACTAGCTGCGACAATATTTTGTGATATTTTCGTAACGGCTATGTTGAACTTTTGTTCAGCGTTCGCAAAATGCTGAACCAAAATCGAATGGTAGATCGTTGTGACGGCGTCGGAGCCCGGGAAGCTGACAGCGAACACGCAAAAGTGTCGCTGCAGCCGGGGGTTGATGGTGAAGCTGCCGGAAGTAGGGTTCATGCAGGACACGTACTGGCAATTGTGTATGTCTTTGAGCGTTAGCTTGTTCCGATCGTACCAATGGTTGTAGTCGAGATGTTGTCGAATCAGCGTGTGCGGCTGGACAGTGCCGTAAGCGTCTACTTCCGGCATGTTCATATCGTCGATGAAGTAAATTAGAGTCTTGCTACCAGGCGGACCATAGTTCCGTCCGGCTTTCTTCTCCAAAGGTTTCTCCATCACTTTCTGCAGCATCTCCGAGGAGGTGTAAAAATTGAACGGTATGTTCGCTATGGCGTAGTTCTCCGAGAGGCTACCCAGCTTCTCGTTCACCACGACGGTCTTCCCGCAGCCGGCAATACCGACGAGCATCACCGGGTGCGCCCTGTCCATCAGCAGGTCGAGGAAGAAACGCAATCGAATCGACTCGGAGGTATGCACCAGAACCGCCTGTAAGGGCTGATCACAGTCCATCTCGAACTTTGGTAGAATCTCCGTCCACGGCGTCCACTGCTTCGTTTCCGTGTCGATGAAGTAATCGAAAACGGTGCCATTCGGCGGGAACTTGACGGTTTTGAACTCGTTCACCCACCATTTGCTAAACTCGATGCGGTAGTCAATGGCCGCATCCTGAAACATAGCCGAACCGAATGCCCAAACGCACGAGAACACAAAATATAGGTCATGCCACTCCTTGGGACAATCTGCTGGAGTATTGGTTGGTATCAGTAAACACTCCAATAAGTGACACAGCATTTGTATGTGGGCCATCTCGGCGACGGGGGTGATCTTTTTGAAGCGCGTCCGAATATTGTCCAGGCACGCTGGGATGTACTTGTCGAAGAGAATGACCAGGTTGGATTTTTCAGCAGGAATGGTCCTCGTTTCAATCCAACTTGTTACATACCTGAAAGTACACACATATTGTACTCGTTTTAGTACGCCGGAACTATCGATCGGGGGGAAGATCGGGACCTAAGGGGAAGTTAGCCCATTAGCCCAAAACCCCGAACCACAGTCGGCCTACTAAAAGCATAAAATTCTCACGGATTCCATCCAAGATCCTGCGGGTTAATGTAAAGTATGCCAGCTCTCGATACAGTCGCGGGTGTGGCGGTGCGCAGGTTGGAAATTTCAAAGATTAATCGCATGTAGGGCGTGAGTGCAATGCGCTCGTTCGAGGCTAGCGTCAGAACCTTGTTGTCGTCCATCACCGTATTGAGACTTTCGATCCACATGGGATCAATATCACCGTCCAAGATGATCCACTTTGGATTGTCCCCACTGAGCGACGCTTGGTCACGCATGATAACCGAAAACAAACCATCCTTCCATTCGCGCGTTGCAGGATTTATGATACCGAACAGTTCATCGTTCGTCACTGCCTTGGGATTGAGATCGTTGAAGAGCGGTTTCTTTTTGACGTTTTGATAAGTTTTGTAGAGTGTCTTCCAAACTTGTGTCTTTCCCGTGCCTGCATTGCCGACAATGAAGACGGAATGGCGCACTTCGAGCAGCTCTTCCAACTGGACCACCTTCAGTATGAAGTTATCTTCTGGCTGAAGGGCCAAATCAAGCGTTGCCTGTTTGACGGTTTTTTCAAATTCCAAATCGCGCTTTCTGGGTACATCCAGCGCTGGGAACAAATCACCGATCAAACCCATAAATACAGGCATATCATCAGTTACGATTTTGGGAATGTTGAAGTCACGAAGAGCTCGCATCAGCACTTCCTCCTCCGGTCGGCCAGGATCTCCGCGCTGCAAATAAACACCGAAACGTACAGCAAGATCGATTAGTAGGAGAATTGTGACAGTATACAATATATATGATATACGGTCGCATACAGTTATTTACCCCGTTGGATGCTCATACTTACTTTCAAGGAACCAGCGACAACCAGAACAGATTTGATTGCACGCAGACCCCAATCGTAATGATCCTGCTTCGAAAGCAATTCCTTGCACAGCGTGTAAAGTGTGATGAATTTCCGCGCTAGTACTCTCGCATCTTGGAAGCCTTCAGCAACCAACATGATTTCGCAGATCAGCTCAAAGTCAGGCACTACCATGGCGCACGGACTAATCGTGTGTTTGCCCAGAACAAGAATTATATTGAAAGACTATTGTGTGCATCAGCAAACGTTTTGAACTTACCGAAAGAGTGCTTTCAAATTTTCCGGCAGCTCAGTTCGACCGGCGTAACCCGGATTCATCGTAATGAATATACCAACCGTTGGAACGCAGGCAATAAATTCTCCCATAAAGTCAAACTTGGACTTTTTGTCGCGTATGGCATCCTGTACAGATTTCACCTGTACTGCCACAACCGACAACACCTCCACAGAGATTCGGTTGAACTCGTCGAAACAACCCCATGCTCCGGTTTGTGCCAATCCTTTGTAGATGTTACCGCAAGATTTGTAGTCCATCTGCTCGGAGCAGTTGAAAACGTACACCATAATGCCGAGTGCACGTCCAAGATCCTTGGTAGTTTCCGTCTTTCCGGTACCGGCTGGACCTGCAGGTCCACCTCCCATCACCAGATGGAGCGACTGCGTTAGGGTAATGTAGCAACGATCGGTGAGCGGAGTAATTACCAGACGTGGTGTGTTGCCGAGATACTCGTGGCTATAACAAAACTGAGCGTCACAAATGTTGGCGAAGCAATCCTTTTCCGTGTCGTCCCAGCGATGACGCAACTGCGATTGCCACTGGAAAGCGGACGCAAACTCAACCTTCGATTGGATGAGCTTGCTTACAACGTCTCGGGAATGGACATCGATCGTGCAGATGGTCATAATTTTTTGTCGATCGCCTCGCGTTAGCTCGCCCAGTAGTAGTGTGATGAGTGTGCTAAGTTGCGAAATTTGCTTTTTGTAATAATCCTTGATGGCGTTGTCATAGCCTTCCTCGAGCCTGCTAAAAGCGATGTTCACTTCAGTCGACCACCAGATTTGCGTTCCGCATAGCGAAACCTGAGCCGGGTAATCGAACAACCAGTGTTCGCGTTGTTTCTCTTCATAGGCTACTACGGCTTCGGCAATGTAGCTACGCAGTGATGTTCTCATCGCAATCTGGATGCGGTTAAGCCATACCTCAACCTTAAATACATTGAACGAAAGTTGTGAGCATTGCCATAGAAATCATCGCACATGTGATACTTACAGCGCCCGTGCAGTTACAGCTTTCAAAAAATTTTACGTATTCGGTATCCTTGGCAATCATTCCCAATGCCTTTTTGCTGTGACCATCATCATGAGATTCCAGTTTGAGCTTTGCGATAGAGTCAAACAGTTTGGTTAAATGTTTGCACACGACCTCCGGTCGATTTCCGTTGCTGAGAATGTCGAGCAGATCGGCGGCCGAAACGAAATAAAATCGTGGAAAGTAAAGTCGCTTGGTTTCGAGATACTCGGCCAATGCTTTCTCGCACAGTGCCAGCTGGCTCTGCAGATGATCCAGCTTATCGACCAATCCTTCCCGGTTCGTAGCATATATGACGTTGGAATTTTGTGCCATCTCTTCCATCATTATCTTGAACTCGGCGTCGATATTGTCGAATCGTTCGGAATCGACGGGCAGCTGCATCCGTATATCGTCCGAGCTCATGAAGATCGATTCGAGATGAGCCCAGGTACGCTGCACCTCAAACCATACCGTGATCACCTGATCTGCCGTGGTTAATTTCTTCTGCCATTCCGACACTTCCTCCAGGAAGTGCGCAATGAACTTCGATGTGATTAAGTTCTGCAGCACAACCTATTGCGGAAAGGATGAAGCAATGGAGTTAAATATTTCAACTGTGATAGGCTCACAAATGGGTCTGTGTCACCTGATTCTCTTCAAGGGTTTCGATCAATTCTTCGGACGCCTTCAACAATGTTGATCCAGTCCGAAGATGCGTTTCATATTCAAATTCCATCATTTTTGTGTTGGGACTGCCGTTCCACACCGAATGGAGATCGCGTAAGATTTTTTCCATCGACATTTCCTTGACAGCCTTATCGACTATATTCTTCACTTCTTCTTCACACTCGTGTAGATTTAGCGCCAGCAGATCGGAAAGTGTCGTATTTTTGTCCATAATGAATGTGACCTGGTAGTGGTGCAGGTGCAATACAAGAGTAAAGTTAGTAATGGTGTCTTCCCATAAGCCATGTCTCAGACGTTTGTCAGTAAAAGGATTGCATGGAACAGTAGGACAGTTTTAGGAAGCTTATTTACATCGCTAGGAAACTTACTGTAATTTCGGGTGGAAGATTTGCTAAACTCTGGAATACAAGCAACGATATGTACAGATCAATTAATATTTGTGTATTTACAGGGTAGAGATTTGGTGAAATTATTGGCAGGATAAAGACGATGCATAGTTGGACAAAAAATCGATAGATAGAAAGATAACACTGTTATTTACAAAGCACTTACGAACATTTAGGTTCAGCGTTGAACTAAAAATTGAGACTTGAAGTATAAAAGACACAGATATCTTTAAGGTATAATTGAATAAAAGCGATAGTTTTTTTTTCACAAGTGCGAGCAAAACATGTGTTTTCAATCAGAAGCAAACTACGTGTGGGCGTGCTGCAATCAGAACTGTTCATCGTGTTCACAGTTTCATCTCGGCGACATGCAATGAAGAAGCGTTTAGATTATTGTTAAACATTTGTTTTTTACATATTTTTTTTTACCAACATTGTCAATTTTCGAACCGTGTATTGTGGTAAACGAGCCTGCAGACGTTTCAATGTTTGTTTTTGAAAGATGTTTCATAATTCTTAAAGACACTTCAAAATACAATCGAGCAACAATTCGTTATAAATGTGAAGATTGCAGACGTTGCCTAACAAGTTGTTTACTTTTGATTGAAACATCCCTTATGGCTCGCAGTTTTGGAACAGAAAAAGGACATAAAAACTGATTGAGAGGGATGATTCTCAAAAATAAAATTCTACGACTGGTATCATACAACCGACACCTGTTTGATGGATAGTTAAATGCATTAGTAACCTTTGTGGAGGACATCAGCTGATTCCAATGTCGCTCTCGTATGGCGGGGTTTTGCAGCTCGCCCACGGCACGCAGCGATGTGAGCATATTCTTGACCGTCGACTCGAGCGTGATGTACGTATCCCAGGGGCGCATTTCCTTATCGAGCAGACGGATATCCTTGGCAAACTTTTTGCACTCGATGTCCATGTTTTCCACGTCTACCTTACGCCATGGAGTTGTTTTCCAGTCTTCAATACTGGTACGCACGATAAACACGTAATCCCACAGTTGCTGCATGTGAACGATATGAACAATATGTAAGCGACCGACCGAGTGCACCCAACTGAATTTCTTCCGAGCTACCAACCTTCAACATTTTCATCTCCTTGCGACACTGGCGCAGCAACTTAAACTCTGGAACAGACACTTCAAATAAGCTACCCGATTCTTGTATATCCGACATATCTTTTTCCAACCGATTGACATCGCCATCGATACGATCGAGAAGAATGTAGGGTTCTAGACAATCGTACTTGAAAAATTCATATGTGCGGAACACATCTCGAAACACGGTAATATGAACGTCAAACATGGCAATCCGGTTTCGAATGCCGACTACCTCATTCGCTTGCAGTGGTGCGACCTGCTGCTTGACGGTCAAGGCAATCTTCTTCGTGTTAGCCCACTGCTCCGGCAGCTCCTGGAGATACACATTTACCTCTTCCGGAATGTCCATATCGTAGTATTTCAGCAACTCAATCGTGTCTTTCATCGGTTCGAACATCTCGTCCGTTGTGGCGGTCCGCTCCTTGACGTGCAGCAAATAGGCCATAATGTTAACCAACCCTTCATAATCGCCTTCTTTCACGATCTGCAGTAGTCCTTCGTCAGCTCTCCGGATAAAGTTACCAAGATCCGTCAGGCTGTGAGTGACGTTGTTAACGAGATGTTCCTTGAACATATTTCCCCATTTGCGGACGATGTTCATCAGCGATTGCCGAAATGGACGAACGTCCACTTGAAACCAAGAGTTGAAAATTTGGAACGACTCTATCTTTTCTATCTCCTGGTACAACGATTCATAGTGATCGATTTGCTCGCGAAACGCCTCAATGGTCGGTGGACAGGGTTTCGGTGCTTCCGGATCCTTGTTGATGATCAATTCAATTTCATCTCCTTCTAGCTGGCGACCATATTCAAGGAACGTTTCCATGCTGTATTCACGATCCTCCAGCCAGAGATAGGAGTAGCGCTCGAAATCTCCACAAAATTCTGCCGCCTCCTGAATGACTTTATCGACGCCCTGCAGAATTTCGACTTTCATCTCTTGAATATCGTTGTTCTTAGTGATGATCTGCTCGTACGTTTTGTTGGCTGTTTTCATCAAACGTGGAATTAACGATGACATGTAGGTTATATCATTAACTAATCCTGCTAGCAGTGCAGTAAAACCATTTACATCATTTGGGTTCAGTGAAGGCACAAACACTAGTTGCGGTTCTAGTAGTTCTAAGCGTGATTCAAACAACGGTGCAAGATTATTGCCAACGTCCATATTTTCCGCCAGATAGCCGATGCTGATTCCAATCATAAACAGTAAGTTCTCGTACACTATGTTATCTACAAATTTCACGTACTCGACCCAGTTATTGTCTTCCTGGTCGTTTTCCATTCCAAACAGTTTCATGTTAGTGTCGAGCAGCTGGTGAACCTTGACAGCAGCAGCCTCCAGCTCTGCGTAGCGCTTTGTTTTGCGATCGTTACGCTCCTCCAGACACAGCACGGTGTCCTTCTTGGAGTCTTTGCGCTCAAACAGAGGCAGCTTCGCCCAGGCGGACATGGTGGTGCGAATGTCCTGTAAGTTGTTTTGAATGCTTTGCATACGTTTTTGCAGCTGTTCCACTGGGTCGCGTATCTGAATCATGTAATCTTGAATGTCTTCCGAATTCCATGTCAGTTCGTTGATCGCACGTTCGAGCAGTGCATCGATGTGCTCTATTTCGCCCTTGATCAGCTCCAGCTCAACTTTGGTGCAGTTTTTGCGTATCTTGTTGTACCAATCGACCGTTTTCTCTAGGTTAAGAGTGTGAGAGCGAAAAATTTCACTCCGGTCCGAAAACTCGAGCCCTCGCTGCGGGATGTCTTCTTTTTCCATTAGCCGTAAGTAATGGACCTCTCGGAGGATAGCAAACAACTGTGGACTAAAGTTGAGCAGAAGCTCGGGTGAATTTTTCTTTCTAATAATCAGCGGTTTGTCTAGATGTGCTTCAATCGTTTCCGGCACTTCTTCTGCCCAGCCGTCAAAAATGGATCGTTCGAATTCCTTCAGCTTAGCAATGAGGATATCAAAGCGATTTATTAACGCAGCGCCTTCTTCGGACTGCACAACGCTGGAGGAGAAATTCAAGTAAACAAGGAATGATTACATTTGGTCGCCTTAGGCCACTACTGTAGGATTGCTTACGGATGCTGCAAAGTTTGGAATTGTTTGATGGGTGAAGTTATGCGATTGGTAAGCTGCAACACCCAACGCAGCGCTGCAGTGACTGGTGGAGCACTGCGGTCAACGAAAATATACCCTTCCTTACGGTAGTGTTCCATCTGCTGGGTGTAGATGTTTTCACAAGTGCTGAGCTCTTCGTCAATCATCACTAGAATTTGTCTATATTTGTTGGTAAACTCTTCTTTAATTTTGGGTCTATCCAGCACTGTTCCTACAATGCTTATTAGCTGTAAAATAGCAATAGATATGATGAGTATAACTTACTAGGGTTAGCGAGTCACGGAGAAAATGCATTACCTTAAAGACACTTTCCAGGTTATGGCAATCGTCAAAGGCTTGACAAAGGATTGCCGCGAGCTTTAGGTCGAGCTCCAGGATACGATCCTGGAACTTGAGAAAATCTTCCTTAAACGTGGGATCATCGGGATCGAGAACATCGTAGGTTTTCGAAGCAAATAGTGAAAAACACTGGTTGAACTCGACCGACACTCCGGTAATACGTGCGCTCAGTGCCCGTCCCTTAAGGCCTCCGATTTCCACCTTTTCCAGCTTGAGAAACTCAATGACAGTGTTAAAAAACCATTGAATGGTAAACAAACGATCGAGAAAAGCATTATACCGCTCAAACACGGCATTGGGATGGAAGGTCCAATTGACGACGGGGCGCTCTTGAAAGAACGGTGCAATATTATCCTTATATTCATCGTAAACTGTGCGAAAATATTTGAGAATTTGTATCGATAACGATATACGCTGCATCGCTTCATCGATATCTGTGTGAAAGATGGAAGAGGGATCAAGGAAACGTTTTGCCTGTGGAAGTAAACAAGTTTAAATTACTAAAAGTTTCCTAACGATGCCAGATAGCGGTAGCAGGAATATTACCTGTTGAATGATTAAATTGCATATTTGTCGAAGAAGCACTGTGGCGAGAGAAGATAGAAAGAAATCAAAATATGGAAATCTCGTATCTTGAATATGTTAATGTATAGCACAACTTACCGATCAACTTTGCAGAGTGACAATAGTATAGCGAATTGGACCAAATTAAACAAACTACGTGCAGCAGTGGCTTTAGTAAAACTTTACATTCCGAAAACTCGGTGTCCTCTAATTGTTGGAAATGTCTTGTCAGTGGGTTTAAATAGAGTGTAATATCTCGTGCTTCCGCCAATGCTGTATAAACGGAAGCAGAATTGTAGTGAAGTTGATGGCGCGAATATTAAACTTTTAGAGGAACTAACCTGTCACAACATTTTTGAAAAGTGTTTTAAAGCAAGGATAGTAAGCACTATCGGTGTATTCTAATATCAACGCCATACTGCGTATACGCTCGTGGCGCAACTGTTCGTAGATGTAGGTCAAATTTTTCAAACGATTGTTCCAAAAATTGATTTCTACAGTAAGCAAACAATATATTGTCAGATGTTTGAGTAAACAAAAAGTGTTACAAACCGGAAAGCATCATTACCGACGGATGGAACAGGATTTTGGCCGCCATTAAATGCGTTTGCACTCGACTCTAGCATGACATCATTCACTTGCGTGGCCCATTTGATGACAACACCTTCGATTGCACTCTTCAGGTAGAGATTAATCGAACATTCCGAGTTGACAACTAGTTCTTTGGCCGTCTGCACACATTTATCAACTCCTACGGGCATTGGTAGAACGGTCTGTCCACTAACTTGACCCTGAACTTGATAAACCGTGCTCTTAAGACTGTGAACTTGCTTTTGTACGTCTTGTGCTACCATTTCCGGCCAGCCGAGATGGTTGTCCGAGTTTGAAAGAAGCGGAACAAACACTTCATCGACCAGACAGGACAGTTGGTCGATGGTTCGTGTTGCAAGATCACCCACGACCAGCACATCCTTGCAACCGTCGCGCGGCACGTCGATTGGATTTTTCTTGACGAAGTAGACACCTGCAAAAAGCGAAAACTTCAATGGCAGGGAGCTGTCGACTATGGCAGCGTATGCATTTACCTTTATTTTTAAGTTGCTGTATGGGAAAGCTCACAAGTGGAATCAATTGTGCGGATGGTGTAAGAATAATAATCATAACGACAGTCTGTGCATTGTCAAAGAATTCCTTCAGAACTGCCTTGTGCTCCTCTCTGTCGTTGCCAAACGATCCGAAACGCAGTTCAGGGTGCATGGCGAATAAAATAAAAAGACAGAAAACGTTTCAACAGTTATAGTTCGAAATGCACAGAATACGTTACTATCCGTACAGTGTTACTAATCGGTGCCATTTTTCTGGTTTCAACTTGAGCGTCTTCTGGACAAACGAGCCAAGAAACTCGAATCGTGGATCTGAGTTGCTACTTCCTCCCGCTCCTTCCATGATGCTCAAATGTGGTATGTAACAGTATTATTTCAACAACTGCAGCTAGTGAAATGGGAGAGAAGAACAAATGTATCAATCGTTGTACAAAAATGATAAGAAAAGCGGGCCATTATGTTTGTGCATGCGAGTAATTTCATTGAACAATCAACAGCGGAACTTTGAGTTTGAGAGAAACACATTATAATAATTAATCCTTTTTTAACGCACTTTACATTTGCTGCATGAACATTTTTGCAGTTAAATGTTAAATCACTGTTTTGCTTTGCTTTTTTCACTCATCACACTATAGAATACCATTATATTTATACCATATAATTATATTAAAATCCTAATCACGTTGAAGTGACTAGGCGGTTATGGATACATAGCAAGGAATAGAAAGCTGATTATACAGGGCTGGAGCAATTAAAATTTTTAGGATAAATGAGAAATGAAACTTCGTAGTATCAAACAATTCTATATTTTCAATACACAAAATAAAATGAAGAGAAGATAGCAGGGTCATAAAATGATATGGTTCTAGCTCATATAGGCTAAAACAGACTTCAAGATAAGACTCCTACGGAGAGGTCACTAGGCCTCTCAAATGGACACAGGAGGAGTGATAGATTTGATAAGGTAATGGCGTTGAAACTTCTACTATAAAAGCCAGAATTTATGATTGAAAACGTAAACACTCAATTTTGGCCAGTTAAGGTGAACTCTGCACTTCGTATTGGTTGTACCTCCAAGATGATTGAGCTCCTGGCATTTTATTTTTCATTTGTTGTTTTTTTTAGTAAAATGAATCATCATGAATCGACGAGTAAACAGAAAGTATGTTGTATTCTCTACTCCTTTTTACTTCTTATTTATCATATTTAGCCAAGTAAACTCTAGCAGTCTTGTTAAGACATGTTTATTATTTAAATTACGGTTGCTGTTGCGGTTATATTACATTAATCGACAAATTAATTACATGCTAATGCCTTGAGGCAAGCAATAGAGATTAATCAATATCGAATATCTTTTGAAGCGGATGCGAGTGGTTGAAAATTATTCTTTATAAAATAATATATGAAAATGAACAACTTGTAATCTCAATCTCATTAGTATCCTGTGCAGATTTTTATTCCATAATAGTGCTATGAAATCTCAATGGAAATGAATGTGAATAGTTTTAATCCAATCTATAAATGTCTCAAAAAGGTGAAGAACGTATGACAAACATTTGGTTGTTTTTACATACATTCATTCATTATTACATACATTCATTACATACATTCAAATACAACATTTTAGTAAGCAATACGGCCTGGCCGTCCTTTATGAATAAATACAACATTGCAGTTCTCGAAAAAATGGTTTAACCGTTTTTTTACTTTCGTCGAATCTCAGCAACAAATCTGTCAGAAACAAAACTGGACAAATGTAGTGACACTGGCTTAAAATGCATCCTAAAATTTGCATCAGCTTTCATTTAAAATGCAGTAGACTCTAAACAGCCTTTTAAATTGTAGTTTGCTGAAGTTAATAGATTAAGATGTCACTACAACACTAATGATAGGAAAAGTGTTGTTGGTTCGTTGACTGTGAATAATTTTCACCAAGAACCGCTGATGTACTGTCTGAATGCAATAATGTGTTAATAAACAAAATATTTGCTTGTACACTCTGATTGGTTGAACGATCCATTAAAGTCATGATTTTGATGATGTGGAGTCAACAAAATAGAACAGCTGCTAATATTGCTACCGTTGCAATAGGATTCGAGCAAACTTGTTGCCAGCAAAATTCTTCTGTTGCGTGTTCCGGCTTAGTTTCAGGGTTAATGGTTTGTCCTCCACTGTGTAATGTTACGTTCAGAGTTTGAAAAATTGTGACACGCGATCAAGCTATAAACTGCTGCCAGCCATGGATTGTTAATGTGTATCTTTTTGGTGCAGAAATTAGGGTATTTGTAAGTGTTTTTTTTTTATTTTGGTGTTCCCGTGGTAGAATGAACGTTGAACTGAATTCGTAGACGTATGGTATGACGAAGTACAATATTAGCGTAACGAATTAGAAACAACGCCATCCTGGGTAGGCTTCACAATTTTGACACGCTACACTATTTGTCAGTTGAGTCGCACATTTTTCTACCCGAGCTTTGCTATTAATAATTCAATCGATAAGTTTTCCGGTTAGTATGTCTCCGGTAGCATGAATACTGCGCAATAGCTTTGCATAGTTGCAGGAATAACTGGTTTTCGCTGGTTATTCTGAATCGCAGAAACACATTAGAAATGTAGGTTGCATTCAATCATTTTTTTAGAACACTGGTATTTTTCGATGTATTTTGCACTTGAATAGCACCCAATTTTAAAACGAATTATTTGAGCACTGTTACTGTTTGTTGCGCTTTGTAATAAATGCATTATTAAATGTATATTTGAGATACTTGAAATCACTCCTTTTTCTCCTGAAAGTACTAAAACACTGCAGTGACAAAATTGACTGGTGGTTTTTTATGTTTAAAACACACCTTTGATATATATATTATGGAAAATTTTCCATTTATAACACTAATAAAAGACGCAAAGGAATAAATGTTTAATGTATTTAAAATCACACAAACTTCACATTTCAACTTTCACAACGTAACAATTATTAAAATGGTAAAGCTTTCAAACAATCTTTGTACTCCAGTCACTCGCGCTTTCGAAAGATTTGGTCTATTCGAGTAGAATTCTGGCCGTCGACTGATCTGATCGATTGTTTGAGGCCAAAGCTTTGGAATAGATACGAGAAACTATTCAGGGTGATACATTTTTATGCTTCTTATCCACCATACCTCGTCTTTAAACTCCATGCAAACGAGCGAGTCAGGACATGATAGCTAGTTCTTGTGTCACCAGCAAAATATGGCGAGCTTCGTGGCTCAGTGGGTTTTATAAATAAATTCGTAGCTAAGATACTGATATTGTTTTGTTGATACAGCCTAACATTATCTAGGGAGCGTTAGATAGTTCGGGGAATGGCATCGTCAACCGTTACGAATCCAGTCCTGGGTCGGGTTGACCTCTGCAATTCTCTGGTGCTACGTTTTGGTTATGGTAAAAGCTCGAACACGTTTCGTATTCAAACGATTGTTGGGTCGATCGCGTCCTAGAGGAGAGTAGCTCACTGTCAGTTTAAATTCTTGACACCTTTCAATGAAGTTCCTTTATTCTTGGTTGGGTTTAGTATAGAGTGCGTGCAATTGTAGTGGCACAGTGGAAAACTGAAACAACAGATGGAATAAACAGGTTCAAA
The DNA here is from genome assembly GCA_018908115.1 of Anopheles rivulorum. Lineage (NCBI taxonomy): Eukaryota > Metazoa > Arthropoda > Insecta > Diptera > Culicidae > Anopheles > Anopheles rivulorum. The sequence goes on from STHB01000012.1 coordinate 427,160, forward strand.
GCATTCCTTGCAACGGATTTTTTTTAATATGAGCTTGAAAGCTTTCATGAACCTTTAGTGGTTGCGTATAGTTTCATAAAAATTTTGATTACGATACTAAATGGAATTGTGAATAATGTTACTTTATTTTGAGAAACTTTACAGTTTACAGCTTTATATAATGATGTTCTTAATTAATTAATGATTAAATAAACGGAATGCGTCACAACCATCAAAGATCATTTTTTCGTTTTATGTTTCTGTTCAGTTTTTCGACCAGTTAAAGCTTAACGACTAAACCGAAAACTTTACGCTGAAGGTTTCTTGATTGGTTAGTCTAGACCAGATTCGATACCATGATTAATGATAGGTTGGTTGTAACGATTGAGCAATAAAAAAACCTTATTGGATAGTAACAGAAGTGTAGCAAACATATCTATTTAGTATCGTTAATAATATTTCGGAAAATAGCATTTTTGTTTTTATTTTTAGAATACTTTAAAATGATAAAGGTTTCGCAGCTTTTAATCATTGTAAATAATTTTAGTACTTTTGTTTCAGTTATTGAATTTTTCTATAATCTCTGCAAATTATCTACCTTATTATGTTTTGTTCATGTTTATCATACAGGAATTAATACTGCCTCTCACAGTCATGCATGCAGTTCATTACGGTCCGAATACCTTATGCCATGAACAAGTCCATAATCAATACAGAGTGTATGTGAACTTGACCATTCGTTTGGTTCTTCCTGTGATTGATATGGCTAAGAATCGATTCGAGTTATCCGCTAATGGGAAACTATGAAAACCTCTAGCACCACATACGAATCACTTGAACTAATAGTCAATTTACTTTGAAAAGCAATATGATTGGGATCGTAAAACGGTTTGTATTTGATGAACGGTTCCGGTGAATCTCTACTGTTTTGCAGCATGCAAATAACTTGCCCATAATTCTTGCTCACCATTCATCAATATGATCCAAAGAGATAGGAAAAAGACGAAAAACAAATTTAATGTATATTAGAGTGTGTTATATATTTATATATAGTATTTACCGCAATCTAACAAAGCTATTAAATAAAAACGGAGAAATTGAATAAAAAATCAAATTTTTACGTGCCAACTTCTCAAGGAAAGATTCTCAAATGATATTTTTTACCGAAATTAGAACTTATAAAGTAGACTTAGTGGTAGGTTTTAAAAGAAAAATCTCACACTTTGGATTTTTTTAGACCTACTAGCAAACTTTTGTCCTATCGATTGACCCATTTTGACGGACAAAGTAAAAAAGTTAATAACTCTAACTTAACCATATCATGTAATGGAATGTGTCAAACAGCTTTTCATTTAAATTTAGCTTGGCTCAATGCATCATGAATGTTATTCTCCATAATTTATTACATAAAAAATGCGTTTAAAATTGCTATTAGTTATCATTGCAGCTAAATTGATGTTACCATTATAACAAAAGGAAGTTTAACAATCAGAATCGAAAAAAATGCAACAAAATAATAATAGAATTTGAAATTTAATATTTGGTCGCATCATATTACTCCAATAACCTACCCGCAAAAAGTTGAGCGAAAATTGAAAGACAAAGCAAAAGCTCATTGACAATGTTACATCATCATCTAAAAAGTAAATTCCGCGTGGGAGAAAGTTTCCTCTCATATTACCTTTTGTTCGGTAAACCATGAACTCGGATGTTCTTGGTTGCAAGTGACATGAAAATTGAAAAGCAAAAGTTTTCACATTCTCCGAGGACGAATAGTTTGACCAAAGTTTTCGCATAAGCAAGTGCGATACATCTACAGTCGGTTGAGGGTCACAAATTTGGGTGCAAGAAGGTTACTTTTGTAGTAATGAAAGTGGTCACTACAGTAAATAGAATAGGATTTGTCGATGGAAGACATGATGGAATATTTAAGCAGCTTACAAAAATTAAATACTTACAAACATTGTTATAAAAATCGTTTATAAATTGATATTTATAAAATTGTTTTCTGTTTCGGGTGAGGTGAGGATGTTTTTGTAGCCATTTGAATCTGTGTACTAAAATTTTAAAGTTATATCAGTGGTTATAACGTGCATGATTTTCTTTGGCTAAGATAAAACCAACATTGTCACTGTTCGAGAGTTTCTTATTTAAAAATGCAATTCAAATGGAACACATAAACATTATCTCATAATTGAATAATTGAATACCTGTAAAGTGTTGTTACATTGCTCCGTTGTCGTCTGTTGAAATGAATATAAAATACGTACGAGATGAATAAAAAACACGTAAATTATTGTTAGTCAGAAGCTAATGTTTGTCCATTTCTAATCATCTCGAGTCAGGTCACTTTAACTTGGAAAAAAGCTTTGTAATTTTATTTTTAGAATGTTTCAGGAAGTTTGTTTTAAGAATAAATTTGTACCTTTCAACTTTTCGTGCTTTTTTTTGTTCTTGCGATGTGATATTGATGAAGTGTGAAACAGCAAGAAATTATCAGTAATCAACGTGAAGTAATTGTTGTACGGCCACGAGTCATGGAGACGCCCAGTATTTCACAAGATAGTGTTGGTGTTAGTTGTATTTTAGCTGCAGAATTGTTTCAATTGTAATGAAAATCAAAATTCTTAATTGTAGATTAATTTTTTTTTTTACTAAGTAATTAAATTATTTTAAGTATTTTAATGTTAAAGTATTTTGTCTACTTGACATGTACTGTTAACTTTAAAACAAGTCGACGAACGTACGATATCATCGTCAGTAATTGTTCATAACTTATTGAACAATAATATAGTTATACGATTAATTTTATACTTTAATGTTTAACGAAGAAGAAAACAGCGTGAAAGGTCACGCTACGGAGTACGGAGATTGCGGTTCTAAAAACAGTTCATCGACGTTGCTAATACAATCATCATGAAAAGCAAAGTTTCTTATTGGAATTGGATCGGAACTGTCAATCGAAAAGTGACGACCACGTGATGACGTGGTTGAAATGTAGAAATAAAGTTATACGATTTCCGTTACGCACGATGGATTTTGTGTGTTCTAGTGAGACATTGGAATTCGTTGAAGGAAGTTTTAATGTAATTCAACAGCGGTGGAAGGAGAAGAAATTGGAAACAAATGTTACAGCTCTTTAATGTAGAATGCTATTATTGAACTAATCCGGAGGATTGTATTAACATTGAAAAATATCAATTTTTACACCTTTAAAGCTCTGCTTGCAAAATAATCATAAAAAATAGTATATTAAGATTTAACACAAAAGAATCGTTGTACATATTCATCTGCATCCTACAAATGATGGCGGTGTTGTGGCTAAGGTATCCTAACAAAAAGTATCGTACGAAATGAAACGTATCCAAACTGAATGAAAGCGTAGCACAAGTAGGAAAGTTTCGTGAGAAAGGTGAGTGGCTGAATGTAGCGCTGAATGTTAGTGATGATGTTTGCCTTGAGCAACGCAATCGGAATATATTGTCATTTATGAGGTGGGATGGGTCAAGCACAGTAGCTGTGTTTTGCTAAGTTGATAATGGTTTCATGCACATTGTCTCCAGCCCGGCTTTGCTAAGCTGAGGTTTAAGTGGTGGATAACAGACAAAAGGTTCGGCAGGGAAAAAAAGCTCTCGCCGATGGCTAAGAGCGTAATCGTATTTCTTTGTCCACGTGGTGTGGGAGGTTTTATCGTACGGCACCATTCGGCACAACCTCTGTATTCTTTTCGAAACCACTCAAATATTCTTCGCATGCATCCGAAAGGTACGATGTAGCAGGTGTGGGACATACACTAGTTGGAAATAATGGAGATAGTCATATAAGTGTATGAGCCAGGGAGAAATGCGTGCTCAGTTTGTGCTGTTGCTTCTCATCCAGTGTGTAAAGATGATAATGTTTTTGGTGTTTATACTATGACAATTGTTGAAAATATTGTGTTCATCGCTCATCTGCATGACATATAGTAAATAGCAACATCCATTCTGCCAGCTGCACCAGTCAGCTAGAGCTTTACCTTTTGTCTTCGAAAACTCCCACGTAAGGGTAATAGTCCCTCTTGAAGATATTGCCATAAGTAGAATTCCCTTGACATTGCTATGCCCTTTAGGAACATGCTCGTTTTTCAGGTAATAGACTGGCATAATGGATCCACTTTGTCTTTAAGATGAGCAAAATATATTACACCGCCTGGCTTGGTGTGGAGTGATAAAATTGGCGTAATAGAATGCTCGCACGAAGTGAGATGTGCTGAGGCTGTGAGTTTGAAGCGTTTCTTTCTGCGCCGACGGAATTTGTTGGAGTAATAAAGAATACACACGGCATATTTTCATAACTTTACAATACAACATCTGATTTTTGTAAAGGATAATTTTATTTGGCTTTGGGCTATGCTGGAATTGAAGCATTGCAAATATTGCTAGGGCGGAACACACTATACTGCTAGAACATTCTTTTGAAAAGTTTGTTCCAAAAAGCATTCACATAAAACGTGTAGAAGTTGTTTTTTTCACAACGATCGTTATATGATTGTTGTACGATGAAATAAATTAAATAAAGGGAATAATTCCCGGCATACTGCATGCGTATCTGTATATAAATTTGAAAGTCAAATCTGGTACAAGCACGTTTAGTCGGTGGTGAATAAGTAGAAGGTAAAATGTACCCTGTGTTGGAACATTTATTGCAAATATGGGTTGCAACGCTTACACCAATGTTTAAGAACTATTTCACCAATATCGATTAAACATGATTGTGGGTTGTTCAATGCATTTTGCAAGGTACATGATATGAACAACAAAGCCGTTGACGGCTAGTTCGAAGAGTTGGTTTGTTCCTTTCTATTCTAAAATCATCGCTCGCTTCGTAATACTGAATTCGACTGGTTTTGTGTTGGTGTGAGTGTGTGTGCGCGCGCGTATGTGTGTGCTTTGTGTCTTTGGTGTATGGTTACGCTTGTTTACTGCAACACTGTCTTTTGGCACATGTTATCAGAACTACATCTAGATACGTTCATCGAATGGTGTTTTGACAAAGTACGTCGTAAGAATGCCTTTGCCTTTTACATGAATCGGTCCACGACAGTCGCACGAGTAGCCCGCTGCCATAAGGACTTTGGCCGTATTTTCTGTCACCTGAGGGTTGCAAGACGAGAAAAACAGAAGAGTTTGTTTGCATAAGATAAATGTATGAAAAGGAGAATTATTTTGCATAAATTTTGCGTGTTTATGTGATGTTTCTGGCATATGCAAAATGAGCTTAAACATTTACCACTATTATCATTTTTAGAAAATTCACTACACCATGCTACTTCGAAATGTTTTTGCCAGTGCCTAGAGGACCAAAGCGAAAGCTTTTGTTCGCCAGTCCTTTAAAAGGCAACCGCATTTTTTTGCCTTGGTTGGCACACACATAAACATGAAAGTTTGCCCATTATTTGTGGGCTCAATTACCTGCACCCGGCCCATCACCCCACAGGAATCCATTCGCGACGCCACGTTCACAGTGTTGCTCCAGATGTCGTACTGCGGCTTTTGGGCTCCAATGACACCGGCTATCACTGGACCGTGGTTGAGGCCGATCCGCAGCCGGAATCGTTGGAATGATTCACGATTTATTTGATCCAGCGCCGTCATGAGAGCGATGGCAAACTCCACCAGTACTACCACGTTATGTTCCTCGGTGCGCTTTTCGTCCTGTGCCGACAAACCGGGGTTGAGTTGTGGGTTGTGGGAGATCACATCCGGCAAAGAACCGTCCACCGCAAAAAAGTTAGAGCACATTGTTTCAAGTGCGCCGAGCAGTGGGAGAAGATAATGATTGAAGGACGGTGAAAAATAATCAAATTGAAAAACTGCTGCCAAAGGAGCGCACATAATGTAGAGAAAATGGCGAAAATAACGATAGGTCATGATGTTGGACGAATAAAAATTGATGGTATAATAACATCGCCATGCACCGGAAGCTAGCAGACGGGACGGCAATGGCAATGGAAGCACTTCGATTCCATTAGAGAGTGAAGGTGTGTTGGATGCTTCCTCTAACGTCGTTTAGCTGTTTGAACGTCTGCTAGCATCCGGTGGTGATGACGAAAATCGAAAGTCTAACAACAAGGTCTACCATTCCAGCAGTCAGTGGTGATACGTACCAGCTCATTATTTTTCTACCGGGTTGGACGTTGGAAACGAACAAACGAACGAACATTCATGAAATGGGAAACAAGTGAGTTAGTACAACAGGAGCAACAGTGTAAACATTTCCAACAACTCGGTGAGTGTTAATACCAACGCCTTTTGTGGTATGTTGCAAAGCAATTAATGGTTGTGTTTGTGCTAAATTGAAGTTTTTTGTATGTTGCTGGTATGCATACAGAAGGGAACGCGGTGGTAAAAAAATCTTTCAAAAACTGCTATTCAGGGAAGCATATTCAGGGAAGCTCGCTGTACATGATTGAGGCAAAGTAAAAAGGGACATAAGATGCATGCGCTTTTAATGGGAGATTACTTACATAACCCATAAATAAAATTAATAAAAAGGTGCCTGTGAAAGGCCCTGCGTCTAAGTCAGGGCCGTCCTTTCACTGTGCCGAAATACATGCGTCGGATGATATTTCTCAATTAACTCAAGAATATTCGTTGCGCACCGCCATGTTACACACGTTGCGCATAATGAAAAGAAATGTTTCGACAGTGTCGACCCAAACAAATAAAGCAATCAGCCTGTGTTTGCCTGCGTAGCGGTTCGGGTTGATGGCTGTGCGAATATATTCGATGAATCAGGGAAACTTTAAAAAGCCCCGAAACGCTTAATTGCCATTTGCTACCGCGCTCATTTAGGGCTTACGGTAAACCCGTAACTGTTTACTATGTACCCGTATTTTGATCTTGATGCTAATAATGCCTGTTGTGGAAACTTAATGCATACACAACGTCTCGGTAAATATTACGCTGATCAATACTTCTTATCATGATATGCTGATTGAGTATAATGCAGTACACGTAGACTGTGGGTACATAAGTTTTAGCTAATCATGTGGTACATTCTGTCACGTTTGAGTTAACAACATTCCAATAAACTGTTGTTAATGCAATCTCGTTTCGGGGGAAAAGTTCGGACTGGACTGTGGCCTTTATACACTGGACAGAGTATTGGGTTGTAGCTAAATCAGGCTAGAAAACGATACCGCAGTAAGAAGATCGATAAGGTAAATAGAACCAAATAGGAAACAATTGGAAAAGAGATTTTGTTATTAAAATTTTTTAAAACTACTGCTCACTTTTACGTTTGTTTGACAAGAATCCACAGTGTGAAACAATCATCAATTGTGTCATGCTTTTTGGTATTTGCATATTACTATTAATTTATCATTTGTTTTGTGAAATGTTGTAAAAATGAACAAATTGCAATAATGGATTTCACATTATGAAAGTCAACAATTTTTTGGAATCAAATTTAACTACTTCATAGTAGCGAAATGTTGCTATTCATAGCATTGCATGCAGTTTTGGTAAAAAAACAGGATGTAAGGCAAATACAAATCGAATTGGAAACACAAATGTAGAGCACTTGTACGGCACAGGCACGAATGTCGAATGCCGCCTTTTACAGCTGTGGGAGGCCGTTGTATGTTTTAAAGATAAGGGATCTTACCGTGGCCCCCTCCTCTTTGCCGGGGCGCAGTCCGGATGCAATCATGTAGGTGCTTCCGATGGTTTTTATCTTCTCGATACCGCTGAACTTGGGCTTGAGCAGAAGCTTGTCAAAGTCGCAGATAATCTCGTTCAGCAACCGTAAGCACTCGAGCCCTTGCTTGTTCACATCCGTTTCGTCGTAGAACTCCTTGTAGTTCGGTATCGAGGCAAACATGACCGCAACAGACGAGTAGCTCTCGTGATAAAGCTCCTGCACAGCACGTTCCTTCTTCAGAAAGTGCTGGGCGACGTGTGCGGGCAATATGTTTTCCAATAAAATCTACTCGACCGAAACACGTCGAGCATACGGGGCAAGCGAACGGAACAGGAAATCGAGTGCAAAAATCGTACGATGGTAGCACGGTGTAGATCCCGACACGTCAAGCAGCACACATTGTGGTTCGCAGAAGTAGAAGAAAGAAAACGTAATGGAAAACAAGCAAACGATCCGGGTTGCATGTGGCACGTTCCGCATGCACGATAGCAGGAACCACAGTAACGCGATTAATTTACAGTTTTTTATGGTTCCCACGGCTACTAAATAGTTACCTTATTGATTCCGCGCATAGTTTCGACTTCTTCCTGTTCCACCTTGAGCTTCGCTTTCCACAGGAAGTCGGTTCGAGCGACATATTCACCTTGACGATCGAGTGTGTGCAACACCGCGCTTATCAGCAATAGGAAAAGTAAGCCTTGAAATCCTAAAGGTAATCTAGAGGGAAAATTCATAATGTTTGAAGAATTCGATACATTACTATTTTTTCTTGTTGGTTTTGTTTTGTTAAACAATGCTGTGGAGTGTAGATCTTGACGGAAGAAATGCTTACGAATTGTCCAATATCCCGTATGCCTCGAAAAGAGAGCTTGTCCATAAGATCGAGGACTGAACAGCAACGAATAGTGCCATCAGCAATCCCTTGACAAGAAAGCCCGCTTTCAGAAAAGCGGACACAGCTGCGAGACTGATTGCGCACATGTAGAGGTAGACGGGAGCGACTGGAGCAAACTCATCGTCGTACATGATATCCTCGGTGGTGTTGTTCACAAAATGTATGTCGGCTATAACTAAATCGTCAAAGTTTATCTGCCAAGAAGCGTTCAGTGAGGGAAGGCAAAAACAAAAATGATGTGAGCATTCACCGCGTTGATGCTTTCGGCGTACAATTTTTGACTTACCACACTGAAAATGGCACAGCTCGCAATGAGTGCGGTGGCAATGAGGAATATTGCTAAACGAAGACCCCGGCTGGCAGCTATGACCTGTCCTGGGCCGTTGTTGCCCGGGGGTGAAATGTTCGACATCTGGTAGTTGCTTAAGTATAAAAACAATCCTAAAGCTACAGCTGTTGCACTGAGTGAACCAATAACGACTACATTGCTGCGAATGTCAGTTAGTGTAAGCATTGTAAAGAAAATGTTTAATTTCGATACGAGATAGGATCATCGGTTCCTACCTTTTAAATACTATAACTTGAATCAGTCCTATGGTCAGGAAAAGAATGAAGGAGCAGATGAGATCAAAGCGAAACGTGGGCTCGGGTTGTGCACGGAACAGGGTCTCTCGGGCCGTATTTCTATACCACATGGTGACGGGTTGCAGTTCTTTCGGTGGACCCCAACATTTGCATTCACCGCAATACCCATCTTCAGGAAGAAGATTAGACTCGATCATGGCAATACTCTGCAAATGGCGCGGAAATCATGAATCGTTGAAGCGAAACGAACTGATCTGGATATGCCATCATTACACTTACCGCCAGGCCAATGTTCTTTGCCATCTTGGAGTCGGTGATGTTTGCGAACGGTTTATCTGCACCCCAACACTCGACGTACTTAGTCATCTTAGATGAAGGACGTGTGCGTACCAGAGGTCCCCCCGGTGTCGCTACCATGGGCGACCGGAGACAATCAATGTTGGAAATTGACATCTTGCGCATGTCGCCGAAAATAGAGCTTGACGATTTTCGCCGTTCGGCAAAAGCAATCAATCCTGTGGAAAAAGATAAAATTGCAAGGCAATGGGTAGGCTGCTTCATAGAGACCTTAGCATAAAATTCGATTGAGAATATTACAGCCAAGAGTTTAGCTGCATATATGTAACTTAGAAATCGAGTCGCAAACTGTGAGTTGATATGATATAAGATTTTAAATTGGAATAATATTCACTAGATTGGAACAACACCATCATATGTAGTACTAATTAAAAATCTAGCCCAAGGCGTTTGAAAAGTGAAAAATGGTTGTACATCAAGAACATACCCCCCTGATTTGTCGGTACCTGTGCAAAGTTCAATACCGGTAGACTTAATACTACACAGGGTTTAATCCTGTGGAATGTTATTTTATAAAAAATGCCTTAGAGCATCTACCGACAGCATTGTTGTATACTTTTACTATGTACGGCATAGTTGTATGTTTTAAATTTTCCCTTACAGTTTCTAGATATTTCATGTACCTAAAGAAATTGATTCCCATTAGCTAGGCGTTGCCTTGTTGTTCTTCTATCTGGTTCTATAAAGGCGATAGCAAAATGGAAACTCACAAGCACCCAAAGCGAAAGATTGCCATAGTAAAGAGAATGCTATCATCAACGCCATACCTTGTACCGAGAGTTTGCGACTTCCGACACGCTCCGGAAGGTGTCCGTTGGTGGTAATTGGTTCCACGGGAAGCGTCAGGCAAGATTTCTTCTTTAATTCTCCTTCATCCGCTTCGCCAGTCTCGTCGTCAGCAGTGCCGTCGTTATCCAGCGTCTCCTCGTTAATGGTGGGCGGGTTAATTTGTACGGTTTGCTTGGAGTTTGGTGATGGTGGTGGAACCAGTCCGTGCCCACCGGAAGCAATATTGGCCGGAGATGGTGGCAGCAGTTGTTCCTGTTCCTCTGGAATAGTAACAGGCGAGATGGAGGCGTGCGAGCGGCGCATGTCATCCGGAGTTTTGGGGGTCCGTGGAGTTTTTGGTGTTTTCGGTGGCTCCAAGACCGGAAGCAGGTGCTCTTGCTCAGGCTCGTTGATTTGCACCATCGCCGTAGGGGAGGGTGTGCCCAGATTCGAGGTGGGTGTGTGTGAGTCGGTGGTTGTTGGCTTACCCAAATCGGTTGCAGGTTTCTGCGGCAGGGTTTATGATTCGTTGAAAGCCCGGGAAAGGAACAGAAAATTTCATTTCATTAGCCGGCTCGCCAATTCTTCAAACATCCTGAAGCGCTTACGAGCAAGCGACAAAAGGTAGCATTTATTTGCCTATCACAGTAATCCCTGGTTTAGGGTTCCATTTCTCGCTTCAACGAAGCGGTCAACCTAATGAGAAGGAACGAGGATTCATAGCTCCGGTATTTAAACAATGAGCTTTCATGCTGGATTTTGGGAAGCGTCGCGTTCCAAGTGTGGAAGGATTTTATGCAACAATTAAAAAAGGTTGGGATAAAAATTTGTTGGCCTTGCTATGTGGTAAGTGTCTTTTGCAGAAAGGATTAAAAAATTTTTTGTGCTACTTTAAACTTTAGGCAATACATTTAAAGTCAAGGCTATGAATACAGTGCAATGATTTTGTATTTATTGTTATGTGTAGCATGATTATAGCAGTAAAAATAAATAAATATCAAAAACCCAAGCTACCGAGAATAGCAATGTTGATAATCCCAACTTTTTCGCCCATATTGAGTGTAACTAAATGTTATTGCAAAAACATCATTCACGATTTCCAAATATTTCTACAACCGTACATTGAAAAGATTGGTACGATAGTAAATCATGGCGTACATATTTTAGGGCAAACCATCCAGCAACCACTTAATCTGAGTACCGAAAACAACGAAAACTCTGTTGCTTCTCCAGGAAACACATGAAGTATAAGCAGCAGACAGGTTACTTACCTTCGGTGGCACGATAAGATATGTTTCAATTTTATGATCCGCCAAGTAGGACTCTCTAGAGGCACCTCCGCCCGGTTCCACCTCGAACATGTCGCCCAGATAATCCAGCGTTGCCTTTGTGATGTGTACTCGGCTGAAGCGGATGCGGATAGTATTGTGTGTTGTGAGTCAAACCCCCAGGTACCCGGTAGCCGGTGTTGGGAAAATGAAAGAAAAACAAAGTTAATAATGGGGTAAGGGTGTGGGAATCCTTTCCCGAGGGCGATACACGGTGAAAACCCTGTTTGGAAAGTTGTCCAGGGAACGCTACACATCGCTCAACGTCGAACGACATGGGACGGACCAGAAATGGCAGAAACTGCTAACGATTATGCTACCTACCCTGCAACGCCGCCACTTTCCATATGGTTGGCCAGGGTCACGTCATCGCTCCAAACGTCGAACTGCCACTTCCGCAATCCCAGCACACCGCACAGCACGTTGCCGGTGTGTATGCCGATTCGCATGTCCACATTGAAGCCGGTCGCCTCCCGCACGAATCTGGAGTACGGGAGCAGAATAGAAAATATGATTTCGTGAAGGATTGATGGTTTAGACGTACGGCATAATTCAATTTGGCCGTGTTACTGCCATTGCGATGAGGTGGAAATGGCACAAGTCCAAGGCGTATGCATGACACGGAATCGATTTTTTAACCTTTGCCCGTAAAACCTAGTGAACGCGCGGATAGAGATAATCCTATGCATACACTCGATCAAGATTGTTATACAAGAGCTTTAAGCGTTGTTTTTTAAATTTTACTTTACTAATCAACCAAAAGGTATATCGAACCGTGAAAAGCTAATTACGTGGCATGAGAATACTATCGAAAAGCTTTTTCAAAATTGGTGCCAATATAACAATCAAAGAACATAAATTCATTGTCTCCAATAAATAGGTATTCTTTAGTCGACTCAGTACTCACCGTATTGCGTCTATCATTTGTAGTCCCATGTTGACACAGTTAGCTGCATGATGTGGTCTAGATACCGGCAACCCAGACACGCAATAGTAGCAATCACCAAGAATCTTTATCCTCAGACATTGATTTTCCTGCAACATCACAATACTGAATATTAAATACTGTTCGCATGAAAACACATTTATGTCTGCTGTTTGATAAACTGTTGCAGCTCAAAATTTTTTAAATATGCCACAGAGGACATAGTATAACGATGTTTATGCTCACACATACTTACTTGTGCGATCTGATCAAATCGTCCGAATAATTCGTTTAGTGTCTTAACCAGATCGGATGCTGTCAACTGCTCGGACAGTGGCGTAAAGTTGACGATGTCCGCATACAGAATGGACACGTTGTTGTGTCGCTGCACGTGCATTTCGTGGAATCTGGTCTGGGTCTGGCCGCCGGCACGCTGGCAGGCGTCGGCCATCTTCAGCATTATGCTACGCTTCACCTCCGCCGCAATGTAGGCCGGTATGACACTCAGCAGGAGCTGCTCCTGTTGTTCTCGTTCGCATTCCAACTTCACCCGTTGCTCGATGCCCGTCCGCGTACCGTCCACTGCATCGATATGGGCCGCATCGGACATGATACGGTAGTAGAGACTGGAAACGGAAGCCGACGCTAGGAACACCGTTTCCGCGAGCAACTGAGGGAAGAACGTCGGTGGGAAGTCGTGGACCTGTGATAGGATGCGATACCCGATGTGGACGATACAGAGCAGCACGGCAAGCACCACCGACACTGGCCAAGAAATTGGTAGCATCGTGTGGACACCCTGGATGGGATTGCGGCAAAGTAAAAACCAAAATCATCAGTGCAAAAGTATTTGGAAGTATGAACTGTCTGTTGTTGTTCAACAAGGTTTAGGTTGAAATGAAATATTACGGTTTATGAAGATGAAGAACCCCATGGTGAGCAGGATTGTATTCGAGGTAAAATAGGTAGGTAAAGAATAAAAAACGTTTTCTTCTTCGCTATCATGAATGGGCAACAGTTTTCCACTGTGTAAAATGTTCGCTTGAATGTGTCTTTCTTTATCTCTGTTTTTGTGCTACAAAAACATTCGTGTGGAGCTTTGAAAGATACATTAGATGTGGAGCAAAATTAACACCCTGCTGCGTTTGTTGCCCTCTTACGTTGGCCACATACGGCGGTTAGAGGCCACATACAGCGGCACACTGCCAAGGCCGAGTGAGGGGCACTTTATGGCACGAATTGGAATTGGGTATGCAAATGACAGATGAAATTCTGCGGGCCTACAGGGTAGAGGCGAAGCTGCATGTAATGAATAAGTGTTGCATATTAGCCGAACGAGCAGTAGAGACAGCAGTGAATAGCTATACGGAGGGAAGTAGTTGTTAAAGTCGACACCGTACCGCAACGGTAGGGCGAACAACGGTAGTACAGTTTGGTTGTTTGGCGCTTTTGCATGCGCCCGGTTTCACAAAACGCTAATTAGTCTCTTTTATTCTTTTCTCCATAATACCGTGATCTTATTCACAGTTTCATCATTATCGTGGTTATATGTTGCAGTACTCACTACTCACTCACCGAGGACCGAGGAGCGATGGCGTAAAAAATGTGAAATTATAATTGTGTCATGTGTCTGCAGAGCAAACTGTGCATTACATAAAAGCATCATTATTTCTACATTGTGGGGAAACGTATTTGTTGAGCCGTTAGTTTTATAAAGCAAGAGGTTGTTAATGTGGTGACGCTTTTAATTATTTTTTAAAGTATGATTGAAAATGAAACAATGCTAATTAAAATTTCTACCCGACTCGTGTAGAAGGATGTAATCGAACGTAAATGTAATACTTACGAGTATCAGTGCAAACAGTGGCAATGGAGCGAGCTGAGTTCCGACAAACGTGGAGATGGCACCAATCGTTCCGGTGGTTAAGATCGCGAAGGATAGTGCAGCCAGGGGCGAGTTCATCACTGCTGGGAATTGCAAAGCCACCAGTATTCCACATAGCACTACGGATGCACCAGCCAGCAGAGCTAGATCGGCCAGAATCTATAAATCAACTGTTTTCAATTTGGATCTCGATTTTTCTTTTCCCATGTTGTTTGTGTTGGTTGGTGCACGATTGCGATTGGTTAGGGGTGGGTTTGATTTCGGTGTGTTACGTTATTTAATGGAAACTCGATAGATGGGTACAATTACATACGATAACGGTATATGGACGCGTAGGGTTACACACACAGTTCATGCACGTGGTAGCATATGAGCAGACAAGAAATCAGCAAATAGTACGTACATACAGACAAGTAGCGGAAGAGATAGAAAAAGGGAGAGATAGATAAAGAGAAATAGAACATCGTCAGCAATCGACATCTTAAAGAAAACGAAAAATAAAATCGGAATGGCCCTGACAGCAGAGCAAAGGAAGGGATAGAGCATAAGACACGTGAAGGGAAACAGTTTATGGTGATTATAACATATAAAGGAAAGGATAGTTTAGGACGTTACAGTCATTACACCACAGAGGAACTGCATTGGCTTAGGACAGAGTGCAAAAGGATTTATTACAACGGAACATCATCAAACAAACACACAAACAAACAGACACACAGACACTGATCCACGGGTACATAATGAACAAAAAGTATGAGAAAACGCCACCTTACCGCATCATGAAGTGTGCAGAGTACGATGGAGGTGATGCAGGAGAGTATCGAAATTCCCAGACCGGTGATAAACAACGATCTTCGAAGCCGTTGCCGATATCTTGTGTAGAGGTCATCTAGATGGGAGTTTTCTGTTGGTTGGTGGGTTGGGAATAAAAAAAACGGATGGAATGAGAATTTCAATTTAAATCCTTGATACTTAGAACAGAGTGAACAGTCTAAAAAGAACGTACAAGAGTAACGTTCTTCTATCGCTTTTTTTTCTTTCTTTTTTTAGCAGCGAGTTTGTGGTGACGGGACAAAAAGTTTGCCGTTTGGCGTGAACTAGGTTCGTGAATACTGAGTGGATGGATAAAATTGCCATCGGAAAATGTTATTCCATCCCTGTTCCTGTTTAAGCACTGGAAACGAGATTGCCTATTGAAGTAGCAAAGTAAAAGTGACATTGCAATGAATGGAAAACGGAATCCTGGAACATGAATGCTGCTACGTTACGTCATGGATAGCCTGTCCAGTGGATTTCTTCTCATGATTGAACCTTAATGACCTTCAGCAAAATGCAATGACAAATATCAGTCCGATTTATGAGCATGCCGAGTGGGCCAACCGGAAGTCGTTATGAATAAAAATGAATTTTCTGCTGCGAACGGTTCCGAGGGAGAACTTTGCAATGTTACTTTCTACTTTTGATCGTATCTTTTTCAATCACTAGCTAATAGTATTCGAATTTTATGTCCAAACAGACTACATTCCTTGTCGAAAGGTAGTAAGGATATTGGAATTAGTAGATTGTGTTTCAAGTGGAACAATTTTATTTATTTATCTTATTTAATCACTGAAGTACGGTCAGATTTTATACTTCATTGGAATTTAGTTCATGAGGATTATGATTTTAAATGATTAAATAATAGTATAATATGAAAGTATTGTTTCAGTTGGTAATGAAGTTATTGAAACTTAAAAAAAAAATAAATTTTGCTGCGATTGAAAACGACTTTATGGGGGCGGCCCGGTGGTGTATTTGGCAAAGGCGCCAGTTGCTAACACGACCGGACCGGGTTCAAATCCCATTCGGACCGTCCCCCCGTAGCACGGTCTGACTAGACAGCTACGTGGTAAAATTAGTCGATTACGGCCAGGCCGTTCTAACATAAATAAAAAGAAAACGACATAAATGAATACCCTAGGTTTATGTATCAATGTGTTATCATGTTATACATGTTATCGATTCAGCTGACACCACCTGTTCGATTGGGTCTTTTAAGTCATGCATGAAGAGCTTGCCCAAATTTTATATATTTCCAATTGATTCGAATCGCTGTGGGGGGGAAACCGAAAAGTAAAGGATAAAAACATCTACCTTCACAGATTGGACAAAGCTAAACATTATAAAATTAAGCTTCATGGTTGTTTACAACAATAGAACAAAATGTTAATATTTGGTTGCAAATATACGCCTGCGTTTCATGTATTATACTACTCAATTGTTATTGTAGTAACCACCATCCCAAACCATACCAGAGATTTGAATTACGTTTGTCTAAGACCAACTCATCAAGAACAGTGAAACGCAGCTGGTAGCAACATCCGTACAATTCAAAGAAAAGCAGTGGAAATTTTCCCGGGAGCCAAAGTTTTTGCTGGTGTCATGAAATACTTTCCGAGCACAAAACCACAAACTTTGCTGTTTCCCATTGCAGCGCTTCTTATTGCTCTTGAAGTCAAGAGCAACATCAATATTTGTTGAAGTTCATTTCCGAACGAGCACTCAAGTAACTGCGTTTTTGCTTGACATCGTTTTTTAAGGACGAATCAAGCGTCAATTCCGTGAGAGTTGAAGATCAATTTTGAATGATTAATGTTATTTCAATCATAGTGGGTTGCGGTTTAATGACGATGAAAGTGTTGGTGGATTGTTTGGCACGTAATAGACTCGTCAGTGCAAGCCAAGATTCAAGTTTTTTTAATGAAGAATTTTCGGACTTTTGCTCATCCTGAATGCTATTAAAACTAACAGGTTGGTTCTCTTTTTGGCTTAGTTTATGGTGGTAATTAAATGTCTGTCTGGGAGATTTCGGGGTAAAATTGGAAAAAACCATTCAGAAGTGTTCATAAGCAATACTGACTAAATCACATCCATTCTTAGTAATATAAAACTTAATATAAAAAACCTCAATTAAGGAATGCAGCAATATCTTCAAGCACAAATTGGTATGTTCGAGATATGGAAAAACACAATTGCCTTGTGAACATTTTTCTTACTTTTGCTCATACCTACCTGACCTTTTTATACTATATGACGGCTGTTTAGCCGTATTATCTGCCGTTGATGAGTTATCAAAGTTATTCATGTTTAAGATTTATTATAAAAATTTCAAGTAAAACTATTATAACAGGGAATCAAAAATGTCTGTTGATAAACAACCTATTATAATTCATTATTAAATAAGGAAAATAAATATAATCAATATTTTATACCTGTAAACTTATCAACTTTGAATGAGGCTAAGGATGTTAACAAGTTCATTTGTCAGATAGAAGACAAATCGGGGAGGTACCTGTTCTCGTTAACGGACGCGAACGGATCTTTCATTCTAATTATTTTCCATTATTCTGAATTGTGCAATAAAATGTGGCATTTTGAAGTTTTCACACCCAGTGTTGGTATTGGGACGATTCAACGAGGTCAACACATAAACCAGGCGTGACTAAATTTAAGTTAGTATTTGAAATTATATTATACAAAACCTTAAGCCAACGCTAACGTAATAAACTAACTTTTCATGATACCGTAAGGGTGCCTCTTTGTTTCATACTATTTGCTCTATTCTCGACTAGCACATCTTCTGGAGCAAAGAGTGGATTAGAATGCAATACAAATGTGAATCCCTCTGACTAAATGGGGGCTGGCGGGCTGCTTTCTAAAGTCTTTAATTATTCACAAATCTCAAGAGCAAATAAGAAACGTTTCATGTTTGTCTTCCTCAAACAATATGCAAATAAAGCTCAGTCAACAAAAACTATCCGCTTGGTTGGGTGTAAGCTAAGCTGCAAACATGTTTTGTATGAAGAAAGATTTAGTAGTGCAAAGAACAGCTAAAGTTTACAACAAATGTATGTTATGTAGGAGTTATGTTAATAAGTGTAGTGCAATCAGTATATGATTTGTACTGCTATATGCTTTTATATATGTAATTCTAAGGTAACAATTTGATAGTTTTAGAATAATATGCTCATAAAACGTGTTTTAAATAAGCTTCATGCTTATATTACGTGGAGATAGCATTATTCTTTAAACCTTCATTAATTGAACATTTCTTACTTGATGTGTTGTGTAATTTACACACTTGAATATCACGTATGCTATCAACGAATATATTAAAACCATTTGAACTTGCAATTGTGTTGACAAGGATGTGTTGCGAGTTTCCGCTGCATGTACAAGCAAACTTATGCGTCCCTTACAACCCAAGGTACACGTGCCGGTTGTACAATAATGTCGAACAGTGATGTATGATTAATTAACGAAAAAAGAACCCTCCAAATCTCAGGGAGAAGTTATCTTTAGATTTGTGACAAATTTTCAAGAAACACCGCCAAGGCCATGATCTTGTATGAGTTCATATTTTTGGCACCGCTTTCGGCCATTAATAACGTTAGGGTGAGCTGGTGAGCGCAAATTTTCCGGAGAAAACCAGATAGATTGCGACATCTAGTAATTGCCTTTCCCTTTTAAGTGCGTTAGTAAATTGAACGCATAATTAGATGTAAATTGGACCTTTTGAAATGAAGCGCAGCTTGTTAGGTACTTCAGGGGCGTACTCAGCTTCTTTTTTTTTGTTATCGATTCCAGAAAAATATAGCCTGGTTTTGTTTAAGATATGCAAAAATGATGTCTGCAAACCAGAAGACATACATTGGGCTTCGCGGATATTTTAGCCTGAAATGATCCTTCAGAAACTTCAACTATAAAAACCATTTTCTTGTCATTCTTTCCGACATGTTAACTAAAGTTAAGTTAAATAACTATTTAAATAGTTGTTGTAAATGCAGTAATATAAAGATGATGAGTTTAAAATCTAGTATTAAATAGATGTATGTTTTATTTATGTTACAAAGGAACACAATGATTAACCTGCAATAGCATCCTCTGCCTTGTCGTCGTCATCATCCTCGTTCGGTTCTATGTCTAATTTAACCATTGCACACTATTGTAGTGAATCGCCGGCGTTAGTATTGAATGGCAAACAGTTTTTACTGCTTAATGCTGCATACACGGGACGCACAGGAAATATTGTTGTACAAAACGATTGAGCTTACTGTAGGTATAAATAGCATCACAATTCCGTTTTTTATCACTCTCACATATGGCACATTTGTGCTTCATTTGGCATTACATTGAAATTTTCGTGCACACGCAATTTTTCACACAAGCAACACACAATGATGGTAGGATCAGACGAAGGAAAAAAAATCAATCAATTACAAAAGCCAACAGGTAATTATTTCATTGCAAACAAACTGCACAAGAAACTGAAAACCATCGGTGTTATTTGCTCAATTAGTTTAGCTTTCGCACTAAAAATGATTGGCATTTCAAATGGTATTGACCTGTATTGCATTAATTAAATTAAATTTAAATTTAAATTTAAATTAAATTCACACAATAACGTTTTTGTTCTATTGCACGGGTAGAATATTGGACCAACGGAACGAATTTGTTTATACCTGGCTTCGGGCTTATTTCGTCTTAATCAATGTAATACTCGTGATATAGCTTCCTAATTCGCCAAATTTCGTTTAACCACTGTTAACTGCCAAACGAAAAAAAACAAGCATTCATTTCACTTTCCACTCGTCGTATATGTAATTGAAGAAGACAAAACAATTATCCTTGAACACCAAATTAACGTTGTGTAAACTGATACTATCGTTTAAGGCGATGGAGCGTTAAAATCAATCAATCCATTAAATAGACGAGTGTCATGGCTGAACAGCCAGAACAATTATGTAGTTGTACTTGCAGATGCACTCACGCTTACGGGACCGTTTGATTAGCACTATTACCATTCGGTTCGAAGTACAAAGGAAGTAATTGCTCGTGGTGCAATTATCCTATCAACACGAGTTCCGATAACACCGGAATCGAACAGCAATTATTCACTTGCAGTAATCAGCGCTGTAAAAACATATTCTAAATCGCTCCACCATTGGCACGTTCGATCGTGATAAATCAATATCGTATCTATTTTTATTTCGTTGTTTTAAACATCAAAGACACGACACTCGAGCAAAACACATTCGCATCCGGTTGATAAAGAAAAATCGTCCACTGCAAGATGAATATTTAACACTGCTTCACACTGTATGTTATCGGCGAAAGTACACCAGTTCCGTCATCTTGCAATCAACGCAGCAAAAGCACAATGTCTTATCATGTATCCACCGTCAGCGCGTCGTGGAGTAACACTCAAAATTTATTTGCATTCCAAATTCGGAATGGCCTTTTGACACAACACAATGACACAAGTGCCGTGCACAATAGAACTGAAAGGCTATAAATATCCTTTTGAATGAAGCAGTCAGCATGAAAACATGTCAGTCATTGTTGGCACACAGCGACGCGCGTTTGCGACCAGCACAATTTATAAATGAATCCATTTCACCTTTTTGCGAATGTTGGCCAATAGCAATAGCGCTGGAGAGGTCGTCTATGAGCAAAAGGTAAAGACATCTCGCGAGAAATAAGAACCGTTTAAAGTGGAGTGGATTTTGAGATATGATACTGCATCCACAAACGAGTGCACAATGTGTTCACCAGCACCAGCACCTGAGCGCGTTGGTTTGTAACGAAGCTGTCAACAGCACCGCACTGCACTGTGCACTCGAGCTGAACGAGCTGAACTGCTCCAATTTCGAAACTCTTCTAAAGCGTTGCCTCACACACTGGCAGCGAACGTTCGTTAGACTCATCGACGCGTTCCTACCCAACTAATATGGTAAGTTCGATACACTTCCGGCAGCCGAACAAAACGGAGCGCCAAACCAGAACCAGCAGGACCGTCTAATATCGCATCCAACAACTGACTGAGCGGATCCCGACACGAAGGGCACAATTTTTATAGATTCGCCGTACATGTGGCGCCGCAAAACAGGTTCGTGCCAACCGAACGGCCAGAGCCAGACAAGACCGAGGAACTGTTGCACGTTGGTTTTGGTAAGCTGTTGGGTTGGTTTAGCATTGCAGCGCGGGCTCCATGGAGTATGGGGCTGTGTGGAGCTTCGTATTTGACGAAACCGTTCGCCTGCGCAGTTCGTGCCGCAGTGAGAACGCGACCCACGGTGGATTGGAATAATGTGTAAAAAGCGCACTTCGCCAGCAACACGTGCTTGAGGCAATGCTTCGGGTGTGCGTTGTATTTTGTTGTTGTTGCTTGGATTCTTTTTTCATTTCAGTTGTTGCGTGTTTTACCCCAAAGCTACCTTGCACGGACTAGCACTGCATGGAAAGGATAAACAAACTGGCGTGGCCTAGTGTCAGCCACATTCGCAAGACTTTGAAGCAGTCTGTGTCAGCGCAGCCAGAGAATCCTTAACACAGCCGGCACAATGAGGTCACTTTAAGGTCGCTGGTCTACAAGGCCAGGGTCACGGCAGCACGGCGAATTTGATAGGTTCCA
The DNA here is from genome assembly GCA_018908115.1 of Anopheles rivulorum. NCBI lineage: Eukaryota > Metazoa > Arthropoda > Insecta > Diptera > Culicidae > Anopheles > Anopheles rivulorum. Next base: position 449,018 of record STHB01000012.1, read on the forward strand.
TTCATAACTGTTTTGCTGAATGATTGTTTTCCTAACCCAACCGTACGGTTGGAATGGCATTGTAGGCCAGATAGCTTGCTAACACAAAACACTACACAAGCAGTCGGTTATTGATCTAATAGTGATTGTTAGTATTAGTTCCGCTTAAAACACGAAAGATAAACAAATATTATCAATGGAGAGCCCAGTGCCAGTACCGAGGTGCTGTTTGTCGTGGAATGGTAACAGTGCTGTTCGTTATTAGCCACAACCAAACTTTTGCTTCTTCGTGTAAAATTGAATCCGTTTTGTCAAACACCCTCGCGGCAAATGTTTGCCCGCCATAAGAAGAACTCTTGGCTTATATTATACGACCTTCCAATACGTTACGGCGCGTTTCATCCATCATAATCAGCAGCCAGCGGCTAATTAGTATTATCTATGCAAATGAGAGAGCTTCCCGTGCTGCAATATTTAAAGTTAAAAGCTGAAGCCCCACATGATGGCAGACGTCTCCGTAGACAAGCGACTTCGTAGGTCTGCTACGCTGCTGTATCACGTACTTTATCATCATCTTTTAGCATCTAGGTAGAAACAACAACGGTTGGGTTGGGTTCGTAAATTGAATCAATCCCGCCAAAGGTGCGCTTAAGGGGACACTTGATCTAGTCTCGTTGCATCCGTACCGTTTGCGAGGGAAAAGTTTGCAATTTTACCGCTCTCTGCCATCTACCTCAATACGACCTTTACATCGACGAGCGAAACATTGAATGCACGCGAACATCTAGATTGCCATTGTTGCATCCTTTTTGTGCCGTTTCGCTCAGGCCAAGGTGCGCGTGACATAATCAACTTTCTTGCAATCTAGATGAATGGATGTGGAGTCAAGTTTTTACGGGCAGGTTAAAGCACGGAAAGTAACCTTGGTGTGCACCTTTTTCAACCGATCGTTTAGTCCATTAGCGTAATAACTTTATTTATGTGGCAATTGATGTATGCAAATTTGCAATTGCCTCCGCCGTTGGGATTTAAATTAAAATTAAATTAATGCATCCATAATGTGAAAAGGTTAAAATCAGGTTTGCGAATAATTTTAATTTATGCTTAATGTCAATAATTCATAAAGCATAATTATAAGACAAGTATCAGTAAGGGTACTATGAAGAAATGTATAAACACTGTTCATAAGTAAGAAATAGTAGCTAAATATAAAAAATGCTCTCGAGCGTTAAAAATAGTGAACTTGAAATAAGTTTTACTTACCCGAAAGAATATCGTCTTCTATCCGTTCCTGCATTGTTCTGGAATATCGGTCAAACGCCATTGGTGCCGGTATGTTGAGTTCGTATATCATGGTGCAAAAATGGGACCGTCTTGTTTTGGGGTTTTAAAATATATGTTTAACACTCCTTCACACTGTGATCGATAATATGGATGAATACATTCGGGACTTTGAAACGGCACGAAACTGCACATGGATTACATTGAATTCAAGTCAGGTGAGTTCATCAGCTACTCTCGCACTTTCCGTACGCTATACTAGAAAAAATTATGAAACCATGAGATTTACAACAAAACCATTTGTGTAAAATGTTCTGTTTGTGATAATGAATTACTTAATTATGGTAATTGGTTATGATAAAAAAATGTGCACATATTGCTTCGGAGCACAATTCTTCTTTTATTAATTGATTTCACAACAACAGCAACAAACTTGGGTAGATTTTAACAAACTTTTTGCAAATAAATTTGTATCATTTTAAACGGTAAATCTTCTAACCCAAAGTCCAAGCCACTTGAACATAATCTGATCCGGATGGTGAAGAAAAACAACCATGAACCATGGTGAAGATTTTCCGGAAAGAATTCCACAACCGTCCTTCCGGTTCATCGCAGTTAATGACGTTCCGAAAGAAGCAAAACGTACAGTTTTTTCTCCTCTGGATCGGCCGAAAATATCCGGCAGCAGCAGAAAACGGCCAGTGGATTATTTCGATAGACCATGAAATTTCCGCTAGACCACCATTACGGTTTAGATTTATTCTAAAACCCCTCATTTCATCTAAATCATCTACCGGGGAGGGTGTAACGTGGACAAAACCACGGTTTTTGCACTCGATTGCTTATGACGCGAGACCTAAGACCGTGGTGAACGAAAATAGATCCAAAGGATGGAAATGATACTCGGCGATGGAGTGGGAAATTATGAGCGGCACACCCGACGCAGCAGGTTTACTATTTTTTACTTGTTTACACACCAACATTGGGGCTTTCTTGTGAAAAATGGCAGAGTGTTATTTAGCGGCACTTCCAATTGAAGCTGTTTTTGTTTTCTTCGACTAACCAACGCGTACGCCATCTTAAACGTGGGTGTGCGTATGTCTGCGTAGCATTGTAAGATACTTAATTGATTTATTTTAAATTTAATGCAATTATCCATTAGTTGTAATACAGTGAGCGATATTTTCTTTACGATATTTTTAGCGCACTCAATGAACCCCTGAAAGAACGTACTGGTTCGATGTTCTTTTTTGTTTCCGCATCGAAAGCTGCATAGAATCATTGGCGGTTCTCGTCCGTAGCCATACGGTGAGCGCGTTGTTCGTTGTTTCGAAAACACCGACTCTCCGATCATAGCAACATGTAAATAAACAATAGTAATGGAACACAAACGCAAATAAAAACGTAAACAGTAAACTAGCGTGTTTCCTTCACATGCGACCGTTCGGGACCGTGGCAAACGTCACTAGCACATTTATTTTCGATCGTTCCGGGCTTTGGTGGTGGCGCTTACGAATGCGCTGTAACATGTGGCACGCACACTAATGCACACCGTTTTATCATAAACATTTCCGCAGCACGCGATAAACATGGGTTCGGACGACTGCGAGCGATTATCAGTTTGCTCCAACCTCTACTCAGCTGTTGCCGTATGTCCACACTCTTTTCGTTATGCTACACTGTACGGTGCTAATCGAAGTTGAGAAGCAGTGCCAAAGGTCCTCCGCATTCTCGCCGCGCACCAATCTTGCCATCCAAGTACGCAAGTGTTTGCAGAAGTACGCAAAATTATCACCACCACTACATGCGCAACGATCGATGACGATCTTCGCCATTCAGCAACGGATGATGCTAAATGCGGACACTTGAGCGAAATCGTTTGATCACGGGGTTGGACGAGCAAGAGTTATACTATTCGTACCCTTGTTGGTGGGGTGGGGTAGCGTTGGGAAGGCGGGTAGTTGAATTTATTACGTGCCCCTAGCCCCGTTTGCGACGGATCGTCTTACCTTCGTTCCGTTTCCTTCGCATAAGTTTGAGCGTGACGCGACAGGCCGAGACCGCTTTTTTGGCGCGTTCCTCACCGTCACGTCATTTTGCAGCTTCACACCGCACATTCAAACACAGCCATCCCTAACCGCCAACCGGACACTAAGGAGAGCGAACGGTCGCCTTATCTGATTATCTGACGGCGAGTGTTAATATTGTTAATGCTCTACCGACTGGTTTGGATTTTTGACGAGCGCCAATACCACGCATAGTAGCGGCCAGCGATGATTCCGTCCAATTACACTTAACGTGACTACACCCAAATGTGCCCCACCACGACCACAAACGACAGCACGAGCTGGCGGCACGAGCGGCACAGATCCAGGCGGCGATTAGATTGCTTTTAATTTTAATATTCACCGGTCGCTGGCGATGAGAATGCATTTGCACGAAAGGTGCAAACGATACAAAGACCACGGCAACGAACGGCTTGGGTGGCAAAAATACGGGCCACCACGAAAACGATGTATATGCTACACTTGTGAACACAATGAGTGCCGATGATGGTATGCACGTGACTGTACATAAGTGCGAAAAGTGTATGTTTTATTAAATAAATAATTTATAACATAAATCTCCAAATCAAATTGTAATATCTTAGAAAAACTCTAAATAATTATCTATGCTTCTTTTATACGTAATACGAGTTTAAAAACGAAAAGAGAAGAGATTTTTATGTAATACAATTACAGTCAATTTAAAAAAATTCCTGCTACTTCAACAATACGATGCAATGCAATTACATCTCATTAGATGTCCGAAACTGCACGATCGGTGCTGTGAACGCTGCTAGTTCCCTTGTCGACACGTGTGCCGCACAACCGTCCAACAAAACACTGTAGTAAACTCGTTTTGCACCCTTTGGCTGATATAATTCAAACGTAGACTTGGCAGGGTGAACGGACAGATCGAGAGTTGACGCTGCAAACCGCGAAGGTGATTTGTTTTAATATTTCATAAATTCGCTTTAGACAGCTGAGAAGGTGAAGGTTACGAATAGTTTGTGGTTTTGAACCTGAGTGTCGCAAGTGACGGGTAGCGGTGTTTGTGTAGCACTCATATAAGAAATAACACTTTCACGCTCCTGCCTACCGTTTGCAATCATGACGAGCGAGTAAGGTTAAAGGAAAAACTTATGCAAACATTTGAAAACATTGTGAACGGGTTTTGCGCTTATCAATACGACGAAGCAATTTAACGTCCGTCAGCGTCTGAGTTCGATAAGCACTTTGATTATATTGGTATCTCGTGGTGGCATCGGTGCGATGCCAGATAAGTGGGTAAAATGAAATAATCTAAGGCACACTAGAATTCGTGTCCCCAATCAACCGTTTGTTCCGGCACGCTCAAACACTCCAACCGGTCGTTCTAAACTACGGCTTTCGCTCTTTTGTTTATTTCGCTAATCCTTTTGCACTGTTTGAACCGAACGGCGAATGCGGCGAGTGTTGGAAGTATATTTTCACGAGTTGCGCACGGCATCGCATTCTATCGTTTCGCTAGCAAGTGACCATGAATGATGAAATATGATTGCGTGATGTGTCGTTTCCCAGTGTTGTCGTTTGCTGTTTTGACCTAGCACTATCACTCGAAAGATTTGCACCACTACGATCAATCGCACGATTGCTCTTTAGTGAGTGAATTTCACGAGTGGAACACTACCAACATAACAAAAATAAGTCATTGACCCTGTCTAGCTGAAGTATGCGAACAACGCATTAAACAACAACACCAACAACACACACACTGTTGCACACATGGGAAACACGGTCTTAGAGATCGGTAAAGGATAACACTCATATTACTCTCAAGATAGCTATCGATGGATGGAAAATTCGACCCGTAACGCAATAGAGGCATCGGGCTGCCAAGCCGGTCGCGAATCAACTGTCGTCGTCCATACCAATATACCGCTGCAACGGTGCCGTTGGCGAGATAGCAGCGCGCATGCGGTAGCCGATTGCGGCATGACGATAGTGAGAGTGCGATTAGTGTACAGTCGGTGCACGTTTTTAGCTCCGCCACCGTGTGTTGCTTCCACAATCGAATGATGCGTAAAATATGTTGACGTAGTAGAACGTTCAAATAAGTTTCTACATAAATACGAACATATCACAACATTTGGATAATTATAAAACGTTATGTGTGTTAAAAGTGACCTTGAACAGACATGGTACACGCGAAAATGGTACGGTGCTGTATCATAATACTAATGTTGCCCTCTGCAAGACACGTTAACACATAGCGACTCTTCTTTCTCCACCTTCGCATGGGTAAAATCTGCCTGAGCCAATCATCGTCGATCGTTTTCGCACTCACGAGATACAAACAGGAGTGCCGGAACAAGAGAGGCAAGAGTAGAGCTAGAGGAAATGGAGAAAATTGTATAATAAATTGCACTTTACAGCANTTAAAAGTGACCTTGAACAGACATGGTACACGCGAAAATGGTACGGTGCTGTATCATAATACTAATGTTGCCCTCTGCAAGACACGTTAACACATAGCGACTCTTCTTTCTCCACCTTCGCATGGGTAAAATCTGCCTGAGCCAATCATCGTCGATCGTTTTCGCACTCACGAGATACAAACAGGAGTGCCGGAACAAGAGAGGCAAGAGTAGAGCTAGAGGAAATGGAGAAAATTGTATAATAAATTGCACTTTACAGCATCAACTGCATACATCTCAGTCGTTCGGAAGTAGCTCGTATGTGACAGAACCGTCACACCCTCAACCGAAGACCGATACTTTTGCACGTTTGTTTGCAACGCTTATAAAAATGTGACAAATGTGGCCAGCTGCTGTGCTTGTTCGTGAAATGGATGGATCTGTTTCCTGTACGTTAAGGCAACAAAAAAGCAGAAATAAACAAGATATAATAATCATTCTTTCGCTGGTATGACATCACAGCACCGAACTGGTGGAGTTTGCCGTGTCTTTTAGTGTTTGTGCCCGATGCACCTGTCGGTCGTACGGATGCTGCAACGAGCTGAAATGGCCGGGATGTTAAATTTAACAACGGCTCTAACTAGCGCGACCGCACCCATCTACCTTCTTATCATTGGCAAAGTGATTATGGGTGAGATTACACGGTACCGATCCGTGTGCGTAAGCTTTCTTGGTTTTGCATCTCTGTGTTAATGTTTTACTGGACTTATTTTTTTATTATCATATTCGATCGATTCTTTTTTACTGCTGTTTTATGACTGTTAACGATCATCCGGTCCATTAATTGAAGAGTTCAGTAGCGGGGTAAAAATGTTTAGTAGTGTAGAAGCTTGGTTAGTATCTCCTGTGTGTTTAAAGTTTTGTGTTGAATTGAGTATTATAGTTTTCTTATAAAAGCTGTACGAAAAATTGCATACTTAACAAGATTTATCACTGTTTAAGTGCACTTTAATCCTTGTTATAATGGCCTTTGTATGTGTTTTTATTGTAAAAACTCCTACATAATATTGTTTACCGTTGGAAGGTAATCTGCCGTTGAGTGCAAAAACAGTAGAGCTGAGTAATTCAATCTCCGATCAAACAATTTGATGAAGCACATGGCCCCGCTATAAAGCATATTAAAAGTACAGCATACAGGCTAACAGCATTCCAGACCGGTGCTAAACAGCATGTTGCTTTAATTAAGTTATCTGTTTCTTTGTGTTCCACATAAATATGTGGCCCTTTGTTGAGTGTTTTGCTTGCTTTTACGTTCGACGCTCTGGTAGTAAGTATAAACAATTTCTGCCTCCAGAATGTTAAACAAATATCAATAACAGCAGCACCCAAATTTACCTAATTGTCCCACTCCAGGGTGAGTATTTGATTAGTGGCATCATTTAGCGTGTTTTGTGGTGCTTTTGGGTTTGTTTTAATTAAGCAAAAAAAAAAAATTGGAATAAAAAGACCGATTAATGATGAAAAGTAAAAACATACACAAATGTAAGTAGATATTTTCGGAAAGTTTAAATGAACCCGTTGTTTATTTGCAACATTTTTTATACTAGATTCTTTTTTGTAAAAGCTCTGAAAATTTATGCAAAAAACAGGAATAGAACCACTTTCGTAAAATCTATATAAATCTTGTGCGATGGTTAATGCATTGAAACTTAATATTATGAAGTGTGTATCTTTCAAATAAATGTCCATCAACGAACTAATGCAATTCTTTTGGTTTAGTATATTACAGGTCTAGGTTTCGGTTTCGCAGCATTTTTTTTTTTTTTTTATGTTAGAACGGAACAGGCCGTAATTTTACCACGTAGCAGGCTAGTCAGACCATGCTACGGGGAGACGGTCCGAATGGGATTTGAACCCGGTCCGGTCGTGTTGGGGACCTAGCGCCGTTGCCAAATACACCACCGGGCCGCCCCGCTGCATTTTTATCGACGAAAAATTTTGTATTTTGTTGTTCTTTATTTAATTTTAAATTTTGTTAATACGGACCTGGCCGTATAAGACTAATGTTAACCACACTTAGCCAGCTACTCAAACCTTGTTACGCAGGACAGTACTACTTGGTTTTAGAATCGTTCCGGTCGTGTTGGAACTAGCGCCGTTGCCAAATATAGCACCGGGTCGCTTAAAAAAAATAAATTATTTTTTTTTTATAAAAAATCTATCATCTTTTACCAGTACATGTTGTTTCTTCCTGATTTTGGAAATTACGGGACTTATACTTTACAGAGCGTGTTAATCACATTACATTAAAAGGATAACCTTAAATTGAAGCAAATTTATTTGTTTGAACAGTAATACAAAAAGAAAAATTAATAAAGAAATAAGTAAATATGATTGCATTAAGTTTCTTTTCTTCACGTTAAAATACAATTTTTGGAAATATTTTATTACCAACAATTGACAATATTTTAAAAGGTTTCAAAAGTGAATGCTTATGACAACAAATAGCAAACCCAAAAACATCAAGCTAACATTTCAAACCGCGCTCAGATTGATTCGATTCGGCAAATTAAACGTGTCCACTGTGTTGTACATTTGAAGTAGGAATTCGAAGCAATGTTTTTGGAAGGAATCGTATTAGCAATTGCAACAACGTTTACATTTGGAAGAGTGATATGAATTATGATCTCTTTCTATAGATGAATGCACAGTAGCAAACTGAAAGGCAAGCATAGTGAACACTGATGATATACTACTTTATTATCACAAAACTTCTCTTTTTCGTTCGTCCACGTTTTGCAAAAATTCTAAACTCATGTTTGCCATAATACCACGTAGCCTCAGAATCTTAAGTTTGCTTTGGGACATGGGACATGCTTAGACTTTGTTACTAATTATATAGAGTGAAGATACAGTTATTACAGTACTGTGAAAGTGCCCGGAGCCCAAAATAAAACAATGTTCACTTCCTATCATATTCAACATAAGCAATGCTTGAATACGACAGAAACTGACAAAATTGAAGCTAAAGAAAAAAAAAAATATAGTGAAATATAAAAAAACTACTACAACAAACGTGCAATTATTATGTTGCATACAATGGTTTGACCGATTTAAATAATATTTGAATAGCAATGCGACTAGGCCGATATTAGGGAAACTCAAAACAAATTGAGTTAAGAGTCACCCTTTAGATTTGTAATATAGTGTAAAAAATATCTTTATGGATAACTATAAGCAAAAAAAGCAAACAAAACGGTTACACAATACAAAATAAAACAATAAATGTATCAACATTCCGTAATGGCTGAATGAATGAGCTCTCATGTTTTAGGAACTCATTAAGTGTCAAGTGGGAATAAATTCGGACGTCGAAGCGGATTCGTTGAAATGAGTTACCTTTCACACGTAGGGCAATTGCGCGTTTAAGTGGTTCGTGTCTTGGCTANTATAGTGTAAAAAATATCTTTATGGATAACTATAAGCAAAAAAAGCAAACAAAACGGTTACACAATACAAAATAAAACAATAAATGTATCAACATTCCGTAATGGCTGAATGAATGAGCTCTCATGTTTTAGGAACTCATTAAGTGTCAAGTGGGAATAAATTCGGACGTCGAAGCGGATTCGTTGAAATGAGTTACCTTTCACACGTAGGGCAATTGCGCGTTTAAGTGGTTCGTGTCTTGGCTAAACATTCGAAAATAGCGTTACACTGCGTTACCCTTTGTGTGTCGTTACAATCTATTCATGTTTTGCCAGTGAAATGAATAACGGTTTGTCACCAAATAATTTGTTTTGCCAATGAAAATCTGGTCAGAAATTTTAAATGTCTAATTGAAAAGGTCCACTTTAAAGGCTCAATTTTGGCCATCAATGCCAACCCCTCCCTTAATATGTTGCTGGAGCTAGCCAACCGCCCAGTAATGTATGTTTTATTGTACATATAGAATTCTTTTAAATAAATGTCAGCTTTTATGTAGCCGATAATCGAGAAATGTAGCCTAGTACAGTATATCCGTGAAATGGTTATAAATTTGAATACATGAAATTGAATAGAAAAAAGCCGTCATTTTGTAATTAAAAAAGTTCTTGAGCATGCATAATACGTGTGTGATTTCCCTGAATTAAAAATAGTTCTCCTCAAATTTCTAGCAAGTAGATTCAAATCTCGTGTTATTAGATGCGTTAGCAATTTTTGTTCACGATTTGTGTTGTCTAACACATCTTTAAATACCATTGTGTTTATTTCCTATTTTGTTTAAGTTATGAGTATTTAAATATCAAACGATAGTAAAACGGCTCGGTTGTTCTTTATGAATTAAAATAAGAAAAATGATGGTTGGAAAACAAAGAGGAACACATTGGAAGAAGTTTTGAGGAAGAAGATGGGATATTTATTTTAAACAATTGTTCTGCTTGGTTGGTAACGTATTGCTTCTTCCATAATACAGTGATCTTTAGATTTATTCATCGTTGGCCTGAAATTGGCACAAAGTGTAACTGCAAAAAGATCTAGCACCCTTTTTGGTTATAATAGTCGTAAATATCGATGAATTGTTCTTTCTTTAGACACACTATGCTACTGCTTAATGGAGGGTTGAGTGGATTATTCAAAACACTGTTGTCCCTACCATAAATAGTTGATTAATGAACACTTATTTGATATTTGGGTAGCTCTACGGATACAGAAAGATGTTGAGCAACATTTTAGCTTAAACGATAAATAGTCAACTGGTTTTGTTATGCTGTTGTCTCTTTCACTGCATCAGGGTAAAAACATCTTTATGTAAAGGAAACGCTGCATGTTGTTTTGTTTGCCTGATTGTTACGCTAATTTTTTCCCGATCTTTCGGGCGGAGTTAGTGGAGAAAGGCGTTAGAATATATGCATTCAGGATGCGATAAATTTTGTGTTGACAGTTTTGCAAGGCTCTAATGTCCTGCCTCGTAGCGTCTGTGCGGCGAACCAGAAAGTGTGAGCTAATGGCGTTATTACTAGGGAAACGCTCTCCAAATGGTCCGTTTTAGTTAGTGTGGGCCATTAACGAACATCATTATAGGGCCATGAATGTTTGTTTGATTTATAGAGCGTAGAATAAAATGGCACGCAGGAAGCGCAAAACGGGCGCTTCTGAAACGCCCAGCAGCGAGCAAAGCATGCACCAGGATATGGGCACGTAAGTGTGAAACGTCTGTTCGGTAGATGACGCACATCTGCTGTATTTGGTGTCAATGGATTGAATGTAAGTGTGAATTCAGTGACGGTGTGTAATTAGTGCATCAGTCCGGTTTTGACATGATTCCGAACATGATACCCGATCGCTTCACATTGAAGGCACACCTTCAGCTTTGGATAGGATTAATGACATACCGTACGAATAAATACGACTTCCTCAGGAGAGGCCACCACCGTGTGCGTACCGTGCAGGTAAATTTGAGGTTATCAAACAGTACGACTAAGGCCGGGGCACGGAAGATACCAAAGTATTGGGGTGGATGGGGTGACTTTATGTTGTTGTGGCGTTTTTTTTAGTTTTCTTACGCTCATCAAAAAGGTAAAGAATTTCACAAGTGCACGATGCACCGCGATCGTAGCCTCGTAACGGATGGCCGCAACGTTTCCGTGAGCGATAGTATTGTTGTTCTCATTATTCTTGTTATTAAAGTTTCATCGCGTGAGCATTTCGCGATATCATCTCTCTCGCGCTTAAATCACGGTTACGGATACGACAGCTTGGCCGTTTTTATTTATATTTTTTTGTGGGGCCTCAGTCCGTTCATTTGGTTTTGGCAAATAATTTATCTTCATTTTATTTTATTTTACCGTTTTTGCCACCTTTTCGCTTGAACCCTTTGCCGGAATGCTCATTATAAGCAAATTTGACATGTGAATACGTGTCGTTGACACTTGCGCTACGCTACGTTTTACGCGTGTTCCTTCTATCTGGAACGTCTCGTTCAATCGAAAATGATGATCGACTGCCTCGGCTGAGGAAGAATGCTGCTCGGATGATATTCAATTCCGTTGACCTCATTTCCAGCGCGCCCAGCGTTGGCTGGAGGATGAAATTTTTGCTCGTCGTATTTTAAAGTTTAAATAGAGTAGTGCAAAAACTCAACTGGCACAAACTTAGTGCAATACATGTGCATTTACTAGAAAAATCTCACGAAGAAAAGTAAAAAAATCAGTAGTGTTGGCAAACCATTTTGAAATTCCCACGCTTATTTATGAGGAGGAAGTGAGCGATAGGTTCACCGCTTGGTTTGGCTTTCTGCAAGCAGAAACGTTTTAATTTAAATTATCTCACTCACACGTGAATCATTCCCGAGTGCTTTGCGCTGGTTTGCAAAACTATGTCCATCTCGTATGTGACCACACCGTATCTCGGTGTATCTTATCGCATTAATGTAAGACGGTGATACGATGCCGGTAACGCATTCATTGCTCATTCCAAGCTCCCAGAGTCGCATGTGTTCGTCTTCTGTTGTCCATTAGTAGAGCACAGGCTCGCAATAGCCCCTGAAGAGCAATTTGAGACGTTTTATGACCTGAGATGTTGCTGGGTTGAGAGTTGAAAGCAAACTTCAATGTAATTTTGACATGTTACCATACTGCGTGAAATAGTTTTATCAACCTCTCTAGAAACTAGAAAAAGTGCTAGTTTGAATGTTTGTTCAATTTGCAGTTTTAATAAAAAACGTTAAATATTCAACAGAAAAAAAGCAAGTGAGGAAGATTTTATCATTGGGTGGGTTTAGCCAGAGAGTGTAAATTGGATTGAAACATTCATACTACACCAAACTACGCTAATAAGACTACCATTACCCATAAGAAAGTGAAGCATATCTCGAGGGCATTCCGAACGCATTGCTTCTGCGCCCATGACATACACCTTCTCCGCGCATTCAGCTCTGTTTTCTTTGCTCCATCATCACCACCAGCACCAGACCAGTGTGGCAGTCAATAAATAGAGCGTTTTTATGGTTCATGTGAATTCATTAATCCAGTAACAGTGCGGCGAGCAGGACAGACGAGCTGAACCGTCACCCAACCGGCTGCCAAAGGCGGGAACTGTTTCTTTTCCTTTGGCGACCGGTTCGTCGCAAAATCTCACACATGGCACTACGAGCGCATATAGTGCGGCCGTATTCTAGGGGATGAATCTTCTTTTCTCCCCAAAGCAAAAGCTTCGCGCTAAGTGGATGAGTTTTGATTGTGCAATTAAGATAGGTCGGATGGAAGCCAAGTCTGGCCGGTTATACTCACGCATCTCCTCGTGACATTCGGACGGTTCGGGTACGATTGCCATGGCTCGTAAATCGTACGTTTCAAGATGGCACGTTTGGCTCACGAGTGGTTCCCAACGATGGTTTTTGGGGAAGTTGAATGTCAGAAATTGGACCAGTAAAAGTCCAGTCGGCGAAGGAGTGAAAAGTGAAACAGTTTATATTGTGGGATAATCTATTTCTGGATTATGTTTCCACGTGTACCTTTTCTCATGGAAGTTTATTTTGCAATTATTGTAACATTCCTTTCCGACAGATTGATCCAACCCATCACGAACATTTCGATCAAGCCTGAACATAATTCTTCGATCTTTAAATAAAACAATCCATCGATCTACTTCCAAGGATTAGCCATTTTTTGCGTGTTAGTTGCACGCTTCTTGTTCGACTTTCGCATCGCGTTTTGGTCCCTGTTTTATGAAATACCAAGCGTTCCGATGTGAATAGCACCCAGGAGCATGTTTTGCACCTATTTAATCGATGATTCGTGAAACATCTCTCGCTCTCTTCTGTTGTATTCTCCGT
>STHB01000012.1:462981-505452 GCA_018908115.1 Anopheles rivulorum
TGGCACGTTGTGCTGCACACAGGGAAATGATGATGTTCACGATGATTGAATCCACCAAACGGCTGAGGTCCTAGTTAAAGTAAACGGCAAGTTTCTAAACGCTTTGTCTTGCGATGCGATGGGATGCGCGGATGTAGCGCATAGATGTCTCCATTGGTAAGCACCCAGCATAACGACAATGGCGGCTAACGGTAGATAGTGCCCAGTGCATTTGCGCCAGCCCTGGGTTGAGGTTCGATGAAGGCTTCGAATATTTTGCTGTTGTGATTAATAGATTTTACAGGCTTGTCGCAGCGCACTCTACACTCTCACGGCTGTTGAGACTGATGCTTTGTGAGCACGCCACGTCACAATAGCACCAGTGTGAAAGATGAGGATGATGCAGTTCGGTAGTATTTGGGAGTTTTTCTACTGTAGGAAATTAATGTTGTCTTTTTTTATCCATTCGAACCGTATATTGAAACATTTTAGCTACAAAACAAACATAAACAGCTGATTGCAGGGCATTCCCTAGAGCAACTGTCTGATATTAAGGTTCTATAAAACAAATCATTACGATCGTCCTCAGTGAGGTTGATACGCAACGGAGAATCGTAACGCTGCAATGAACCGATCAGTAAGAAATATTCCAAATGTAGATCCATGAAAATAAAATAATAAAATGGTTCCACCCGCTTCGGTCTCATACGGTACAATATTTGATTGATCTCGGAACGATTTTCTCTTTCATTTTCTGCACCATCTTCAGCTGCTTGGCGTTCCAGCTACCGAACGTTTACCAATCACAGAGTGAATGTGATTGAGCAAAATCTACTTGCCGACGAGATACGAACAGATCGTAAAACGATCTGGATAACATAAAGTTTTCCTATTATTAAATTAGATACTTTTAATGATTTAGATTCCGAGACCGATCTGGGGAGGGAAACCTTCGGGGAGAAAAAGTTCGACCAATCGTCCAATCGAATGAATGCCGAAGTCGTACGGGATTGTGTGCAATAAATTCCGTACGAAAAAAATAGATTTTTAATTGACTCGCTAAGATAATAATATGGATCACTGGGTAGGAGTATAAAGTTGGAAGTTGGTCGTTCGCTTCCTTCACCAACTTGTACTAGGCGGGCTCACAACAGTTGGATCACATCGTTGCCAGCTATTCGCTCCACTCGGTTACGGGACGCATTTCAGTTGGAGCAGTTTTGCGTATCGGGTGCAATAAATCTGCTGAACTGTCGCCGTACGCCGGCGTTCTGCCGCTGACGTGCAAAAGTTAGTTCGGAATCCATCTGCGTTGTGAATGATTTTCGGATTGAAATACTTATTTCGCTTGTTAAAAGATATGCAACTCATAAAAGTCATGCGGACTCGCTCGGTAAGGTCAGTTTTATTGCCTTTGAAGCTGGTCGGATGATAACGATCTAGGCAGTAGCATTGACCCTGACTGGAAGTCTTTGCATTTTATTGCACCGCTCTGCGAAAAAGGTATCTCACAAACTGGAGCACATGCACGGCACGAATGAAACATTCACTCGTTAGCAGTCCGCTTTGTATCGTCTTCGGTTCTGGATCGTATCGATGAGTCTCAGTCAATGATTAATCATTCTTTGATGTGCTTGTGTTTGTAGGCGTGTGTGTGCGCCACTGGTCAAAATCTATCCAACCACAGATGCAGCTGAATGCGAGCTGCCGACATCGGATGCGTTAAGCATTTGTTTTACTTCTTTTGAGATAATTCGTCACAGATATGAGGTAGGGATGGCCTTCTGTATAGCAGCAGTGCGGTCATTCGAAAAAAAAAATCATTGAACTGTTCCGATTCATCTTTGTCTCGTCGAAGCAGTGAAATCCTCTGCCGAAACTTTGCGCTGACACAGGCGGAACCGAAACAATGCAAATGCACTCGAGAATGAGTAATGACCGGTGCAAATATGGACTTCGTGCTGTGGGACAACGACCGCTTGGCAAGACCGTATCGGGCGAAACAAATGCATCATTCTTGGATGCAATTTTCGTGCTGTTTGTCGTTTTCGATCATCCGTTTGGCGTTCCTTTTTATTTGCCCTCAATAGGACAGCTAATCGGTTCTGGTCAGTTGGTATTTAGTACGGTTAAGGGAAGGATTTTTTTGTTCGCACACCTTCGGTACGAATCACCCAGAATGTTTTGTTAATGATGAACGAATGGAGAGTAGCGAATCGACGAAATCGTAAAATGGCCATTGCTCGTAAATAACTACGCAAGGTGTTGTATTTTGGTTTGGGTTGTCAACGTTCGTTGCACATCTGGAATGAGTTTTGAAAATGTAGATTTAGCAATACTAGACTGTGGGCATGTAGTTTGTGATACACATAATTTAGCGCATTATTGCACGTCTATCGGTGGTATTATAAGACACCATGACGGGCATGAGCTATTAGATGGTGGTTAAACCAAAACAGAGTTGTACAATTATTTTTCTAATATCTAAAAAGCTGATTCAATTTCAATTTGTGTACCAAGGATTGACACAATTCTTAACCTGAATGGCTGCTTATTCTACAAAAATCGTAACAAAAGCAGAGTTAAATCAATGAACTGAAACTAAACCTAGCTATATCTTTCTAACTTATGTCAAAGAAACGAAATAAACTATCAATAAAATAATGATCAAAATAGAAAAAGCGTGAAGTAGAGTACTGACTTAACAACAACAAAAATAGTGTTCCATATACAGAGACAACCGGAGTTAGGAGGAATGGAAAGATAGAAGGAAAGAGTATAAACCAGAAGTGAGCTAGGAAATGTGACGAAGATTGAACAAAATCTAAATGTCCTCATAAGGTATTAAAGTGCTGTAAACACACCAATACTGGGATTTTTGGAGCCAAATCCAATGACGTAATGATGTAAAAATATAGCTTTTAAACAATTGCTTGAATTATTTTCTCGTTGTTCGTGGCTTGTTTTCAGAGAAATTTTTGTTCCAAAATACGAAAGCGTATCGAGAAAGTAGCATGTCACTGAATGACCTGCGGAGCACGTCGTGAATTATATCCTTCCCAGTTATATGTAAGGATTCCATACGACTATTCCGTAATCTAGTAGAATGGACTAAACAGCAGGGACGTTTAGATTGTATTACAAGGTAATCAGAACGTTAATAATAGATAAAACGTGCGTTAAAATGTGCCAAGAAATACTAAACGAGAACGAGTTTGGAAAAACTGATAAGGCTGTAGGTTGTCATTTTTTTAACATAGAGATACGCTACAGCTGTACACCAATCTTCTAACACATTGCCGGAATAGATTGCCGCTGAGTACGGTCCTATACAGTGTTTGTAGCATAGAATAATTTGATGTCAACGGTACACAACAAACAAAGAATCATAGCGCAGAAGGAAAGCGATGGTTTTGATGAAGATGACAAATCAAAGAATATTGAGGACACTACCCTGAGGCACTGGAAAGGAAAATTAACTTTGTTAATGAACTTGTACAAGACTTCGTTTTAGCAAAACAACCAACTACTAGATCTCGCTTGCGATTTGATGCTCAATGGAGCTTAGCACCACATAAAAGGATAATCAGTTCTTCTTAAGAGACATCGGTTTGGATAGAATTTTGTACGATATCTGTTCCAGCTAAGAAAGAAAAAAGTCCCACGAATAAACTATCAGTGAAAAAAAAAACAAATTCCCAATCATGATTGAGATTTGAACCTCGTTTACATGAGTTGTTGAATCATGTGTTACCGATTTCACCATTCGTTCGGCATCATGATAAACATGCTTAAAGTATAAATAATTGAGCAGAGAAATGACCCCGCATGCAGAAGTTACGACTCGCTTAAGAAATGTAAGTCGCATGTCAAAACTCATTGGTTGGTTACTCTCCAAATAATTTACCCAAATTTCGTACTTAATCTTTGTCCAAGGATGGGCTATCATCTTTGTCTGTGCACGATGGTCGCTCCGATCACTTGCATCGCTCCTCTTTCCGATCATGGTAATGCTCCACACCGATGGATACATTTACTTTTATAAGCTTTTAAATCTGACGCTGATACGTGTTCGAAATCAATATAAAAATGTAAATTCGCGATCATAACTTTGGGAACAGGCCAGCTGTACCAATCGCGTGCGAGCACCAACATCGATGTGAACATCGACTGGAGAGCAATATTCGGATGACGGTAACTCTTTTAAACTTTGCACTCGAGGAAAAAAAGACAAGACAGCACGGTCTTTAACGGATCTGCAGCTTCTTTCAAATTTACATTAGTTCTAATGCGAATATGCTTTTGGAACTTACTCATGCTTTTGGAGACTTATCCCATGTATAAAGTTCGTTATAAGAGCAATCGTAAAGTGCCATAACTAGCATAAATGGAATTTCCCGGAAGGAAACGCTTAACAAAATTCAAAATCAGATTGACCTAGAATCATTAACGGATTTCTCAATGGAATTAGAGTTACAAAATGTAAACTTTCAGACGCATCTGGAACAAGTTTGTGCTCCTTGAATGTATTTCTTGAATCGCACAACCGTTCATACCGCCCAAGATATTAGCGAAAACAATGTGCTGTAAGGTCACAGACATGGACAGTATTTATGAGATGAATATAATGTAAAGTTATTCCAAGTCTGCCACAAAAAAGCGCTTCACAGACATTCACACCGATACTGCAGCGACATAAAACTTCACTGTGGCGCGACTTGCTTTACGTAAGGTGAGTCGGAAGATATCCGGGAGTGTTAATCTGATATCATTATGCATTTTTCATTCACAAATAACATTAATTAAAGAGGGGAAAAAAGTTAAAAAATGTGTTATATTAATTAATATTTTGAACAAAAGTGGAAGCTGTTTTCAAATGTATTGGTTTCAATGTAAAGTTTTCAAATGCGTTTTGGACCGTAACAGCGCAATAAAAACTGTATTGTGTACATCAAAAGTTCATCCACTTAAGTCATAAACGCTTTCTTCCTGTTTTAGCTTTCAAAAAACATACGTGTATGTAAGTTCTTACCTAAGTTATGTTTGATTTTAAAATGTCCCTCGAAACTAGATCGATTGCCCGATGAGCAGTCATGGCACAATGCGGCAATTACTCAGTACGTGCTACGATTGCTCAGCTAATATTTACATTTCAAGTGCCAAGGTCCATTATTGGACGGTACCACAAAGTCCAAGGCAACAAAGGCTAGGCCCACGCGGAGAGCATCAAGATGAGCTGGTTTTCGTTCGAACTATTTTAATGTTTCGCAAATATTTGTACAGACTCACGCACTCGACGGTCGATCGCTCTTTAACTCTAAACGGTCAATTGCTAGAGCTACGCTTCACGAGATTGGGCCAATTTAGCTGTGTGTAGTATTTTGTTTTCAGACCAACGACAAATGGCCTTACTCTGTTTGATCGGCTCGGCTTTTAGATAATGCTCGATGTTCCACTCTCGAGTCGACTCCGAAGTCCCTCTCATACGTTTCATTCTGCCGATGCGTTAGTACCGATTATGGACCACCTTTCATGATGGGCTCAAGGAATATTTGGAGGGATCGACGGGACCATTGCGCAAGCGTAAACACATATCATCCCTTCCAAAAAGCAGCCTCATCGATGGGCATGTGAAAATTTATTAACCTCATAAAAGTCGCTCGGCTCGTCGGTCATCATACAATGTCAACCGTTGCGTGCGAAGGGTCCATGGCGACGATTTGTTCTACTAGTCCCCTAACAGCCGAGTCACGGAAGCCCGCACTCGAGACTACCCTCTCGAAAGTGGCGTACAGATTTCTTTTGGTTAGGTCCTGTTTAGCTAAACAAAAGTCAAACCAGCAAGGGACACCGAAGCAACACATCAAAACATTGTTAGAAATTCATAATCAAAGCTAGCTGAACGAAGGTAACCGAAGCGCTTCTATCCCATCTGACTGCGAGATCGTTTTGTTGTGTCTGTATAGTTTTTGGGTGTTCTTTTTTCCGTGCCATTCGGGTTCTGCTGCCGCTGCTGCTCCGTTTGTTGCTCCTGCGGCCTTCGGTTCGGTTTGGTCTCTTTCACCGGTTGACACCTTGGGATCATAAATTATGCTTCATTGAGTAATGAAAAATTGTCACGCTGCCAAACGAGTAGTAGAGACGGCGTCGCCCAAATGTACAGCTTGTTGTCCCAAAACGGCGGATCCGGATGGCTAGGCTCTCGTGGACGACCTATTGCATTTTGCGAACAATGCCATCCGGACTGGTGGTGTGTTCGAATATTTGTAAATATTTACACACAACAGTGAGATACAATAGTATTGTTTGTTTTCCAAGGGACGGGTCAAAGTTTTATACCGTTTTGATGAACTGAAAGCCTACGATCGACTCTGTTACTCTGTACTGTAGAGACTGTCGAGTACTGTATGTCGGACATATGCGACGTACTTGTTTTGGTTGACCATTAGTGCTTGGTTTGTCTTTGTGGTAGCGACAAGAATTGCATTTCTATGTTTGTTAAAAGTTTTTAGTTACGTATCAGCGTATGGTAAGATACAATATCCTTAGAAACCGATGAGCACTACAAAAATCGCTGATTCGATTCCACCAAGTCACCGAAAGTTACAAATGGCAGGTTGAAACCTGCTAAGATGGTAAAACCTTTTATAAAAGCAATTTATGTTCATGTTTACTTACAAAATTGTATTCTTACATAATATTTATATTGCTCGTGTATTGCTAGCAGACAAGCAATTTATTTCCTTTTTTAATTTTTCATTATAAATTTCAATACAGACTAACTACAATTTGGCAAAACAATAAGTGACCTTGTGAGATGAAAATGCACAACATGTCCTTGCAACTCAATTCATAAAACCATGAAAGTAAAATAGCCTATAGAGATTGTGAAATTTACATCGGCAGTATTTTGCTGCAAATATATACAATAATTGCGAGTTCCAGTATTGGTTAATCGTATTATTTGTATCATTGTACAAATATTGATTGTTCGACTCGTAATACAATTTTAATATACTTTCAAGTACTTTTTCCTTTCGGTGCTTCAAGTGCTTTCGGCCATCCAGATATTAAATCACACAAACTGTCTCATTTGCACGCAGTCTGATGTGTCTGATGGAATAACTTTTTTGTGTTGTTTTCTTGAAAAAAGAGCCAAAAACAAACAGTTGTTCTCGCGATTGACCCATTACTCGAACAAAGTGCGGTCCTGTACAATGCTGCCTGGCCGCTCCTTAGTATTCAATTCCTTCAGGGTTACTTACTGCCACGAAATGAACATAAATTTGCGTCCAAATTTATCGTGTTGCGTATATTGTAGAATTAATTGGAATACATATTTTTTCAGCACCGATTCCTCTGCTTTCTTTTTTACTCCACGCGTAACCTTCGACTGCTCAGCGTTTGGGATCGGATTTTTGGGCCAATCATTTGGCTGCCTACGGTGTCAAATGTAGTTGAACAAATGGGTTTAAGTTCCTGAATCCTGCGAATGATTGAATCATGTATTCACCTTAGGCACAGTTTAAATGGCTCGATAGTTTTATTTGTTTTAAATTTTCTTTTCATTTTAATATACATGCAATAAAAATAAATGATTATATTCAATAAAAAATAAATATACGCTAATAACATTGAAGTAGTTGAATTTAATTTCACGGAAACATGTAAACGTTTCGTGTATTAGAGTTTTTCACGTTATTTAAAGCATTATTATTTAAAGAATTGAGTAAACATTATTTAAGGAATTGAGATTTAAATTCCTTAACCCGCAATTCATAATTGAATGAGTATTCAGATTCGTGTTGCGTATAGTTAGTTTTAATTGTTAATCAAGTGAAATGGAAAAGAAAGCATTAAATTATTTATATGTTACGATACAAATATTTACGATTCAGATGTGTGCTTGAAAATGGAATTGTTTCTTAACACATACTTTGATCAATTATCTATTTATGTTTCTTTATTTATTATTTTGGACGTCGTGTTACAATTTCAATGCCCGTTTGAAAAAGTGTAATATTTAATGAGACTAATTTAAAAATTAAATATAATCTTTATTCATAGTTTATAAGTTTTTTATGAATAATATAGTAAGGTAATTCTTGCATATGAACAAATCAATTGCAAATTATATGATTATGATATTCCATGCAAGCGTAATATGCAATACAATGCAATACACTTAGCTGAAAGTAATTAAATTTGTCATAAACCATTCGCCTCTGTCAAGTCTGTGTTTCAGCTGAACGTTAAGTGAAACGGATGAGTGACAATTTTTTAAACGAGCAAAGGTTTTAGTTACCGGAAATGGTCTGCTTACCTAAAGCACTTGATGAAAAAGTGTCATACACATCCCTGAAAAATTATGATTTACGAGGTTAATACCGAAAAGTTTTTATGACATAAAGATCATTGTGGAAACTCTTTCGGTGGTGGTATGTTTTAATTGCAAGGCCCCATGCGTTATTAAGGCGACTTCGTGTTACATAGATTTGAAGGTTAAATTGTTTGGTGGCTGGTGTGCTCTCCCAGACTAGTGGTCCCATGTTGGTGGTTGAAGTAAGTGGCGAAATATTTCAAATATTTACCTAAATAATTGAAGGATGCAGTCGTGTGCTGTATCACGATTTCGTGATTGCGTTAAATCATTGCGTCCTGTTTGGTAAGGTGGCGAATGTCGATAAACGTGAACATCGCGTTTCGCTGATAAACGCACTTTCTTCTTGCGCATCTTGACGTGCGATCATTCACGACGATCGTCGCACAGCCCGAATGCCCGTTTGTGGCTGGAAGGCATGCCGGAGGAACCATATCTCTCCTGTTCGGGAGAGAAAAGCAGAAGCCTTTCCAGGAGCTGACCACAACCAACGTCAACTGGATCTGGTAGACGCGAGGCAAACATAATCACCATTCAATAACTAATCGCGCCAACTCGAAAGTCAATTTGACCCACAAAAATAAGCAGACATCGAAATGGGTAAAAAAGCGTGGAGGCGCATCATCGGCCCGCACTCCGCAGTGAACGGGCAGCTTTCGTTTGCAGCTGCAACAACCGCGTGAAAGGGATTCATGGAGCATCATTCCCGGTACCCGCTGTCCAAGAAGTAGAAAAACACGCCAATTCGCTATCGAGGAATCGCCACCAGCCGCCAGCCGCCAAAGTGTTCTGGGGTGACACTGGGAACCAGGATAGTGGCGGATCGGTTGAAATGTTGGCACAGCGCATAGTGCTTCATTGCGAGGCGGCGACAAGTTGCCAAGTAGCCGCTCTGTCGCTCTCCCGGTGTCCAGATCCCGTGAGGGCGCACACGACTATCGTTTTCTTCATCGGTGCAGATTAGTTGAACAATCCTAGCGTCCAGTGAAAAAGTTTGCGAAACGAGACACGGGACCACAGATACTTCCCTTGCTAAAATGCGGGTTAGCCGATGGTGCAGGTGAACAGAAACAGTGACAGTGAGAGGACCGGGTTGGTAAACATGAGGGACAGGTTGCTGTTGGAAATACGATGGCGACGGCCCTGGGGCAATCGTTTCTCGGTGCCTTACGGGTATGGCAGATGCGCTAGTGTTAACCTGCGCCGTGACCACCGAATGCTGAGCTCGAATCTGAAACGGGAATGGACGGCGAAAGGAAAGGACAAATCTTTATGGAAATAAATACATTGGAATGGNCGATGGTGCAGGTGAACAGAAACAGTGACAGTGAGAGGACCGGGTTGGTAAACATGAGGGACAGGTTGCTGTTGGAAATACGATGGCGACGGCCCTGGGGCAATCGTTTCTCGGTGCCTTACGGGTATGGCAGATGCGCTAGTGTTAACCTGCGCCGTGACCACCGAATGCTGAGCTCGAATCTGAAACGGGAATGGACGGCGAAAGGAAAGGACAAATCTTTATGGAAATAAATACATTGGAATGGCTCACTCGTTGCAGCAGCGCGTCGACGGAGACGGAGCCGCAATGAAGTTTCGTTAAATTAATTCGCCTTGTTTATTGACGGTTCAAAATACATTTTTTGGCGCGTGTGTACTTTCAAACTTGCTGTCATCCAAAAGAATTGAACTTACATAAAGTTTTCGGTATGAAAAAGACGTTTAAAATGTTAAAAACTGTAATGTTAAATGTATTGACTAATAAGCCTTATCTTAAGAATAACAAAATGGATGCATAATTGTATTAGAAAATCAAACGAAATATATGTGCAATTTCAACCAAAACGAAAGTTGAGTAAAATTACTGTAAAATAAATGTTTTAACGATACAAGAGATAAACATGAACATTTTTGGAGAAGTAAAATTATTACTACTTTTGTGAATCTCCCAGACCATCAAAATTTTGATGAATATAATAATTCTAGAGTAAGTACTCCTGAACGTGAATATTTATATGACACTCGTTCTATGTTTGTTTCTTTTTCATACTCTTGTTGGCTAGCTCCATATGTGTCCAGAATTACGGTACAATAATTAAAACAAAATTGTAAATTAATGTAATTAGGTATGTAATGTAAATTAGGTTTAATTGAATGAATAATTCCTGAGTCGTCAGTCTTCAAACTTGTAATATTAGTAGATCGTTATGGCTGATATTAAGAAAGAAGGGAGTCAATGAACCCATTATGACAAGCATTATCAAGCCTGCTAAAAAATATTTTAGAAAAATTAAAATTTACACTATCACACGTAAGGCTACGGCGTCTCACAGTAACGTAAGCAAATGGTATGATTGGCGAAGACAAAATAGAAGATGCGCGCGATATCCCAGTTGTAACCGGCTCTCAGTAGACACTCGTACGTTTCACCACGGTCGTTCAATGCTGAAGGGATTGGATGCTGTATCTCACCTGTCGGAACTCAGAAGATGATCTCTTGTTTGGTTTCACGTGCGCGGGACAGGTTCGTCGTATACTGTGAAGGACTGAAGCAGCGGCTGCACGGCTCTCGCACATTCTTGTTTGCGAAGCGAAGCGAGTGCCAGGTCTCTCACGACACGGCGGTCTTCCTATCGGGAGGTTGGCTTAGCGCATCCGCCTCGTCGAGGCGACGAGTGATGAGCTCGATGGCCTACGGCGAGGGCGCTACCGAGTGACGGTGAGCGGCGCAGGCAACAAAGCATCAAGGGAAAAATAATAATATGGGTTTACCTTGATTTTACTTATATGATTCCCCCAGTCGTGATTTGACTCTTCTCCGTTACACATCTCATCTGCTGCGGTGCTTGGGCTGTTTTGTTGCGTTCGGTGCGCCGCTTCTGCAGTTGCTATTGGCCGGCATTGCTTCCACGCTTAGTGTATATCCGGTTCTGACGGCGGTTCGATCGGTCACCGGTTCGCGTTTCGCGAGACCCGATTACGACTTTGACGACTCGCTGCTACCTGCTTTGGGCCTTGGGGGTAGTTTGTGGAACTACGGCGAGTGTGGAAGACGTGCACATCGCTAACATCCTTGGCCGGTGAATTCGCGGTGTGCCTCGTTTTGGGATTGTGAATCATACGAATCGATGGCTTCTCGATCTCTCGATTTAGATCGGCTCTCACGAGAATTGCGCGCGGCCACGATTTCGCATTTGTTTGTGTACAATCATACTGTTTGGTTCGGTTTTTGTGTAGCATGCTAGATGAGCAAGCGGAAACGGTTTATTTGACGTGTTTCTATTGTCATGGCGTATGTATCGGCAAACGGTTGGAGGAAGATTCCGGATCAGTTGCAGAAGAAATAAAGCAATCCGCCAAGGAAGGCAATCAATTTCTTGATTGATCTGTTTGACGGTAAAGTGAATCGAAAGAACAAATTGTTACCGAGTTTTTACTGAACATCGATAACAGATTGAAAATCGTGTTTCTGATAAATCACTTCCTGGTGTGAACTTGTACATGACATGTAATAATGCGGAATGATAAAATTCATCTCTAAAGTGTGTAAAGTCTACGTATACTTACAAAATTCACGCTATGTAGACGATTGAACTGTTAATAATCAATGAGCAAGGCACAAGTGATTTGAGTGCTGTAAAAGTGACGAACCTGTGCGGAGTATCAACAATCCAACAAAAGTCAGGCACAAGTGAAGTTGCAATGAAACAGTACATTGTACTGCTATGACGGAAGTGTAGCTCATAAGCGATGTGTGTGTGTTTGTGATTTAGTCGATTGCAAATATTCGGTAAACTGAGTGAGTTAAATGACAAGTGCAAAAATTATGTCGCACGGATCGGAATGAAAATTGAAAATGATAAATATTGCAGTTATGTAGCTCCTACATTTTGACTTGCCTTCGCATTTTCCACCACAAATGATGCTTGATACGTAGAAAAGCGTATTCTGCAATACCCTGAGTTATCCCGACAGTGTTTACTCTACCCAAATCAAGACTTCAGAAGCAATTCTACTAGAGCTGCTGAAAGGTAAGGGCGACTGAGAAATTTATACATATGTGAAACTTGTATCGAGTATTGTACACAAATCAGAAAAGAAAACAGGCCGTCGGGGTTGGTCGCAGTGAAGTTCACCATCACAGTGGAATGTTATTCGAACAGGAAGAGCCCGAAAGTGACGCGACACTTGCGAGACCTCCGGCGAAGAATTCGGGCGGCATCGACATCGTGGCATTATGAAGCCTTCCGCCATACAATGATTTGGTTCGGACGTTCGGCTCGCAGTGAGCTTTACTTGCTTCAGTTTCAGGCCGGTATGATGTACCGAAAAGAGGAGAACTTTTATGCTTATGTTAATTACATTGCGAAAAATTATACCCACGAGTGATTCAGAAGATGTTTTCTTTTTGGTATGTTTTGTGAATGCGGTTTCTGCCGATCCTTCGTCTGTAGCGGGTTCCGTTTTTTTTTTGTTTGTCTGTCATCGAAAAGGCAGTTGCCGTGGTTGCGACCTACGATGCGACGTAGGTTCAACGGGTTTTGTTTCCCCTTGAACCCGTTTGCTTTGGGTCACCCGTTCTGGGAAGTGATTGTGTCGGGAGCTCGGTTTTATGGGTGTGTTTATTTTTAGTGTTAGCGTGCGATATTCCTCAGAGCGCAGAGAGCCAGCAATCAATTGCCTTAGTTTGGTTTCGTTTGAGCCGGATAGGATGGATTAGGTAACAAATATCTGGCCGACATACAGCCGTATTTCCTGTTGTATTCGGGTGGGTGTTCGAACCGTAATTAGTTGATAATGGCTTTAATCAACAGTAAAAGCTTCGGTAGGTGCACGTTACAGATCTCGTTCACCTACATGCCTTAGTAGTCATCGAAATATGGTATAACTGGAGCTCGGCATGTTTTGTGGGTGTGTTTCATTGTAACAGATGTTGCCGCAGTTTGTCACCTCTTCGGTGACTAACGGCATATCAAACCCTTAAAGTTGTTAATGAATGGCGGTCTGGCAACAAAACTGCAAGGTAAACCGGTGATAATTAAAAAGTTGAAGTCCATTCATCGAAAACATGATATATGTAATGGCAGCTAAAACTGAAACGGAATATCAATGAATTAAAAACGGTTCTTAAGCCACGAAGGAGAACTTCAATTACATATTTTTAAACTTGTTTACTTAAGCATTGAAACGCATGTGACAATGCACACAAGTTTTAGGATGTGTTCATTTTGAAATGGTATATTTACGACAGAATGAAATAGAGCCGTCGAATTACTGTAAACAAAATTGGACTTTCAACATGTGAAACATGTGTTGGGGAAAAATGAACACAACTGCAATTGTACTACGTTACACCGTTCAGGATGGGAAGGCTGGGCAAATCTCAGTGTTGCAGAAGTAACTCATCCATGAAAATGACGGAAACATCTCTCCCTGTGGTGAAATGAGGCTCCAAATCGCAGCATTCCTTAGATCACCAGCGGCCTAAGTAAATGGGAAACCATTATCTTGATCTCTTGATCACCTGCCGTTGTAAAAGCGCAGGCACCGCTCGCAGGGCTGCAGTTCACTTTCAAAAGTCAAATTCCTTCGCGATCATCTCGCACAATGTGCGCTCGAATGAGATCAAAATGTCGTGAGACGGATTCCGGGCCCCGGTTTGCGACTGCACACAAACCTAAACTGCAGCGCACTGCAGCGCACCGTGCCGTGGCGCTGCCTGACTCTAGCCTGACTTTGTGTATTTCGCTGTGTGTTTTTGTGTGATTGTTTACACTTTTAGAAATGCGAGCTGGTGCGCGCGAGAATGGGAAGGAAAGATTTATCGCATCGATAGGGGCAGACGACATCATGATCATAAATATCGACAAGCGTAAAAAGGCGGTTCCAGGGCGGCGAAGGCAACGGCGACCAACGTTCGCATCGGAACGGAAGGGTCGTATCGAAGGAAGCTGGGCACTTCCTTTTTCCTATCGCGTCCCCTTGCGGCAAAATGGAGTAAACGCTGGTGGCAACGATAATGCGTCTTGGCATTAGAGAAAAGCGAAAGGCCAGAAAGAGTAAAAACTGCCAGCTTTATCTTTCACTCGGCGGCCGCAGAAAGTGACTGTCAACAAATGTGTTTTCTCGGCTTTTCCGTGTACGGCAGTACCGCGTCGGTTGCTTAGGCGACGGGTGAACGCGAACCAGCAGGCGAGCGGGTTAATTTGATAACCCAGCAGCGATGAACGAGCGACAAGGCGAACATGTTGGGCGAAACCGTAACGCTTGATGCATTTTTCTAATGGTCGCAAGAAGTAGGGGGAAAATGTGTAATCATTAGCTCGAATTGATTCGTGTTTGCAAGCTCCGCCCATTGTTGGCGCTTGATATCAAACTGATGTGATATGTTACGAGCGTGCAACCGCCGTTGAATGTTGTTCAAACAAGGCAAACACTTTAAACTGATGTTGCTGATTGCTGGGTAAGTCCATCAATTGTACTTCATTTTACTGCATTTAGCTGATAGATGGCAGTTGAAAGATTTCAGTAAAGAAATGTGTTAAATTTTATCAGGTTGAAGAATAATACTGACAATGGTAAAAATGTATACACAAATGTTTTTATTATTATAAACCTAGATTGTTTAATAATGGGCACAATTTTGGTGTTGCAATGCTAAAAATAAAGCATTCTAACGAATATCGAACCATCATCCGTGTACGATCACCACCTGCTGACTTGCTTGGTGGCGCGAACAAGCCATACTTTTAGCCACTTGGGCCGTGTAAACAGGCCGCATAAAGGACGTGGAGCAAGAATCAGTGGCCTCCACTGATGGATGAGATAGAATGCAAGCCTGGGCATTAGGTCAGTGATGCTAATTTGAGTGCGTAAACGAATGCGGAATACTGATCAGTACGGGCAGTGGTTGTACAGAAAATGGCAAATGATTTACGATCCTTCACGGAAATTGGCTTCGAACAAGCCGTGTACCGCCGATCGCCTTGATAGACGTCAGAATGTACGTTCAGGTGGTGTAAATAAGATGAGAGGCACATACTGCTTGCGTTTAATCAGACCGTACCCAGCGTGATGCGATGTTAATGTTATGGAGCTATATTTACACGATATCAAGATTTGAGAACGCAATTCGTCCAACAATAGTTTTGCAATTTATTATATGTTATTTTCTGACAATGAATAATAGTATTTAAAGTCTGACGTGAGTGACATTTGATGATTGAAATAGTACACTGAAATAATTAATTCTTAACGATATTTCAAAAATATTGAGTAGATTTCAGAAAGGTGAGCAAACATTAACTGAATTCAAATGAATTTATGTAAAGCTTTATTTATAGTAGAACGCCCATTTTATAAACCATTAAATCAGATTAAAGTATTACCATTTCATTTTAACATAATAATCGATTAATATCTTAGAAAACTTCACATATTTTTTTGTAGTGATTGCGTACAATAGTTTTTATTTTTCACATGTTATCTTTCTTGAAAGCAATGACATTGATATATCTACATTTGGCTGAAAATCCTTTTTCAGGGCTCTAGCATTGACCCTAAGCATTGACAAAGCGCACGGTGGTAGACTAAAGGTGATAAATATTCAAATTATTTATTGCATCGCTTTCAAGTGACACTTGTACTATGCAAATTCACCCTGTGTCGTTTTGCCAATGTAACACATTGTTCAGCCAACGACACACGGGTCAACAAAAAGCGCCCAGTCTGCGAATCCGTCGAGTCCTGGTTGAGCTGGTCGTTTTTAGCCTTTTAGCCATATTTTGTACCTACCTCTTGGGTCGTTCTCGTTCGTGTACCATTCTCACTGCTGCAGTTATTGTAACGTCGATCGCTTGGCAATTCATTGGGAATTATTAGCGATACCATTTTATATGCTCACGATACGACCAGTAACGTCGCGATGTGGGATCTTCTGGGTACGTACAATATTGGGATGCTTTCCATACCGTTTTGTTATTAATGGAGCAGCTAGCAGTTCGCTTGAAACGTCGCATCTTTCGAGACATGTCTGTTGAACGTTTGTCGCAAAACCTAAGTGCCAATCGAATGCGCTACATTATCATATTCTTCCGTTTTGGCTGGCACGAATTAATACGCCCTCAAGACGGTGGCGCCGTATGCTGCCTTTCGCATCGCAAGGTTGTACGAGATGCGGTTTTTTTGTTTTCGTACCAGGAATACCACGTTCTACCCTATGATACTAATCTATAAGAAAAGGGTAAGGTAAGAAGCAAGGACAAGGATGAACAAGGTGCACGGGACGTAAAACGATCCCCATACGAGATTATATGTTTTCATTCAAGAAGCAGAACATGACTTCTGTTTATGATAATTTGCTCACCGAACATATCCTCGATCATCGAGCATTACAAGTGATGGTGTAGATCCTCACGGTGCTGTGCTGTGACTCAGTGGAGTAAACTTGTTCACTTCTGGGCCAGCAAGCTTTGTGATGAAAGGAATTCGATCGTGTTCAAACGATGACATAGATCGAGGCGACGTTGCGCCCGGTAGCGGTGAAAAGTGTGTTTTCCTCGTGTTGATCGTTGCGAACAGGGCGACCGGTGGGTCCCAGCAGATGGTGGGAAGATCAACGATGAGGCAATGTTATTCAAATATATTTGTCTCCACCGGGATGGGTACAAGATCACGAGTTGATCGGTAGCAGAAACCAGAAGCGAAAGAGAATCGCTCCAGAATCAGTATCCTACACCATCTTTTCATGCCAATCCCTGGGAAGGTAGAATCGCCCTCGGAAACAATTTCGTTCGATCGACGTGCTGAATGTATAGTCAAAGAATGCTACGCCATGGCTGCTGATTCTCGACGTGCTGTATGCACTAATATCCCGCTGTGTGTTGTCAGCTGCTTGTGTTCGTAGTTCTGAGAAATAGATAATACATTTAAATTTTATTTAGCAATAGCAGCTGTGCATTATCTCTACTGAACGATTTCTCAACATATAGTCAAAGAATAAGAAACAAGTTATGTTGCATAAACATAATTGTTTTGAAAGTTACGTTATTAAAAATATACACACATATCTAAATTGAAATTTTGAAATAACGTCCCAAATGAAATTGGTAAAATTTTGATAAATTAATAATAGACTTAAACATTTTCAAAACAACACCAACTTTTGAATACACTTTCCTAAAAGCCTTTTCCAACAGCTTTGCAGTGGAAACATGACAACTTACTACATTACAGAGAACGTAAAGAGGAACGTGATGGTAGTGCGTTCGTAATGAGACAGCGATGAGCAACGTGTTTGATCGCTTCAAGTAGATCGTAATCTCACCGATTTTGACATCAATACCACATGACGATTAGGCAGTCTTAGCCAGGGCTAGTTGAAGTACGTGTGCACACAGTGTACGAGTGTGTTTTTTTTTTTGCTTGCTTCGCGGCGTGGTAGCTTTAACTCTCGAAATAGCTAACTGGATCGCTGATTCCATCCCGTTCGGGTGTATAATTAGACGAACGTTTGCACTCGCCCACCGAGGCGTTAGCTTGGTTGCAGAGTAGCCAGGTGCAAATTGTGTGTGGATTACCAAAATTCATACTTTCGAGCCACTCCACACATACACTATACTTCGCACCGTATCGGGACGTAGCGCCTACTTTCGCCTTCCGTCAGCACTAACGAGCTGAGAGCGACGACTGTTATGACATCTTAATAATAGCCGAACGGTATCAATTTCGTGGATCAATATTTGCTTAGAGTTTGCTCCATTTTTTGTTGGTCTCGAAGATCTTTCTCTTTTTGATTTCTCGGGGGAAAAAAACAACACTCCTATTGGTTTACGTTGCGTTCCAATTTGAAGTACCCCAACACCGAAACCGGCCGGTGAAAAAGGGTTCTGTTTTTAGCGTTTGAGAAGGCATTCGATCGTAGAAATGATACGTTTCTCGTTGGCACGATGAGTTACAGATACTGCCCACCGATCTACACTAGCTCATGTGCCTGTATTTCAAGTTGAAAGAGTTCGTGATGTTTTCCATGGACACACGCGATCATCACCGAATCGTCCTACCTGAGCGTTTTAAATATCGCTCAAGCTCAGCTGTGACTGAGAGGATCCAGTGGCAAACAAAAGTAGATAGGTCGTCAGCATCGAGATCATCACTGAGGAAGCACATTTTTCTCTCTTTTTTTGCAAGTTATTCATTTGTTGACGCAGACGCTCAATATCTTCACTGGTCCTCCGACAGGTCCGTTACTGTGGGTGCTTATTTCTTTTGTGAAGGTAACTGCACTCATGTACTAGGGGATTTTGTCGATTTTTTGTTGTACTGAAAGGTTCTCTTTTGCGTGTTTGTTTCGTTTAAGTTTATTGTACATGTATTAATTTCTGTCGCCAAACATCTATAAAGCTATAAAAATATCTACATGTAATGCATTTCTGATATTGACGAAACCGAAATATTTCATCTATTTAAAGCCATTTCTGTACATTTGTAT
The DNA here is from genome assembly GCA_018908115.1 of Anopheles rivulorum. Lineage (NCBI taxonomy): Eukaryota > Metazoa > Arthropoda > Insecta > Diptera > Culicidae > Anopheles > Anopheles rivulorum. Next base: position 481,827 of record STHB01000012.1, read on the forward strand.
TCGTGTTGCGTCGTTGAAAGATGACACATACATTGTTCAATCTCTTGTCAAGTTTCACTCGAGGAAAGTAACAATAGCCACAATGGTCTAATTTATTTAAAGATTGTATGAGTAAGATTTGTAAAATCTCATGCTTAATCGTGCTATAGCAGCGAATTGAGGATTAGTGGAATTGGCAACGTATGTATGTCCACATGATTCATACATTACAGATATACCGACTGAAGGCAGATTTCAACCGCAGTAAAATGATCCACATCTACATTCGTCAGTCATTAATTGCTTTCAACAACAATAAAAACAAAAAAACTCTCTCCCATTCTTCCTTGTAAAGAAGCTCCCAAAGTTCAGCTGTATCGAGCAATCATCATAATAATGAGATGTCTACGCATAACTGCGCATTTCAACTCTGGTATCTGGTTTAGCCAGTAAACTGACCTGTTCGTAATTGCTCTCCCTATATGTACGTAAAGCTGAGAGACATTACTACAGGCCAATTCTTTTGTACTAGACTGTTCGAAACGGCGAACGAGAAACGTGCGAGCGAAATGAATTCGAATGATATTTTGATTGAGATATTTCGAGCATTCGTAATTTATTGAGAAATTACAAAGAATGCGATACACCCGTTTCGGAACCGTTGGTCAAAGTTGATCGAATATTAAGGGACGTTTTGGGTGTGGCTTGTTTATCTACCGCTTCTGTTCCGTTCGCTGCAAAACGTACATTTTACCGTAGTCGTAAGATAATTATTCACCTGATGAATATGTAGGATCAGTTTCTGAAAGTAAAGATGGACTGTTGATGGTCAACCGCATTTCACGGAAAAGAACGTGTCGAGCGAACTTTACAAATTGTTCATTATGAAATCAATCAACCGTTTTCTCCTACGTTTAATTTAACTGCAAACATACCATAACTGAAAACTAAGCACAGAAATGCATTTTAGGTTGCTTCTTTTGACAGTTTACTGTACCAAGTACTAAGAATTGAAATACATTGCTGGTATTAAGTTTATATCTGAAAAATTCTTTATATCTGGGTATGCGAAACAATAGTACGTGTGAATGGAATTGTGAATAAAAAATTATGTTGCAGTGTGTGTGTGTGTGTCACATTTTTGAGCTAGATGTAACTGCACAAACATCTGCCTGCTGTTCCGGTTGAGATTATTTTAAAATTTGTCCTTTTGCTCTCATCCTTGACTTTGACAAATGATTCTTGAGATGACACATCGAAAAAAGCGACATTTCTTGACACATTCATGGCATGTTGGCTTCTTTTCTTTACCAGAATTACAGTTCTGCCTTCTTTTAGCTTTGGATTTTATTCTAACCTCGCCGGAAAGACACCAGGCAAAAGATTGGGAATGAAACTGAAGATGGGAACGAGAGCACGAACACACTGATTGGGCCTTTTTTGGTACAGTCTCCATGAATTGTACTTTGCATAAGAAATTTTTCAAATCTGATTAAACAAATTCCAGGGCAACTGCTTCGTGGCACAATCGGTGACATAGTTGAACACAATATAACAGGTTGCTGGAGCAGCGTGGAGTGGAAATCTTTCTCTCCATGTTTGGGCGCATGGCAAAGTGTACATAACGATGGCCAGCGGTCGAAAAAAAAGGAATAAAGCAAGTCGAATTGGAAATTATCGTTTCGAGAGCGTTTTGGACTGTGTCGTTTTGGCGGTTTTGAGCGTGGTGTAGGATTGGACGGCCGAACGCGGAAGACATATATTTAATTATAAGCCTGATTTATGGATTTTTTTCAAATGAAAAATGACGTCACGTGCGTTTCATTTAGCTTCGCGTCTTATGTTCCATGCGCGTTTTGCCTTTGAATGAAGTCCTCGCGCATAAAAGGATAAACACTGTTGCAGTAGGATGTGCCGATGAGAAACGGCGCAGTTTTGTCTGGATCGGAAGGTTCGGATCGTAAGGATCGGAAGCTGATTCAGGGCAAGCCGGATGGATGGTCGCAAATAAGTCCTGCGATGGCTTACAGTGTCCTGGTTGAGAAGGGAGTACCACACTGGTATACAGTAATCAAAGCCCCTTCTGAGAATGATTAATGAGTGTGCTCCATAACGTTGCACAAGTTTGTCACTGTACTATGGATGGGTATATCATCATCAGCTGAGCCTCTTCTTCGCCTTTTTGCTTTCAACAACGCTTCAGGATGCACTTTGTGTCGAAATGCCCTTCCATCTTCAGTGGTGGACTATTTTTTTTTTTGTTTCGATCGCGCTGCATCCAAAATCCGGGGAAGCTCACCGAACGAACACACCCTTAATCGACAGCAATGAACCGAACCGGTTCAGCGTGATGACCCTTGCGTAAGGATTGTGCATCCTCGATAACAAGCCAAAGATAGCCGGAAGTGAAGCGTTTGGGTGACTTCGAAAACCTGAAATATTTTTTTTTGCGATTGTTCATGTTTGCACCGATCGTCCTCCATTTGCACACAGTGCACTCCCACTGAAAAGGCGGTCATCTTCGAGCATTTTCAAATTGCTCATCTTGTGGCCCGAAAGCGTAGCCCTGTCACGAAAGTTGATCATTATTTAACAGATTTTTTGTGCGTACATTTCTCTCTGCGTGCCCTCATTGATCTTCTGTTGCGCTCAGATGAGCCATCTCGAGCTTACCGGACAGTATCTACCAAATAATCTGCTACAAGCGTTGGCTGCACCGTTCATGCAGCAGAATGCACGATCGTAAAATATCTTCCAATTTACGGAATGTCGTGTCGGGAAAAATTGAAATTAATTAATTATGAGCATAAAAATCAGCAAATTGTTTTTAAATTACTCTACAAGCGATATCGCATGTTGATTCGGATTGTTACTGATTTCAGCACAGTGGGCGGTGGAATGTAAGTTTTTAGGATGATCGAGTGGCATTGCTGTTGTTGGACAACAAATGTGTACACTTTGGCCAAAATAAAGATAAAATATACACTTCATAAAAAAACCAGTATAAGGTAGAACGGGGAAAACATTCTACCAAGCGGTACAAAGCTTAAAATTGCAGGAAGTAATAATTAAGAGAAAATTAATTTATTTTGATTATTTTTTTTAAATTATGTTAGAACATTTTCATCAGTTTGGTTTTTAATGTTTTTTTATTGAAACACGCGTTATTGAATCTTTAACATTTTAGTTATAAAAAAATAAAACAAATATTTTGAATCAAAATGTACCAGCGAAATGTTATGTAGGGTAGCTAGAATTAATTAAAACAAATCCAAAATTCATAACACTGTCCATACACAGTGAATGTACATATTTGCATAAAAATATATTTAGTGTTATCATTATAACTTTATCATTCCTTTAATGCAAAACATTGAACGCATAATGCAGTTTTTAGCAGAAAAACAGGAAGCAAAGTACATGCGCCGCTGCGAAGTGTGACAGAAAGTAAAATAAACAACAACTGCTCGGATATTGACAGTATAGTAAAAGTACGGTCGTTAGCTGTCGATTTAAAATTATTAAAATTACCTCAAGCAAGGGTGTGGCCGGCCGGGGAAGTCAGGCGAGTGGCGTAACAGGGCTCAATTAGTTCTTGGGTGGTCGATCTCACCATGCACTGTACTACTGGTAACTCTCTTGAAACAGCATTGAATGGGCTCTTGCTGTAGTGGATGATACAGTAGGAGAAATGAAGTCACCAGACTTCGGTCTGTAGGATGACTATCGCTACGTGAAAAAGGAAAAAACGCGAACCAAAATAAGTTTTAAAATGGTCAGTTTATGAGATTGCGTTGCCGTGGTCCATTCCATGGTGGAAAGAGAGGGAGAGAGACAGAGAGTGTGTAGAGCCTGTGGTTGGTAGTCAAGCGTGAGAGGTGTTTGGTTTTGTTTTTATCTTTCTCTTCTTTTGCAGCTGCCAAGCTTATGCAGATCTGTCTCAAAAAAGAAAATTCAAAGATAAAACGTTTCCGATTTGTTCCGAAGCATGGGAGAAGATTCGCTCGAGCGAACAACTGTGTCTTGCTAGCGAAAAAGTGTACGTCCCACATCTGAACCGTAATGCGCTAGCTTTATCGAGCATTTAGTAATTCGGTGTACAATTTGTGTAAAATTTCATGTAATTCCCCATTGACTCATGATTCATGTTGACTGACCATTAGGGCTATCGGCTAATCGGATTCACTGACCATTTGTGTGAAGCTGTAAAAGAATAGCCGAAAAGGGATAAAATGAAATGCGTACGGCAAGCGTGTCTGCTTCCATTCGTATTATCGGTTCTCTTTATTAGCTCAACGAATATGATTTGTCGCACCATCGCTGCCAATTCGTTCCACGCAGCAGATGGCTGGACAACGAGATTCTTACTCAAGCCCCCAAATGCACAATCGTGTGTGGTATCGCATGCCTGTTTTCCGGTTTTCCTTTTTTGAGACGGATATGTGTGCGTTTTTTTTTTCTTCGTATCATCCATTATTTACAAGGCTTAGATATATTCCGGGTACACTTTCCAAGCACGACATATCACTGCTTGAATCGATCGAACTGTGACTATTGAAATGTCTCTTGCTATAAATGACAACGATTGCACTCGCGATCGCATTGGCCATTAATCTCTTCTTTTTTTGTGTTTAATGTGAGACCGTAAGAGCGCGATAGGGTATGAACCACTATCACACAGTGGTAACGAAAATTGCTTTACTCGCTGTATAAAGCCTAGCGTTTCGAAATTGAAATAAATCACTTGTCCCAGTGGCTTCATGTGTTCGTACATACGGGTCATTCGATACGCAGCAATCTTCTATTTGCGATGGTTAGCCGATGAACGATAGCTAATGCGCATTTCGAGAGCATAATCATGCACACACAGACGCAGCCCAGACGCTGCGCACCTTACGATGAGATTTGCACAGTGGACACATCAATAGATAAATCATCCATTCATCATCTCTCGAAAAGTAAACCAATCAAGTGGAATTGAACGGTGAAACGATTGAAATTACTTTTATTATCTTCTCGGTCGAATGGAATATTCATGCTGGGAAACTGCATCTCATCATTTGGCAACGTCATCGACATCAGCCACAAGCAGGAGCGTCATTCGCGTTGCTCTGCAGCTCCAACGGTCCAGCGATGACAGATCGGTGGTCTGCTGCGATCGATGTTATAGAGTTGTCGATGTTTAGGTTGAAATGAATTAATTACAGATCAAACATTACACGCTCGTACAACGGTCAGCGCTAGTGGCGTAGAGGCTCTGCTTACCATAAAGCCGTGCGAGGACAAGAAAAACTGTGGGAAAATGTGTGCCACTAGTCGGAAAATGGCGAAAGGTATTCGACAACGGAAAGCAACAACTACCAAGCGGAGATATTAGAACCAACCAGCAAAAAGCGGACAAACGAAGTGTGTCGAATTATTTTGAGTGATTTATTGCAATGCTCTTAGTACGGACAACCGTTTGCATTGCAGGTAGTTCCCTACGGTAACTAATGCGCTGTGGTGGAATCGTTTAGCGCCATACAAGGAAAAACCCTTTCCATTTCAAATTTCTTTGCTAACGATTTTTTTTCTCATTTAGCACCTTCAAGGAAATTTTAACCACTTCAAACAAGAATTGAAAAAAGGCTCTGAACTATGGCATCCGTTCTGCATTAGGGATGAAGGGTTTTGTCTTGTCCCTTATTTTGAATTCAGTGACTCTTTTCGTGACCAGCCTAAAGGACTAGGAAGATGACTTTCTAGGCAGATCTTTTCACCAACATTAGAGCAGCCGGAGTGAAGAATAATTTACATAAAGTGATCCTTATTTAAAACTCGCCGTATCCTGCTGTAAATTGACGACTTGGAATGTATGATCGTTAAGCAGACACGACCACAAAAAATCGTTGTTGAAGGGTTATACATGCTAGAAGCGCAAAATAATTGAAGCATGCCGAATCGATGAAAGCCAAAAAAGTTGACCAAAGAAAAGGGTTATTGTGAGTGGTAGAATATGTCAGTAGAGAACAAGGATTAAAAGACGGAAGTGTTTGTTTTTATGGCATCATTAGACCTATACCGAAGGTTGCTTACGTTCTTTTACCGTGTTCCTGTCAGTTACCTTCCAGTGATGGATGAAGGCAAGATCTAACTGTTTGGAACAGTGTCAAGTATCGCGTAATCGTGACGATGGATAAATATTTAAACGATGTCGTTTCCCTGCTTGGTGGTTATCTAACAAAAAAAAAACAGCTTAAAAGCGTAGAACATTGTTTTAAGAGATTTATATTTGCTCAGTGATGAACCACAGCTTGTGGTACCTTTTGTTGGCCCTTGTTGTTTCCTTTAGATTTAAGAAAGGGTTTTTGCATGTATCAGCTTTTATGTTATGATAATAGCTATATAAAAACCTTCCTTTTTTCGTCGGTTTTACCAGCAGTAACGGTAGATGTGATAAATTACCAATGAATGTCACGCATGAAAATGTAAATTATATGCAGCACTCGTTAGGTGTTTTTCTTACTTTTCCTCTGTTTTATATGCGTCCTTAAAATAGTTATTAGATTAATGTCAAAATTATGACTTTAAGAGATTAGCGAAATTAAGTCGTTGGTATTATCGAAGCATTTAACTGTTCTTACTGAATGATAAGAATTTTAGAAAACATTTTGTTAAATTACTACTCATCCATTTAAAGCATTCGTATTTCAAATTTGTATTTTTTCACAGATTTCCTTACCGTTGAACGTCTCGCGATTTGCGACTTAGTCAATACATCGCGATTTGTTGATGTGCTTTCCCGTAGTTAACCGTCTCAAGGTAAGCATTTGCACTTGGCACGCCTGCAGCACATAGAAACCGAGCGCCTGCAAAACAGAGACGCTTTCAATCCCGCATGATTTATTGACACCTGCGCTAAGCATTTGCATACGGAATGCATTAAAATGCGTGTGAGCGGCACATGGTCGGCTAACAACAAAAGGCGCTCCCTCCGCCCCGTGGGGCAATTATGACACTTATGCGTACAAACGACACGCAAGACAATTATAATCTAAGCCCAATGCTCCTAGCTCCATGCTAGACGCGAACGTCTTCAAAGTCCCCAACTGTCCCGTGCACTTCGAAATAGGTTCGAAATGCATTTTCTATGTTTTCTCCATGCTTTCGTGAAGTTGCAAGTAGCGTGTTCTGTTTGCACATCGAGGTATACGCCTTCAACCGCAGCCACATCCGTGCCATGCTGACCATTAGCCAACATCGCAACAGGTCGCCGGTAGGATGGAGCATGTTCCGCCTCCCTTGGACGCTAGAGACGACAAATTCCAGCCAGGTTGATCTAGCCACCGATCTGGGAGCGATACACACACTTCAGTCCAAGTGCGGACCCGGCCGGAAATTGTCGGACAGGCGATAGATGCGCCGCGGTGTCTAGGTTGCTGCCAATTCCAACGCGGAAAGAGCGGCTTTTTGTGGCGTGGACCACAAAGTTCAATTAACACAATGCGGCAATTAAAGCAGCCCTCATCGGATGGAGTTTTATGCGGGAACTATGGTCCCGTGACAGTGCACAGTGCGCGTGTAAGGTTCGTCGACCATCGGCGAAGTTTTAAGTGTTCCGACAAACGTCGTCACATTCGCGGAGTGCCTCCATACACCATTTATGATCGCAAGTCTCGTGTACTTGGTAAGAACATCAAGCGAAAGACTGGACAAAGGTTGGTCGCATTTGAGTGCGCGCTGTGTGCTCAATTAGTTCCATTTGCATTGTAAGACCAAAACAGTGACTTCACTATCTCAAGTTACTCTCTTTGGCATGACCGTAGGGGACTCACATCCGTTATAGGCTCGGGCTAGTGTAAATTGTATATGAACAGTTTTCAATGTGCTACGTGCCTTACTCGGACGAGTGTGAAGAAACATTCAATAATCCACGGTACGGGCTTGGTGGTATGGACCTATAATCGACCATCGAGCGGCATGTACCACAGGTAGTACGAGAATTGAAGATGATTTGTTACCATTCGAAGCTGCACTACACCATCAGTTGCCGGATCGATTGGCAAGGTACCTTCCAGCACGATTGCTCGTCACTTTACCAATGACGTTACGCAAGACCGATTTTACACGTTGCAGTAGGATAAGGCTAAATGAAACTGTGCATAGCGCTTTTGGCAAACGGGTGCTACCATTCGAACTACTGCTAACGAAGTCCGGGCGGCAAGTTTTGGTGCGGTGCACCTGCGATAAACTTTTGTCGAACTGGAAACGAATAAACTCACCAGCTCGCTCAGAGGCAAACCGGCACCATTAATGCTAAACGGATAATCCCATCTGGCCATTTGCCAACCGGCAAATGCTTGTGACAAGCATCGTCATACCGGCCACGCAGTTTTATAGCCGTCGTCGAGTGGACGGATTTATAGCTGTCAACTCGCATGGCTTGCGTCCTAGTTGGTGACCTGCAAGGCGCTATAAAACAATGCCCATTTGCGCCCGAAGATGCTCCAAACGTTTGCGTGAATGCTGCGTTTCATTACTGGAATGTGTCACTTTTAGCGTGCTAATAAAAAGTTTGAGCTTTAAACTGCACTTTCCTGCGTTGCAGCAGTCTGTCTGGCCGTGTGGTCCGGTAAAAGGGAGTTTCTGGGGTTTTGTTTTCATTGCTCTTTAGTAGGTTGGGTGCTTTGGGTGCTGGTTGATTTGTGGTTTGGTGGTCTGTGAGTGAACACCGTTGTCAACGGAAAAATAAAGTTAATTTTAGGTCACAGCCGCAGCTCATCCGGGTGGTTTGCAGGCAGTCTTGTGTTTTGTGTAACAAGTTTTTGTGTGTGTGTATGAAACAAAGTAATCCAATGAATTCATAACAGCTGAAGAAGAGTCATCTACCGAGTGGCAACCTTGAGCAAGTGAATGCGTATCGAACCTCAGTCAGTGCAAAAATGAAACTTTCAGCAAATCCGTGAAGGAGATACTTTAAGCGATGGAAGCGATTCTATGCATGAGTATATGGACACATTGTGTAGACCATGCGGTCTACATACATTAGTCACAGAGCAACGCTGTTACCATTGATCGGAACAGAGTTGCATCGGTGTCCGAAATCGGTAGAAAATATTGAATATCATAACCCGTTCCACTCATTTGCTGATGGCCGCCTAACAGTATAGAAAACGATTTATCATCGCACGACCAGTTCGTTGCGCTTGGCGCGCATCAATTTAGTTGTTTATTATTATAATATTTAATAGTCCGAAAATTCGTGCATGATGAACCTCGATGTCAGGTTAGAGGGAGTTTTTTTTTCTTTCCAAGGTCTTGGTGCCCGAGGCCAGAGCTGGTGCAGGAAACCGGTACAATGAAAAGCCGCTCATCATCACGCCGAATTAAACCGCATCAAATCAAAAGTAGACCTGCCTGATACGTGTAAATGATTTTAAATGATCGTTACACATTCACACAATCGTTGAGGTTTTCCTTTTGATTGTACATTTGGACATCATGTTTGATGTTATTTGGTTCGCGACTGTTCGTGTGCGGCAAGTTTTCAATCGGATCTCGCTGGATGACCTCCGGCGTATTTATTCATACAAACACTCACATACATACTTACATCAGCTCACAATTTGCTCCAGACACAGCTTTCATTGACAGATGTTTCGTGCACAAAAGAAAAAGGTATACATTATTCTGCGCACGTGGCTACGCCGCGAAGCCACGTTGACAAAGAAGCCAGATCAATCTTAAGCTGGAGCGAAAAGATAAATAACTAATTTTCCTCCCATCGGTGGTACTCTGACTTTTAGAAGATACCCACAAAATCAAGATAAATTACCTTCAGAGAACACCGCTATAACACCTTTTGCTGCTTGGTTAGTTGTTGCGCGATTAATCTACAAAAGAGTTCTACAACAAAACAATTTCGTCCACTTGTTTAGTTTGTATAGTGCGGGAAGAAAAAAATAACACAACTGTAAGCATAAGTCGTCCCCCAATAAAGACATTTCAAAGCTGTGAAAGGCACCAAGCACCCCAATCATCACCTAAAGGAACTCTACTTTCGGTGCCTTGTCGCCCACGACGTGCTCCTACTGTAAACGCGTCCAACGCCCACAAAAGCCGCAGAAGAAATGTTGGCTGAAAATAATTTGAATAATTTTATCATACTCCCATCGGTCATGTACGGCCGATGTCATCCAATTGGACCCGGGATAACCGTGTCCGCCCTGTGCCCGAACTGCAAGAGGGTAGTTAACCTCTTCGATACTTTTGGGACACCAACCAAACTCACCGATGCTTCTACATGTTGACGGAGTACTTGCACGGCTCAATCTTCGCTTGACAGGCGAGTATCTCAAGTGACTCTACTTAATTTACCTCCGAGCGTACCGGCTCGCACGGACGTGCATTTGTGGCCGTGGTCGGTGAAACAAGTTGGCACCCGAATCCTACATGTGATGAAATTAAAGTACTCACCCGACAAGAGCAGGAGATGATCAGTGGCAACTGCCGTCGACTGTCGCCCCAAAACGGGCCAAACCATTTCGGAGAAATCTGGGATGCTCTGGTCGAAAAGAAGCACGTCCTTACATAAGTTACGCTTAATCTGGGTCACTTCATCAGCAAACCCGAGAAAGCCAATGTGTAGTTTCGACCAGATATGTTGAAGTTTGCCTTCATTCCAGCGTCGAGTAGAAAGTATTCGTAAATGCGAATCTTACAACAAGTATTATGGTGAAGGTGAAAATTTTTGTTATCAAACATATTCTTCAGAAGACGTTAAAATGTAAAATCATTCTAAAAACACAGATTTGTTAGTCAAAACCATGAATAACAAAAAAGTAACCGTCTCATTCGATGTAAAATCAGTGAAACAAAAGGGAAACATTATCATCAAAAGTGAGTTACGTTGGATCAAAATATGTAAGCGTATGTCTGAAGTGTTTAAAAAAAATATACAAACCAAGAAAAAAAAACAAACGAAACGACGAGTTAAGAAGCAGAACAAATCTGGTTCCCGATCGCGCGTTCCTCTTTTCGACGTGTCCTTCATCACGGCAGAACTTGCCGCGAGCTTTTGCAACGGCAAATTACTCCTCGGACGTCAAAAAAAAAAAACCGAGGGCGTTAACCAATTAATGTTTTCAACCTACTGACTCAGTGCAGTGACGAGCTTAACGAAGGAAACGTATTCAGTATTCACGGAAACCGTGGAGGGATTGTTGCACATTTTTAGGACCTTACCAAACTTCTGTGCTGGTCCAAACTCGTTGCCGTTACGTAGCGCTGGCGTCGTTCAGACAAAACGGGAGCTTTTCATAATATGGTTTTAATTATTTGTTATGAGCCAATTTATCCCATATGACTTGCATCAGAAAAAAAAAAGTTAAAAGAAAAGACAGGGACGTTTGCGTGTTGAAGAAACGAAAAACCCTCTCGGGAACAAAGATTTCAATCAGAAAATTGGTTTTGTGTCAGTGGCTGTGCTGTGCGTGTGGCGTAAAAAGGATCAAGTGGCGCGTGATTTAATTTTTTCACAAGTGAGTGCGAGCCGGCTTGATTAAGGAGATTTGAACAGTGGACGGCTCTTTTGTTTTGCTGTAAAATACATTAAATATCATATTTGAAAGTCTTTCATATGGAACACAAATTCATTAAACCAACACGTTATGCCCAATGAGTATGAAACAACATTAAACAATTGGTATGACTTAATTTGTTCTTTCTTTTGACTAATTCTGAGGATGTTATCCATGACAGTGTCACTGAATTATTTTCGTGAATTATAATTCAATTTTTTTTGTACCTTGTCAACAAATAACATTACGATATGAATGCTTCAATGTATAACTTGGGAATAACCTTGATTAGTTGAGTTGTGGTGTTTTTAGTAAAAGAAAAAAATGTTTTGAAAGTGTAAATGCTACGAGGGACGAATAAACATTAAATTTTAATGCATAAACATTGACCGTTGTTATGCACTTACACAATATGAAAGATCATGCAAAATTGTGAGGTGGGAGTATTGCTTTATGGCGAAAATAGTTGAACATGGTAAACACTACTCATGCGGCGATGTTCGATGCTACACAAGGTGTGCAATCATCATAACCAACCGAATACCATCTACGACAGTGAAGGTGTCTGCATATTTTCTCACCAAGTCGTTGGAAAACAAACAAGCAAGGTGTGCAATGCAACAGCGTACCGTGTGCTGAAGACTCCTAATAAGCGATGGGTTTAATCCACCGGAATCAACGGTTGCAGCATTCTTCCTAGTGATTAGCACCGAACACGGCGGGTACTATGTGCGGGTTCGATAGGATTAGCGACTGGTTAACTGACAGCACCAATAATCGAGACTCTCTAATCGGTACTTTCGAGACTTACCATTACCATTACGTTGCTTGTTATTGGTGCTGTCTGTTTGTGGAAGCTACATGGCTGTTTCATGTACAAATAGAGTTACGGAACGTCCTAGAGAATGCAGAATTGTACACAGTTAGAGTAAATTCAAAGGTTTCCAAAAATGTAAAAATTTCACTTAAAAGGTAGAATGTCAGTAACAAAAATCGTAATGTGGAATTAGATCAATTTAATAATATTAATTATATGCTACTTCAAAGACTTTACTAGTAGTACGAAGCAATCGGATTATTGACTAATCACAAACGAAGCATTGTAAAAGTGAAAGTGACAGAACCATAAGCTGACGTGGAGACAAAAACGTCTTTAATGTTTAGCGTAGAAAATTTGATCGTCTGCGTGAAATGAAGGACAATTAGAAATAACAGTTTTATGGATACGAAAATTCATGGATTTGTTCATTATTGGTTAATACTTTCATGAATTATGCAAAATAATTAGCTGATGAACACTACATTCGTTTGTAAGATGAATTGTGTCTCAAATTTCAATTGATTAACATTTGAAATGAAAATAAATATCTCCTTAAATTGAATCACAAATGCTTGAAAATGTGTAGCTAGAGATCGATTCACTAAAACGTGGAAAACGTTTCCAGCGCAGAGCAACTCTTTTCTTAAGTTCGTATATGTGGATAATGTCAATAATGTTCATTGACAGAGAAACAAATGAGCTACATTTACAAGAATAAGATAGCCACATTCTATGGTGACACTATGCGTTAACGTCTTTGTTCATAATCAGAAGACATATATCTTTCGTAAAAGTTAAGAAGAATGTGAAATCACACAGTTCTAGCTAATTCTGGCAGATGCTCTCAACACAATCAACAAGAAGCAAAAAAAAACATAATCCAAATTAGCTGAGAATCGTTTCAATCTTTCAAAGCATCCCACATTCGTAACCACACTGCGAGTTTTAGCTAAAAACTTTTGATATCACCTTTTACTGTGAAGCTCTAAAATAATTGCTGAACCAAAATCGTAAATACAACACTATCAGTAGCATGTGAGAAGTGATTTTTCAACAGTAAGCGCAAAATGTGTACGTTTAATGGACAAGTTTCTCTTTCAAAGCATAAAGCTGTTGGAAATTGTTGGACACAGCCGCTGACACATGGCTAACTTGCGTCACCGTTTTGTTTTCGCATGAAATAAGTATGATAAAATTGTTTAAATCACACAATGCACACGTTCGCTGAGGCAAGGACGAGTGAGTCTAAAATATGGGCAACGAATCGGTCAAGCTCATATTCATGGCCGTTTGAAGGAAATGTTAAAAATTTTAATAAAGCCATTTATCACGCTCCGTTCGGAAGGGTAACCGAATTCGGGTCTTTTCTCCGGAATGCGAGATCAGGTTGAATCGATTCCATTTCTCGCTGTCACGCGTTTTCCGTTTCGAGTGAGTTCCGACAGCTAAAGCTCACAGTGAGCTCGAGAGTTTGTCTGGCAGACCGTGTTCAGGGCGAAGAGGTTTGCTCCACTTAAGTTTTAAATTTATGCATCATTCTTTTATTTCCTTGCCCTCGTGTTCGCACCTTTTCACGGCCTGACCAGCTATGGTCATGTCGGATCATCGGTCCATGTGTTGCTGCCAATTCGAAATCGATAGAATTTCAATTTGTTATTGTTTGCATGAGCGTTACATCGCGCGATTTCGTGGAAGCGAGAGGAGTTGCACTTGTGCAGAAAATATTCGGTTGCAGTGCAGAGCTGCATCATTATTCATTTCATTTTTGTGATTGTGCCATTTTACAGTTAGTTTTTTTTTTTACATGCCATTATGTTTTTTATTTCACCTAAGGAAGAATTACAACATATGGTAAAGAAAGACAGAAATACTTTTTCATGCTCTTATTGAGTCTTGAGTCTACCGAACTTTAAAAAAACTTGTGGATTGAAGAAAAATTAAATAAAATAAACCACTGCACAGCATTCAAGACAACAATCAAGCATTATTGCTGCCAGTTCAGGTGGCAACACCAAATTCAGAAATTTAGCAGGCATACGATCAGATTGCTCGTGTCCATCCAGTTCAATGGTTTCTTTTGGGCAAAGTTTCGCCGAATGTTGTTTTTAATTAAGGTTGAAAACACACATATACAACAATCCATCATGCATCCGCGACCATTTCCGCATTACATTTTGCAGAAAGCAATCAGCTTCTTCACAATTATCTTTGCATAATTTTTAAAGTGTGTACATGTTGGCAACATTGCAAGCTACACAAGGATCTAGTATACATTTTATTTCGTTAAATCGTTTTTAATGAAGATTGGAAGGTTCGCCCGCAGGTCCTTTAATAACAGCCGTTTTGCTGTTTTCCATTTTATTTACGGCACATTTTATTGCAAATGAATCGACTAATCAGCGAATGTTAGTAAAATGCTTATATGTGCACCGGGCGAGGGTTATCGGCTTCGTCCGTGGATGATTTGTTACTTTTTGTCGTTTTCTTTACGCTTCGGTGTCGTTGGTTAATTGATTTCTCACGGATCAGTGTTGACAGCTACTGTGCGCGTTCGGGGCTTGGTATCGATTCGGGCATCTGCGTAGACATCCGAGTGACTGACAGCTTTAGTCGTTTATAGCTTCAGGGCAACAACAACCACCAAGCACGGATTGGGATCGTTGACGGCCTAATTAATTATAAAGACATGGTTGAAGTCGAGCTGCCACCACCAGCACAAGAGATTTCCATCGGTTTGAATTAGATTTACAACTTCTTCGGATTCGGTGAGTCGGTGTGAATTGTACGTTCGGCTGCGACGGTGTTTGTTTTGTGGGAACGAGTTTTTCGTGTTCGTGCAAGCGTCCGTGGTTGATTATTTTCTTCGCTCGGAACGGGGTGTTAAACGCTCATAAATAGCCACCAAAATCCTTCTAAACCTGCGGACCAGCATCGAAGCTACAGTTTCTGAAAGGCGTCGTTAGGCTAAAGCGTACGGGAATGAATAATAATCGTATCATTAAATATCTATAACAGCAACCGACTATGGTGGTACCGGCTAAATTTGATACAATTTATTTACCACTCTGAATGTCTTCGCTGATTGGAACAAATTGGCATCATTTTCCAGAGCAGCGCTTGTCGTGGCCAATTTTTGCACTTATGTTTTGCCCGGCGCGAGCGATTGCATGATGAAGCCGCGATCGGTCGCTGTGGCACGTACCGGTTTGACAAATTTCGAAGATGCATTCACGATCGGGGTCAGCTCTGAGGAGAGTACAAATTATTGAATTTTAAGCGAACGCCATATTTCTTCATTTACATCGTAATTGTATGCAAATTTGGCGTTGACCGAAAACGAGAAAAACACAGCAACAGCTTTTAAACGCATGTTCCTTATCGGCGTATCGGCGGAGATGCGCATGATTGCGCGGAAAATTGATCGATCTGCATGGAAACATGTTCCGTATGCTGGGTACAGTGTTGAGATGGCATGTTAATGGTGGCAAGGATATCGCTCACCAAACATGAGTAAGGTGTGACATGTGATGTTGATAAAATTGGGACGAGATGTACTGGACACATCGATTAGTTCCAGTGAGCAAGGTTGTAAAGCATAATACGTACATAAAACCTTCCCGCGATCGATTTTTTTAGCTACTCTTATCGTCTAAGAACCAATAATTTCTACAAGCTGCTATAACAACTCATTGGTACACATTTAACTGTTATCGCACGCTATATTTAGCATTTAGCCAAGTGTTATTTTTATGATGGTTTTTTTTTAACATTGGTTGGTCATCTTGATCCATTCATCAAAATAAAGACGTAATAGAAACCTGTTTTACGTATCGATATCGTGTGACAAGATTCAGGTCTCCAGCTGCGAGTTGTTGATGTGGTTAGCTATAGGACATTGCAATTTAGGCTTTTTTGATAAAATTAGAATTTAATTGAAAATGTTTCCAAAAACTTTATTATTCTTGGAAGTAGATAACTATCACCTAAAATTTTAACGACAATGTAGTTAAAATTACGACTGCTTGTAGAGTGTAATCGAAGGTATTTCGAAATATTTTATGACTTCATGTTTTTAAACTAGTATTGTTTGGGATGTGATCCGATATGTTGAGGTAACTTAAAAGTAACAAGTAATTTGCATAGCTTATGGCTCATTGATTTAGTTAAACACGATTTTCAATGACGTTTTCCTGAAACTTGGTCGTAGGTGAAATAAAAATTAAGTGGCAGAAAAGTACTTTACACCTTGGGATAAATAAAAAAAGTGCTACCCACTTCGGAATGTTTCCTGACAATTGTGTGTTTTCGTAATTGTCGGATAAAATGGAAGAGTCCACAAAAACCATCCACGCTGCAGCCAAATGCCAACAGGTGACACAGTGGTGGTATACGTTTGACATCTTTGTGTATCGTACGCAGCTAAAAATTGGTTTGCAAGAAGAAGTGTGACTGCGGTAGCGCTGAACTCTGATGTCGTTCTAGGCCGTCGTCTGTCGGGTTCCATTTCCTCTGTCAGCCCTTTTATGGAGTCTTCAATACAAATTGCTTTACGATCGTGTAAGGAGAGTTTATCAAAGCGTTTGCGATCGCTTGGACGACGTAGCGTGTGCCTGTATAAATGCAGCAAAGAAAACGAGACTAGACTGCGAAATGGTTAGTGCCGGCACATCCAGCTGCAGATCGGATTTGCTCACACCGTAGTGCTGGCCCATTACAGGGACTGCAGGATTGGCCTGTAGGTAGCAGCAGCATGAAAGTAGCAGCTATTGTGCCGCACGCATAGACGACAGAGCAGCCCATAAATTGCATTATAAAAGTGCTAACAGATTGTCGCGGTGCCGATCGTCGCGAAAGAAGATCAAATTGGTAGCAGTAAAATGCGGATGTGGTCAGTGATACAGTGAACTGAATCGGCACGGGAGCCGATTATTCTTAGTTTCATGGTTGCGTAGTTTGTACTGGAGAATCTATTATCTTCCTTACGAATTGCGAAGTATCAATATTGGTACAACAAACAAGGCATCGTTATTTATGGCATTTCGGCACACTTTTCAAGATACAAAAGAAAAACGTAGTGACAATAGCGATTAACGAGATTAACAATGTGGCGTTCTGTTTTCTAAATTTTCAGTAAAGTAAACAAATGTAACTTTAACTCATCACATATCTAAAAATAAAAAAAACTTAAGATTGGAAGAGAGTACAGCAATATGAGACTTGGGAAACAAATAATTTATTTATAATTAGTTAAAACGGACCACAAATATCAACATTTAATTTTCAATACTTTAATTAAGGACAATTTTAATCGTTACTCGTATGGCCTCGTGATTATTGTTAATTGCTTAAAGTGTTATAGGTTTTCGCTTCTTCCTGAAAATGAAACATAAAAAAAAAATTAAATAAATATGAAAGCTGCTTTTGGTAACAAGCTTGATTGTGCATCACGAACACATCAAAACTAAATATATATGATACACAATGATCAACAATGATCGAATGTATAACACAAAATGGTGCTACAGTGCGACAAGTGGCTATCATGTTTGTAGCCCTTCTGGCCAGTTCTGCTGTGCAGTATGAGCTATCTGGAAGTGAATGTCTGAACACGGCTCATCCATAGGCAATGATGCGATATCGTCAACATGCCTTTGACAGACAACGACCTGCTTGCGTTCCGACAATAATCTAATTTGCTTCGAAGTGGAATAAAATTACATGGAAATGCTACCTCCCAGGAGGATTCCATCCAAGCGAATGCGGTGTTACCTGTTAAAAAAATATTGTCCTAGTGTCACATTCCAATCAATGGCTCTTCGTGTCATCGGACCGCCACATCGTTGGCTGGGCACGGACCAGGCACAACGTTGCACCAGCGCACAGGATGACAAATGCGCATCACTGTTCACGACTGCATGCCCTCATGAATGGTAATGAGGCTGTAATGATTCGGTCCGGGATGTAACCAAGCGTTGACAAGCGAGCTGCGCTTGTGCTTACGCTTTCTGATAGAGTGGCGAAAGGAGTAATTATTATTCGACTGCAATGGATGGATGAGATGTGTTTCGAACTTGTTCATTTGTCAGTCGGAGGTGAACTGATTATTGCAGGATGCTGGAAAGGTGTTTATGTGACCATTATTGGGTTAAGAAATGTAAAAATGTGTGAGTGCTCCAATGCGCGTACCGTACGTGCGTATGAATACTAAAACAGTGATTAAACTGATTTAATTTAATAAATATCCGCATTATTTCCTTACAAATGGTTTGTTCTTGAATTTATAATTGTAGTCACATATTGAATTTTAGTTTAGTGATTTTGGATTTTTTAGTCACTCACACAGATTTCCGGTTTTTGACAGCACAAAGTAATGAATTAAAGTAATTTCATTTAAACTTAAATTTAAACGGCAAATGATCACAAAATCGTTGTACATCTATAATAAGATAATAAAAAGTATTTGGATGCAGTAAGTAGCTAATTCATTCCATTCTCTATTTCTTTTTTTCTTTTGTATTAGATGAATCAACAATGCAAAGTATGCGGTGAACCAGCAGCAGGATTTCATTTTGGAGCATTTACATGCGAAGGATGCAAGGTAAAGACGAAAAGCTGAAACACGCTCTTACTTCATCATCATTATACAATAACAGTATATTTTATATTTCTTAGAGATATTAAGCACATGCGTGGAATATCATTTAATGATATCTTAAAATGTTATTAAATCTTAAATTTGCGACAATTATGTGAGAAGTGGAATAAAAATATAATTCTACTTAATACGTAAAATAAACATAGCGTTTGGAACAATGTATTACCGGTGACATGATTTAATGTCTGTACATTAATCTCAACACAATTTTGCAGTATAGCGATCGTTCAGGTTACTAATCAAATATGCAATCAGCCGATTATTTTGCCTTGGCTATTTGTAAGCCATTTCGAATCGCTTGCTCGCGGTCCGGTCATGCGCATTTTAACGCTTTCGGAAACATCAAACAATCACAAGCTGCAATGGGTGATAAAACCCGATAAACGGCGGTATCGCTTCGGCGATGAGCAGACACCATCGAGCGTGATCAAGTGTTGTTGTTTTTTTTTGCCAGCCAGAGGACGTATAATCAAACCCTGAAATTGGTTCAATCACGGGTAGCAATCAAAATAAAAAAGACTACACGCCAAAACACAAAACACCTGCAAATAAAACGGCATACCCAAATAAGTATCGGGCTGTACAGAATTTCGGCGCAGGCTGGTTGCTGGGTGAGTTGAGCTATCGCGCGAATTGCATCGCACAAATCGCACAAAAATGGTGCCGTCGTTTCGACGCCTCGACACGGATGGTGGCAAGAAGAAGAGAAGGTGAGACCCCCGCACCAATGAGGAACCCCGAGTTCGAAGCGCAAATCTCGTAATAAAGTTATAAATTTTTATGTTTACTCGAAAATATAACTTTATAAGGATTTATAACCTTTTTATGGCGCGAGTCCAGCGAGCACCATCGAAACCTTCGGCACTAAATGGTGAACCACTATTTAGGGTATTCAGCACTTCCACTCAAAGAACACCTTTTTCACCTTCAAGACGCCATCCGGGGTGCTCAGACGCTTTGAGGGCAACGGCGATGAACAAGATGTCCATGGTAAGAAGCAAGTCGATCATCATCATCATCATCGTAGACCTGCGATTGAGCGGTTCGGTCTCAGGTCAGTTGTGCTCTCGATAATCAGCATAAAGTTGATATTGGTCAGATGCACTGGTGAGAAACAAAAGACGAGTCGTTTGCAACAATATTTCGTCGCATGGGAGCAGTTTCCTTCCTCACATCAACTTGCCCGAGGAAGACGACAGGTCAGGTCAAGCCGGAGTCGAAGTGGACCGGGTCACTGGAAAAGACCGACTGACAGGAAATGATAAAACGAAAATGAATCGATCACAAAAGATCACCTTAACATGCCAACCATGTAAAACTTTAGCAGTACAATATCGCTGATTCACTGCTGAAACATAATGGGGCTAACCAAACCAAACAGTACCAAACGATGCGATATGCTTACCCAAATTACAGTGTCCAGCGATGTCACACATAAATACACGTCAGCATTGGTTGACTGTTTTCGCATACCATGCACACGGGACGCGATGCGGTGTGCGATAATAATTTAATAAAGCTCTAAAGAAAGGTTGCTCAAAATCAGCACCATATCGGACACACGTCGGTTTGGACGGGATACACAATACGCGAGATCAAGGGTCTCCAAGAACAGCTTCTTTGCGAAACGTGCCAGTTTAATAATAATAATGCCATCAGTTTTTATGAACAATCATTAGAGAGAGAGAAAGAGAGAAAGAGAGAGAGAGTGAGAGAGAGAGAGAGAGAGAGAGAGAGAGAGAGAGAGAGAGAACGGTCGAATGAGAGTCCTGTATCTCTTGCGGCCCTCGTGGTCGTGGTCGGTATGAATCGCGCGAAGGTGAAATAATTTTATAGTTATGGAAGACTTTCACGTGATGCTGGTTATAGGTCTAGTGGCCGCATCAATATGGTATGGGCCGAATGTTTCAATCGGTTGGAACGCTCGTTCACGACTCCCCGACCTGCACTGAGCCGGGCCGGTGGCTCGTTTCAATCTGTGATATTTTGGATTCGTTATGGTTCGATCTTCGATCTACGTGCGCAGCGGTTCATTGTAGCCACGGTGAGCATAATTTCCGCCTTATGATTTTACCCCACGTTTTCATGGGTTTTGGACAAATAGTGGTGTGCACGACAAGCGACACCGGCAACGGTGGGCCTGAATTCAATTCGCATGAAAAGATTCGCGGGACAGACTAGCGATGAAGCAGAAAAGGAAATTGCTTCATTTATGTGCTTTTCAAGTGCCGAATCGTGCAAGTGATTCATTTAATTTTACTACCTTTGCGATGGCTGTGAGCGATTGGGTTGGTTATTTAGGCTTAATTAAATATGCATGTGAATCCACACGGTGGTTTGAAGTTGTACTTTCGGCAGTTAGGAAAAAGCCAGCATACGTACGTTTTAACGTTGTGCATAAAGCACATGATTCGAGAATATATAAATTTTTAACGATTCTCGAAAAGTTTTACAAAAAGATTTCTCAATCATTGAAATAGAAACAGGGAAACGATTTGAAATATGATAGGAGTTTATACATCGATTTATTAACAATTAGCGTTATACCGAAAACACTCCAACAAATGCTTCCGGATTGATGAAGGTGCTATGTGAGGACAACAGGTAAACAGGCCAACCATTCACCACTGAGCTGGAATCTAATTGCTCAATTAGGCAGTCGAGGAGCGGTTTCAACAGGAAACTAGTGCGGCTCATCAGTGTTAGCGAACCTGTCAAATTTTATTGCTGTTCTAATACCGTTGTTCCGTTTGCAAAAGTATAACAATCCATTCAGTCCTGTTTAAAGGCACCATACGAAAAAGAGAAGAAAAAAACATATCGCGCCGTTGTGTTTCGGTTCCGTTTGCCGACCTCCGAGTACTTGTAACATCATCTTGACTTATTCAAGGCAAACAAATGGCCATCTTCTTCTCTGTGCTGTACGGACGGTAACAATAAAAAAGGAAACTAGTTCGATACACAGTGACTGCACGCATATGAGCTGGAAGGAACGAAGGTGAAGAATTGTACACAACAGCAAGAGACCTCCGAAATTGGTGGCCCTGTGTTGACCGATTTGCATAGCCTAGTGTGAGCTCATCGCCAATGTGGAAGTACGTACTGCTTCGAAACTGTTTGATTGATGATGTTTTTGATCCAATTTATGGTCGAACAAATTACACTTTGACCACGCAATTGTTGGCAGCGGGATGGAACAGTGCCGACGAACCTTTCTTCAGCATACGCCGCATCGCGGCACGTTTGCTCGCGGACATTGGACATGGTCTGGCAAAAGGTTGCGGAGTGTTTAACCCAGGGTCGATCGGACTAAACTAGTGGTGTCTACTTAGGCTTCCGCAATGGTTGCGTGACGCAGCATACGGAATCAGCGTGAAGGTGTGCTTTTTGTAGCATTTGATCAATTTTGTGTGAACAGTCGGGTCATTAAATCAAGCGGTGCAACCGATTGATCGACAATGGCGGTATCAGAAATGGATTTTTTTCTCTGTAACGCAGCTTGCAGCGCAGTAGAAAGCTTGATTGTTTGATAAGATTTCGGGTTTTAGATATGACGCTGTAGATGTTTGTTTTTGAACGACTTAAAAATTATTGAGGTGAATTCTGAAACAGGAAGAATCTCCATCTACTTGACACACAGAATGTGTCATAGACACTACAGCACCATGCATTAGTCATTTGCGTTTTTGCTGTTCCTAGATTAGATGAATCTGTTTCTCCATTTAAGTATTCAGCTCATCTCTGTAAAATAAAAACCTTTACTTCCCTGGCGTTTTTTGCTTTGCCCACCAAGAGCGTCTAATTAGGCGATCGACATTCCACGGACGCGAAACACGGTGCGATAGCTCACTACAAAAGGTAGCTTACGGTAGCGTTAGTATTCTGAGGTTGTTGTTTCGTTTTTTGTTTGGTTTAATGATTTATGAGCGAAACTTTCTTGATCATTTGAAGCTCAGGAAGATCACGGAGCCGTGTTACGTCAAATTATCTTACGGAGCGGCTACCGTTCGTACTGGTGCGCTTTGTAGTTCATATTCCCTTGAACGGCTTTACGAATGTGATGTTTGCTTTGGCTCATAGTGTTAATTATCGTTTTCCTTGTTGTGATTAATGACCTATCGAAAACTCCGTTAAGTTGACGGTAGCTGAGTTTCATGGTTTCAAAAGGTTACAGTTTTACCATACTTTTCAACCTTAGTGGCAAACACGCCAGTATTAGAAGTGTTGAATAATGCAATAAATTCCTTTATGATGAATAAATATAAATTTAGAAATTTTTGACGGTTTTTCTTGATTTAAGAGGTGGTTGCATTATTACCATATTATCAAACACTTATGCAAGATCTGGTAGCAGTACTAGTGCTGTAGCGTTTTTTTTTCACCGATCGTCATTGCTAAGCAGTCAACTTAAGCAGCCGCGAGTGTGACGATCTTGATGACGAGTTTGTACTTGTGAGTAAGGCTACTACGCATGCACTGAAAACCATTCCTTCGATCCGTTAGATCAATCGATCCAGTTTTGAATGGAGTAGGATGAACGATTACGCTTCCTGCACAGTGACTGTTAGCGACAGAAATCTATCGATCTTTAGTGCGATTGAATGTCGCTGAGCG
>STHB01000012.1:505477-527688 GCA_018908115.1 Anopheles rivulorum
ATCCGTTGTGCAGGTGGAGGTGAGCTGAAAGGCTCTTGAGAGACTGAAGAGGAAATGAGAGGCTTTCATGATCTTGTTTCGTCGATCACCGTCTGCTGTTCGGAGACTGCTGCTGCTGTTGTGGTTCGATCATCAGATCCAAAGGGGGTTAGCAGAAGTCAAATCAGAGCTTCTCCTGGTGCTGTTACGGGCTGGCTGTTGTTTCGATTTAGTACTTCAGACCGATCGCAAATTGACGTGAGAACCTTGCTCTTGAGCTGATTTACCGATCGGCCGTGTTTGTTGCGACGATGATGGTGATCTTCGCGATGGCATTGGAGCCCCGATACAAGTGTTCTGATTTCGAAAGGTTAGTGTGTTTTTATGACGTAGCCAAGTGAAGGCAGATCGGTTTGTCGATTCGGAACAAGATCGTACGTTAATCGCCTTTGCCTGCGTTGTCCAACATCCGTTCCCATTGAAGCTAGGGATGTACTTGATGCTAGCGTTAGTGACGCTTTCTTTCATTTCAATTGCCTTACATTGGTGGTGGTCGATGTTACAATGATGTTACGTCTAACCCAATTTATGTAATTCTAAGAACATTTGCAGTAACTCTTAGTTTTTTGTAACACAATTTTTAACAGTTGATGAAAAAGATGAACTTAAACAATCATGAAGAAGGGTTGCAAATGCTGTACTTCGTTGGAAGAATCACCACCCAGACTGCTATTTATTTGAGAAAATGACCTAAAAATGGAAAATTGTTCGTGTTATTTATGGTACGGAAGTTAAACGGGAAACAAATTCATCCCAATATGAACCAGTAAGACAGTTGGTTTGGTCAAATAGGTGGAAAAGATTCTGGATTTCTAATTTCCATCATGCTGCTACGGGAGCAGACTTTGCAATAAGACTGGTATCCCAAATTGATACAATTTGTACACAACCGGATGCATCAATAAACCCGTTTTGCGCTCAAACTGGGCGCCAGTTTCGCTCTCGGCTCAGCTCAACCGAAACGTATCGGTAATTGTTGGATAATGGGTAAAATTAGAGTAATGATCATTATTGATGAGGTTAACGTTAATTTCACTTTTGATTGCAGCTTCCCCAGTCGCCGGCGTTCATCTATTTTCTGCGGAAGATTCCACACTCGCCACATCGCCAAGATGTGGTGCAAGGGCCCTGGGGTTTTTCGGGTATTTTCGGCTCTGTGAAATTATGCCCGTTTTAGTAAGTTACAACAGCAGTCGTAACAGTAGCAGCAGTAACAACGCCAATAGAAGCTGCTACTGCCACTACCAGTAACTATGCACAGTGATTACCAACGTTTTTCTGTAGCAAAATACATTGCAGGAAAATGTCGCAACATTAGCTACCCAACATGATCCAATCCGTCGTCTCAGCGACAGATTGACCAAGGTGCATGGCTTGGTGCTGATTTTTTATCCACCTGCTGTCTAATGGTACCCGCCTTACCGGCGCTTCGTTACAACTAAAATGAAGCAGATCATTGAAACGGTCTCCCTCAGGGCAAACGCATCACTTTCCAAACTCATCACAATGGCTCGCTGGAAATAATAATGAAAAAAAAACTCCTCCAAACTGTGGTACATGGTACATGTGCACGAGTAAAGAGTAGAGCAATAAAAATTGCATTTGATTCAGTTTCATCAAAAAATCACAACAGACATAATTTATCAAAATTTAGGTTAAAACAATCTTGCATTTGCTGCCTCCCTTGCGCATATAAACTGGACACCCTTTTTGTTAAGTGTACGAGGAACGGAATGGGTGGCATGGATATGTGTGATCGGCATGAAGCTACAAATTAAATTAGATGAAAAGGCCAAACGTTCATTAATCATCGCTTGTGCATACAGTAGCAAGTAGTGCATGGAACGATGAAACACTAAAAATCTGCTTCATATCGCTTAACCAGTCGTTTCGGATGCCCCATTGATGTGCGAGTAGCTGGTAAGCGAGAGTAAAAGTATAAGTACTCTTTATGATGCCGGTAGCTTTTTGTTTGCCAGAAAGCACCAGTTAACGAGTGCTGCAGTAACCAAGTATGGTACATTTACGATCCAATTTATGCAAGCCAATGCTGTTGTGATGAACAATTGTGCTTGAAACTCGATGAACGTATTTCAAGCAAATAGGACACACCTTTATGAGCAACGTTTAGTTTACAAGCGCTTAACAGACAAATGTAGTTTGTACTCAAAATAGTTTTGATGATTAATGAAACTCCAGTTTGATTTTTTCACTACATTATGGATTTCAATACTATTTTAAGTATTAGTAAGAGTAGCTAAAGCTAATCAATAACTTTTAAATGTGTACTGAGATGTTGTTCTTAGCGAAACTAAGTGTCAAGAGTAGTTCTGATAATTTAAAAAATGCGATTTCGACTATGCCTAAAATATGTTCGAAGACGATAAACTGTTAGTACCTGTTGTGTGTAATCTAATCTGAGTTACTGAAATCGGCTCAAACTATCACTGGACAGCGCTAGCGCTAGCTTTTTTATTTCTCCAGTCGCACTGGAATTGTTTGATCAAGTGAATGTGCTATATGTATAACAGTATATCATCCAGATAATTCACAATTCGTCCCGCTATTAGCAGTGCCATTAGCATAAAAAATGGCTTATTTCGTGGAATCCTTCAAATGATAAGGCTAGCTAAAGCCCAAGAATGCGGTATTTAAATAGTCACTAATACGAATGAGTAATACAATGTGTGACGCAATATTTCAAATAAAAGTACTAGAACATGCTCATAAATCTGAATCGGTATCCTTATTGAAAAAAAATAGTCGGTCCAAGGCACTAGATCTCGGATTCTAATAGCCTTTAACTATATATTTACAATTAACCATATATATATTTACAACTTTCGGTTAAATCTCCTTTTCTATATCTCATTTATTTTGTTTTCATCGTTTTCAAGCTTCACAAGATTCAAATCATATTTAATTAAATATAAAAAAAACATATTTATGTGATTAAACATTAACCTGCATCTACGACCATTGCTTGATTTTTTCCCATGACAAACAAAATGTTGTATACATAGTCTCTGTATGAACCAACAACATATACTCTCCTGATGCTCAATGTCAAGAAGAGGAGAGGTTAATTGAATAATAAATTAATATCTCTTAACATTATCGTCCGGTTGTAATCTGTAACAGGTACATTATGTATGCTGGAAGGCGTCCACGGTCCGCTAGATAAGTTTCAGGCGTAGCACCGACACAATCCAGCACCCAATGCCTTTGCGTGTCAGGGCGGTAGAAGATAGGTACCAAAGTATAATCGTCGCTTTAACGCAGCCCCATGGGCAGTGCGGTAGGAATGGCAAGAAATGCTAATGGAACTGCCCACGGCTTCTCTTACGAACGATTGCTTGTTCATGACTCCTGGTTCCAGAATCCTGCCATCAAGTCCATCGGTGGCCCACATTCACAGAGGTGTTATCTGCTGCACTTAACGAGAATAAATTGTACACAGCTGCTTCACGCTTTGCTGTGTAAATCAACTGGAGAAGAAGTTGTACGAACGCTTGTTCAAACAAATTGATAGCTGATAGCGCCGAGCGATAGCGCGAAAGTGGATCGGTTCGCAGCCTCGAGCTCCATTCGCAGGTGTCTTTCCGTACCGGAGTTTGCTAGTTAGCAGATCAAAGATCGTGTTAAAGATTAACGCCGATAGACAAAACATTGATGTTTGTTTAAAAATATTGTTCCTCACTACGTAGTGTAGCACGTAGTACTGTTGAGATTGTTGTTCTTCTTTGTCAAATGTTTATTGTGTTACAGCAACAACACTTTATTTGAAAGAAATTGTATTCGTTCCATTTTCTGTGGAATCGTGAATGATAGTTTTGTATTTTATTTACTATGCCAACTGAAGATAAACAAGAATTGCACCCAAACCAATGCTTAGCCTTGAATGCAGGACTAGGTTGAAAGTTGAAAGATTCACTATCGAGCATAAGGTGCATTGACTGAATATCTAGCATTATAGCAGGTGATGGCGGCACTTGCGTTCGGATCAATTAACCTTTTTGCGAACCTCTTTGTCCGGGCGTAGTAGGTAACGGCTGCACTGTAAGCGAGCACGATGAAGCCATACTTGCAAAAGGCGCGTCTCCATGTTCGTGCCGTGACAGACCATAAATCACATTCGCCATTCCGTGGGTCAGTTAGGTTGCTAGCCAACCGATTCGGTCAGGTTCCATCCATATTCTGAGTCCATCTTAATACAATGTGTTGCATAGCACAAATTGGCACTATGCCATTATTGCCCTCCCAATCACTGTGCGGTGTGCAGGGCAAGGCTGCGGACTTAAACTCGTTGACGGTTGAGGTCTAGTTTTGGAACAGAAAAGGCAGCTGCTAATCAGTGGTATGGAATAGATGTTTATAAATAATCTTTTATTGCATCGTAAAATGTGTACTTTCCCGCACATTTTATGCGTGATCTCTGGGACAAATAAAACCAATCAATGGGCACAGTTGGCTGCGCGTTTGGGGTGCAATGTCCTCTCTCTCGATAGATGTTATATACTTCGGACCACATCCCGCGCATCAGGAGTCAGCGCTACGCTTGCTCCTCGTAAGGTTGTTCCAAGAACTCTTGGTCCGCACAGGAAAAGTAGCGAGTGCAGTTTGAGAAGAGCGATCGTCTGCACTGCTTCCGTGAAGAAAATGTGACTTTGCGAAGGGGGTCCGACAGGTTGAAATCGCACTAAAAGTCGTTCAATGGCAACGAACGACCATTTGTTTCATCCTTAGGTCTTGATCTTCTGCGGCTCGAAAGGATTGGAACTTATGCGGTGCATTGCGGTACTGTTTTAATTTTATCGATTATACCCATTTTATAGCACTTGTAACCTTCCTGTTCCGAGCGAACCGGGACTTGGTCGGAGCCGAAAGCAATAAAAGAAACTCTTAATTTAATTGATCTGCTTTGCTATACAGCACATAGATCGCTCGATCGCATCGTACCCAGGCCCACCGTGCGGCCAAAAGCGTCACAGCGGACACACCACCGGTAACTTACTGTTTCCTGGCAGCTTTGCAACTCGTCTGCAGCAACGGTTATATCGACTTGTTTCACAAAGCCCTTTCGCCAGGCTGCCTTGATGTGCAGAAAGCGCAAGCAGGGCGACAGGTCGATTGCTGGACTCACCATTGCTGTCAATGCAAGTCCGTTGACAGAAAGATAATTGTTCGTGATCATCTTCACTGTGCGCTCTTGGCGGCGGCGTGCGAGCGCCGGAATTCCCAAGTTACTTATGGGGTGATTTTCTTCTTCTTCTACTGCTGCTTCGTAACGACGTACGACTCTGTTTTAAAATTAATAGTCTAGTTAACAAGTCGTATGTGCATGGTGAGACTCTGTGTCCTGAGACGTTACCGGATTTTGCGTCCGCTTTGCTGAAATGATGTTGTTTCGATTGATGACACGCTGGCAACACATTGCAACACAGCTTTGGTGCATTTGGTAGCTGTTGGAAAGACAGTTTAGAGTGCAGGGTAACATATTGGTTTAGTTTAATGCAAGATAAAACTGCACTTGTCGGTTTCTTGCTTACTTTCAGTTATTCACTAGCATCGAGTTATACCTTTCGTTAATTTTCATTAACGATCTGAGTTTGGAAATGTTGAGAAAATTTTGAAGATATGTTGTTTTGCCAAAGAAATGGAGTACAATAAGAACATTGATAATGCTTATCTTATGCTGAGAAGTTGCAGATATTTATCACACAGAATGGAGTTGGCGTTGCTAATCAGACGCTTTTCTTTGCCCGGGACGTAATCGTGCTATCAACTACGCGTCGCTCACGTGCAGAGACACTCCACCAGACCAGCTTCTCTTATCGCCTGTGTGGTATTTTGAAATTTTACGAGCCATCATTAAGCTTAAAGATTATCGAAAATTAGTGCCCACCGCGTTATCCTCTCCGGGCAACTGAAGCAACGAACATGAGAATGGTTTAAAATAGCAGAAAATATCGAAAGCCAAAAAAGCCGACCATTCCTTTCTGCGTGGACAAAGCGGTGTGTGTTTGGCGAACGGGTGCTGGAGGAAAGTAAGCGGACGCGAAGTAACTGCTGGTGGGATCCCAAGAGACGAACCCAAAAAACCGCGAAGACGACGCTCTCGAACCCCCAGCAGACGGATGCTGAAATTGAAATTTTTACGATCCAATTGAGAGCACTCTTAAAAACCGATTCTCATTCACCGAAATGGGCCGCCCGGTGATCGCAATGAAACGCACCAAAACGAAGGCAGGTGGCAGTACGAGCGCAAACGTACGAGCGGACGCGGAGAAGCAGGAAACCACAAAATCATGCTGCTTAATTGTGCTGCCTCATGCTAATGCTTCTGTGTCGCACTTCCCTGTTTCGCGATCCCGTCCGTCTACACCGCTAGCGACCGGATCGATCGTCAACGTTCCTGCTGCTGGCTCTTGTGTGGTTGAAACGCACATCGACAATCTTTCGAATGGACAAGTGCGAATTTTATCTTTTGCAAGATCTGTTTTCCCACCAATTTGGCATCGGCAAACAAAACTGAACGCAAATCACCTACATCGGCCAAAAAAAAAACGCCTCATCGAAATGCAATCGTCATCATCGGCTGCAGTACGATGCAGCAAAAAGGCGATCTTTACTTCCAATATCTCGTAATGCACGCTTATAATATGGCGCCGGTTATCGGAATCAGGCGGAAGATGAGAGTAGCTCTGATTGTGAATCTTGGTATGTTTTCAACGGATGTTACATTTAATACTCATCTTGAAGCAAATTGCATTAATATTGTTGGTCAAATTCGTTGAATATGAGTCAGTTTGACTGCAAAATTGTACTCATTTTGTTCATACTGGAGGATTTGTTTCAAATGATCCAAGATATCAAAGAGCGATGATCTCATTATACCGTGCTGACTCGTTTGTCTTGTCGTACAAGTTGTTGCAGGTTGAATCTATTGGAGAGTGACCTCACCTTACATGTGGTTAATAGAACATTTTGACTGTCAGTCAATGTGATTAATATGAAAAGAGTAAGAATAACAACAAACAGATGAAATATTCAGCCCCCGAAAACATTCAAGAGTTGTCAAAAACGTTTATCAAATGTGATATAATTAACATTCTTCATGAGTTAAGCAAAATTTACTCGTGCTAGAAAAAGTGTCTTGTTCACATCGCGTTTAGATATGATAAATTCAGTTGTATTCAATTAAAATGTGTGTTTGATAGCTCACCATTGAAAAACAGCTTTACATAAATGGAAATCCATGTTAAGCAATAGCAATGAAAAGGGATCTATTTTTTATACTTTCTATTTTCTATCTTTAGTGATCAACCTGTTTGGATTCATGTGCAAAAGAAGCAATTCAGTTATTACGTTTTTAACACTTTTCTGTGATATGAAGATTAGAAGCTTTTGATGAAGTTTAAGAACATTTTGCTATCTACATCTTCTCCATATCCGTGAGGAATCAAATATTATCGTTAGGCTGCACCCTTACTGAGTGTCATGCCTTTATCGTTTCACAGTGAGCTGGAACATGAAAAGTGTGGTAAATGTTACTATACAATCAAAGCAACAGCCCTGAGCTGCACAGCATTTGCTTGAGTTGCCAACTGTGAGCGATTTCAAGCAGTTGGTGGTCGATACAACCAGATCATGTCACCACATCCGCTGCGATTCGATTTGTTATACTTTTTTTTCTTTTGCTACGAAAACGTAGGACGCTGAGTTTATCTTTTCTCGGATTATCTTTGGAATCTATCACTTTCTTTGGGCACCCTCAAACTCTCTGAAGACGCAACGTGTGGTCTAGCTTCACCAGTAACCTGTTGGACGAGATCATTAGACGCGTTAGGGAGAAAGGTTTCGAAGGTCTACACACAGCATGCGGAACCAGCAAACTGTGCTCTGGTTCGTTAATTTAGTGTGAAATTTGATTATATGGTATCATATGAGACAAGAAAGCTTTTTAAACTTATTCACAAATGAGCTTCGCGGTCATAAGCTCTACAAAATTAATTTTCTCGGGAGCTTCAATTAACGTGTGGCTCCATTTTATTTGTATGGCATTCCTGTTTATTTTTAATGCATTCCTTCAAACTGAATACCAAAATATAGATTATCTACATAAATTTCATTAAAGTACATTCTTTAAGACTATGTTCAGTCGTTCAATTTTAATGAAAACTTTTTTGGCTTTAAAAAAACTGAAATGGTATAAAAATAATGTAACTATTTTAACATTAAACAATTAGGAAAAAAGGGCAATTGCATTTTGGATTCAAACAAGTTGTTTTCCTAAAAAAATCATGTTTGAAATTAATTGTGCAAAAGGCAACTTTGTATATAAAAAGGTTTTTTTTTAATTTTTCTCATATTCATAGTTTTTAGTTTTGAAACATTCACTTTCGTCGTGGTGTACAATATTGATGGGGCAGCAATCGAAATTCTCCCATAATTTTGATTGAGCCATCGTCAAAACCGCAAGAGACAGCAGTGATTAAGCGCAAAGGAGTTACCATCCCGGACTAAAAGTTTAGGCCACTGAAAAGACCCATGAATTGTATGGCTTAAAAAACACTTGTGAATAGCATCCGAGAGTAGAGGCGCATATCCATTTAGGGAGTGTATGTACGCAGGTGCAAAATTTCAAATAAACACCGTCTTTCATGAATACTCTGGCGGACCGTTTACAACCCAAAGCTTCAAGTGGTTGCAAGCAATTGGAAATCGTGTTGATGTCGAAGATGTCTAGCTGTCACCCGTGCGCTGACGAGTTCCTTTTTGCCTCACTGCCCAAAAACGCAAAGCACGCTTCCCAATGACCGGTGGCTGACACTGATGATAATAAGCTGATGTTTCAATCAGTTCGCAGCTTCAGCGATGATGTCTGGAACAACGGTGAGGCTTTAGATATTTTGGGGATTTTTTTTTCATCTTTTTGCTCTGGCCTACTTCACTAGCTCGGGAAGATGCTTTTCTACGCCCCTGGCGATCAAGTGGTTGGCGTGTTTTCGAAAATTTCTCACGCTTCGAAAACACCCCGGCAGCGCTTGGGCAATCAAATCGGAGTGTCCACACTTTTTCTGGTACTGTTCTCTGCTTGCCATAAGATTGTGGTGTGATGTTATGGAGTCCCTATCCAAAATGGCAGTGTTCCGCCAATTTCTTCGCGATGAGGGTGAAAAGTAGGAACTGGTGGTAAAACTCCCGTCCGGAGGTCTTTGCCTGTGCCTTCCTTGTGTTTTATGGCCAATTTGCTAGATTTATGATTCGTGATGGAATGCCACGAATAGTGTAGCAGTCCCTCGTAAAAGGAGACCAGTCCACACATCACCCCAAGAAGTGAGGTGGCAAAACATGATGAATGTCTCGTGTGTCCTGAACTGAGCCCGTTTTAGGTACTGGCAGCACGCGACATTGATGCCTAAAGAGAAAAAGGAACAAAACAGTCGAATCCACGGTACCACACTGGAGGCGCGTCTTACGTCACCATTTGCTAGTGATGGGTATGATTTGACCAACGCAGGTAGAGATAGCTTAATTTAATTTCATAGCCAGCAGCACACGTATGTATTGCAATTCTATAAATTGTACTGATCTGATAGGAGAACACGTATCGCTGGCTTGATCTTAGCTGAAGTACTGCATCTTCATAACCACTGACACTTCACCTTCTCGAGCATCCGGAATGCATTCATGATCTTCGGAAAGTTAATGAGAAAGGCTTAGCGCATGCACGAAAACACGGATGACACCTTGCGCGAACCGGACAATCACATTCGAATATTGCCGTGTGTTCCAGTATCCATGTTGCCAATTCTGAAGGTTGTAGTCTCATCGAGTGCGCATCTTCACAACCGAGGGTGTCTAAAAGAGCACGGGTCTAAATGCCGTTCACCTGGCTCGTAGCCAGTAGAATCATGATCGCCAATGCCAATCGGGCCGTGAGTTCTGGGTGAATAAAAGTGTATGTAGCTTCATGCGTCCTTGATATTGCCATCTTTGCTAGTAGTGGGAGAAGATCAACCAGTCGTTACAAATGCGACAAGCATCGTCATACCGTACCTGTGATCGCAACTGATTAACAAGTAGGGTTTACGGATTTCTTTGGTCGGGAACAGGAAACGCTGCATGGTATGTGCACGGTTAATCGACGACGGCGGTAAAGTACACAATAACCTTCGTCACTATCATCATCATCGTCACCTGGTGAATATGGGGATGTTCTAGATGCTGAACGTTTCATGAACTAGCTATACCGCTGGATTGTTGTTACAATTTCAAGCATATGAGATTCCGTAAGCTGTTGGGAGGAAAACGTGTTCATCGAGCGTGTCTAAGCAGAACGATATTCACAGCAAAACGTTAGATCATTAGGCGTTATTTACGAACGTGTCGCCAATGATTGAGATGGATCAAAAGTGAAGGTTAGCTCCGGAACAGTAGTTGGGGTCGGTGGTTTTAAAAATGCAAGCTTCATGTGACATTACTTGATACAAACAACTAAACACTTGAATTTTTTATCAATATGCTAGAAAAACGGAAAGAGTTGTTTAATGAATTACTAAAAAAAACTAAACATTATAGTATGTAACAAAAAAGCGGCCTAAGCAGCTTGATTCAGTTTCTACGAATTGCGTTATATTGAAATGCACAGAAACATATTGCATTGAATATATGTATATATTAGTATACTTTTATACTAATGAATGCATGGTAATGAAGATGAACTACGTAATGTAAGATGTTGATGTGTATTAATAGCAAAAGAAACAGGTAGCTCTGTTGCAAATCAATTTTATAAACTAGTTCAATGCACCAGTCACACAGCGTGAGTACAATCATCATCTTCACTACCTGTGCGTTGATAAAACATTAATAAAGTGCTCAATATTATGAGCAGGAGAATGAGATCGTAGCGCTGGTCGCTGGTGCAAAGACCGCGATTTGGACAAGATCGGAATGAAACGATGATAGTGCACCTTTTGACGCGAGTGAGAATGCACCTGGAGCTACCAGATGGATGCAGTCGAAAGATTTATCATCTTACCGACGGGTAGCGCAAGGACGTATCCTTGGGAACCATCAGCAGCAACCAGTGGAACCCGCATGATAGCTGTCGATCTCGCTGATCGCGTCTCGTAGTGCGATGTGGCCTTCGTGATCGGGAGAATGTTACAAAGCAGCAGGATAGATAAAATAGCTCAGATAAGATTAATGTTTTGCTCAAACCACTTAATGATTTCGTCAGATCTTGACGTTTCTAGCGATACAAAGTTGATAGCGGAGCCTTTCATGCAACAACTCGTTGCACATGTGCATTTTCTGCTGCATTTCAACTGTTTGTGTGTCATACATTAAAACAAATGTGCAACGTTACCTCTTCGATTACTAATGTCGTTGAAATCACTAACCAATTATCTAACGATGATTACATTGTCTTTTAAATCTGTTCTCTTTTGCTTTCAGTCCTTCTTCGGTCGCACGTATAACAATTTGTCATCGATATCGGAATGCAAAAACAACGGAGAGTGTGTGATCAACAAGAAAAACCGAACCGCATGTAAGGCGTGCCGCTTGCGAAAGTGCCTTGTGGTGGGAATGTCCAAGAGTGGCTCCCGTTATGGCCGGCGCTCGAACTGGTTCAAAATCCATTGTTTACTGCAAGAGCAACAGCAGCAGCAACAAAAGACATGTAACAACAACAACAACAACAGCAGCAACAACAACAACAACAACAACAATATTAATGCTACCATCAACAACACTAGCAACGAAAACAGTAGCAATAGTACCAGTTCCCCAGGGTTGTCAATCTCGAATGGATTTCTTCCGAGCAGTTTTTTATCGAACCTTTGTAACAACAACAACAACAACAATAGCAGTGTGAACAACAACAATAATAATAACAGTATACACAAGAACAACAACACGATTAAGAAGAGCTTGAAGCGTGCAAGTACCCCAAGTGATTCAGGGGCCTCATCTGCTGACCTGGACGATGGCGGAGGTGGTGGCGGTTGTGGTGATGGGAGTAGCTCATATAAGGAGCAACTCGTTGGCAGTGGAATTATGGAAAACGGATTTAAAACACCGGACCATGTGGAGGTCAACGTGCCTAAGCTACCGTTGAAAATCTCCCGTACTCCACCATCGTCATCGGCCCTCCAGTCACTAGCCGAGTCGTATCGTCCCGCACTGCTGGATCGCATGTCACCATATCTACCTGCCGTATCATTTCGAACCGACGGATCTCCCTTTTTCCCGGTGGCTTTTTCGATCCCACCCGTATCGCTGGCCATGCTTTCGTCCGGACATGGCGGTGTGCAGCTATGCAAGCGGGACGAACAGAGCGAACCCATTGACCTGTCCATGAAGTCTTCTAAGTCATCATCTAGATCCTCGTCCGAGTCTCCCCGGCGAATACGCGACAGTTCTCCGCTGCTGCCCGATCCTAGTGAACCGGATGATCAGTCCACATCGACGGCAATCGCCACCAAGACAGTTCCTCTCGATCTTACAACGTTTGTGCGTAGCAACAGTCTGCCCGGATGAGCTACCTTGCCATACACAAAGGCGGTGCACGTGCATTTCTTATGGAACAAAGCTGTGTAAACATTTGCGAAGACAAAAACAATCGTAACAATTTGAAATCCTCGCAGAAGTTAAGCAATCGACACAACGATGAATGTCTGCATCGTAACGTAAAGTAACGCAGCACGGGGAAACCTAGCAGTCACGTGAGAATGACTATAAGCCGTCAGTAAGGGACAATTTTGCCAGTTATGTTAACTCTCCTGTTCTTTAATACCAGTACCAACGTTGTGAAATTGCATCTTTTGGAAATATGACAGCGGTCATGCAAAAGAATGGTCGAGCGTATCGTTGTTAAGCAAAATGTTCGGAGCATGTGTACATACCATTTCTGTTAGGTTAACAGTTAAGTAGGTCGATTTAGTTCACATATGGTGCCAGATATCAGTGTACAAATTTTACAGTAGTTGGTATTCCCAAACCAGTGCCCAAAGCTGGTGCGTGCGTCGTAATTTATTGCCAAACCGTTTTTGTTTTGTTCTCGAGTTTTGAACAAGTATGAAAAGTATTATTCACTATCAACCGTAAAAACACACACGGACACAACTCTGATGATACTAAGGAAAGGAACTGCTACAATAAAGTGATGAAGTGGTATGAGGATTATTTTGTATCGAAATAGCGCTATAACATACATTTGCAACAATTAATTTATGAATCTCGATCTGTATGTAGATAGCAACATTGTTGTTTAGCGAATTTTTGTGTTTTTTGTCTATTAATAATGTAAGAACTATTTATAAACGGAATGCATTTGTAGTGAATAAAAAAAACCTTTGTTTGTTTGAATGTGTATACGACGCATTTGTGCTTTTGTTTCGTATTTCTCGTTTTGGGTAGATGAAGCTGATGCGGAACAAATCGAAGGCGTGAAAGAAAATCGATGCGATTGTAGTTTTATGTAGGTCATTTCTTTATTGCTTATTTGATTATTGTTTCGCTTTTTACAATGTTCTTGTACCACACCATCCACCTGTGACTGTAGTCATTCATTTGCATTTGCTTCGTTTGTTGATTTGCTTAAGTCACGCCTTGTGTGTCGTTGATGTGCAGACTCGTCTGCGGGTGGCCAGCGTAAAGAATCGTTA
Organism: Anopheles rivulorum; assembly: GCA_018908115.1. NCBI lineage: Eukaryota > Metazoa > Arthropoda > Insecta > Diptera > Culicidae > Anopheles > Anopheles rivulorum. The sequence goes on from STHB01000012.1 coordinate 519,196, forward strand.
CGATCGTCAGGCACACGTTAATTGATTGCGTAAAGTAAAGCCTTCGTAAAGCTTCAATCGATCTTGTGCGTGCGACGCTCTTCCAGGGCTGGAATGACTCCATACCAAATACGTCCGCACTGAAGATGTCTCCTCATCAATTTCCTACAGGTGTTCTACTTATATCGAGTTTCCTTATACAGACTCCACGATGGAGCGCCATAACCCTGCGTTGGACAACGTTGGATTTGGGACCGGAATGAATCGCGTCAAAATGACAATTTATTGTGTTCGTCGACCAGCTCGATCGGCGATGGCTTTCACGGACCATGGTGTGCGAGTGTGTTTGTGTGTGTGTATGCAGCGAGAAAAGGAGAAGACATAATACAATTTCTCTGAATTCGGTTTGCAGCATGGAATGAGCGGTTCAGATGTGTTCGTATGGAGCGATTTTCAGTTTCAATCTACCATCATCAGCCTCCCACTGTGCGGATGCTGCTGATGACCCTCGAATATGTTGTTGAGTGTTCTGAACGTACAGTGATCGTCGTTTATTTTTTGAATATGGTTTCAAAACAAAATTTGTGGTCTCCAATTTGGTTTTGATTATCACAAACATCTTGAATTACGAATATTGATTACATGATAAACTTACTTCAATAAAATTTTCCATCAATATATTTTGCTTCATACAAAATGTCCCGACCGTCATTTTTTTTACGTTGCTCAGATATTTCGTTATAGATCGAACTAAAACCATTTTAATGTTACATGTTAAGGCAAGTATATTCATTCTTGTAGGTGTATCTCTCTATTGATATGTGTGTAGGTGAACTATTGACATGTGTGTATAATGCGCATCCAGATGTGTAAAACAGTTTTTTGATGAACATAATTTTATAAATTCGAGAAATACAACCAAAACGTGTATCAGAATGTGAGCGATAATTACACCACGGTAGTGTAGAAGATAATGTTGCCCCCAAAAATGAACCTTATTTCATAAGCAATTAAAAGTAATGAACTTCTTAATATAGGTGATTAAATACTTTCAATTTGTTTAAATGGATCATTTCATCGACGAGCGTTTCTCTTTTCAACAACTATGAACTTGATGCATACACTTTACATTGAGTAAGATTCAATCTTCTCTTGCATTCAGCATGTTTCCTTGTAAAGCAGATTAATGGTTACCATATCAGATTATTGAAAACTTTGTAATGGTTTTAGAACACATTCCAAATTTAATTTTAATTTCAAAGTCAATTTCTTTAAATTGTGTTTCTCGGTTGTTTGCATTTCTGTTAAGTCGCAAAGAGCTGCCGAAAAAGCATGGAAGTTGTAACGGTGGAGTATAATAGTTACCGTCACTATCATTATAATTCCAGCACCATGTAACTTTTTTTGAATGCGATTGTTCCCAGTTTTATTTAAATTATAGGGTAGGGTGCGATGATCGATCTGCATAACGGATTGAATATCTGCAGTGCAACAACCGATCGATTGTGAACAGCTGGGTAGCAAGAAACAACGGTAACGATGGCCACCGATGCTACTGGATCGCACGCTTGGGCAGGACACATTCCCATGAAGTCATTAATCGCAAGGTGACCATTTTCCATTTAACATTAAAATGGAGTACATTTCAATGCAAATTCTTTACCAGCAGATTTATCTTATGCTCACTTTTTATAGATCCATTTTCCGATACGTCCGATTGATGGCTACTCGAGACGGTACGTACGACAAGCACATGATAGGCAACATGAACATCCATGTGTGCGCTACGAAACCGGTACCTTGGCTGGAACCGTATGCCAATGCGCATTCTCATTGCTTTTCACATAATTCACAGCTACACTACTACACAGCGCGTGAGCAAAGCTTTCCGATGCTTTGTGTTGCGTGAATAAGACTAAGTGTTATATAACTTTTGTTTTGTAAAACAATGACATATTTTAACAAGGTATTTTATCGCACCTTTTCTATTCTATCATTTTATAATTGTATTTCAGTATGAAAAGTCAAAAATGTTAAATTTAAAGATTTTATTGTTCATCGCCTTTAATCATACATAAGCTTTTCCTTCACTGTTTCTGGATATGTTCTAGCGTGCTAGCGTCCGCAAACGTTTGATGTCTACAGCCGCGTCCGTGTTTATGTGTGTGTCGGTTGATGTTTCAGGGTGTAGTATATGGAGGGTAATTTTATTGTCAGTTTCATTGTTTAGCTTTGCATAAATTTTCGTTGATCTATGGGTCTATCGACGCCACGACGTCTTTTGAAGTAAGTTGAGGCAAAAGTCTATCCAAAAGTAGCCAGGGTCTCAAAGTCAATATCCCTACCCATCTCTACTGACATCATGTTGATGGTCATTTGAATACCCGGCATCGGAATGGAATTTATCTGATTTATCACCTGCACAAGATAGCACCTTTCTTGCATGCCCGGTTTCACACACATGCGGAAATTGGCGATAAATATCACCGTTTGGCATACCAGTCGCCCTAAGGGGTATGTTTGCAAAATGTGCGTTTGCATCGTGCAACTGTATCTATCTGTACCATATTGACCATCGCCACAAATGGAGAGAGCAGCATCCTTTGTGCTTCACTTGCCCACTTTCAAGGCCATGCTACTTTTGCATACGTCTGCAGTCTTTGTTTTGCACAGTGAAAACTTTTAGCGCTATTTTGTCTTGCAAAACTGTTACAATGTGTTCCGAAACATTAACACAAGCCTGTTGTGCAGCGTATGCTAGTTAAGGAGCAAATTTAATTTCAATTGAACAGTATTGCAAGAATGTTCCCAAATAAACTGTCCCAGCTTTGAACCAACAGGAATGTGTTTCATTCCAGCCAAAGGAACAGAATAATTAATACTTTACTTTTTGGTCGTAAAAGTTCGACGAAAACACAGAAACACGACATCAGCCAAAATAAAACATGACATCAGTATGCGCAAAGTGTCGTCGGAACGCGACAATTCCTCGAGGTGCGATCGTTAGATGATATTGTTCGAAATATGTTTCATACACCCGCCGGCCACCACCTATCGAATCTCGACCATTGCCGCAAGCGTTTCGGGTGACGCGAATGTAAAAAAGCAGAACGTTCCATGGTGCGGAATGCTTGGAACAATTATTTTGTTTATTTACCGTCCAAATCACCAGTCGGAGCTGCGACAGCTAGAGCGTCGGGGCACATTCCTGTCATGCTCGCAACCCAGCGCTGAAGCAGAATCTTCCTCAACAGCATGGCACCACAATGTCAACCTGATTTGTCCCCTTTTAGGAATGGGCGCAAAGTATTTTAATTTATGAGACATTTGTGGTTCATATTTCAAACACCATTCGGCAAGGATCGAAGTCACCGGCCGGTGCCGGCAGAGCGTCACAAGAGAATGCAGAATGGATGAAGGTGTTCGCGGACCGATGGGACACGGTCGTGGCAAATACCGATCAGTGCTCGAACCGAACGGATCACCGGCGACGGAATTTCGCTCTGCTCTATGACACTGTCGTGACGTGACACCGTCAAGGGCGGCGAAAGAAGAAAAGCAAGAAAAATATGGCTTAGGAAACGGCCGTTCTGGAGATTCCGATGAATAATTAATGAGCAGCGTGGCTATAAGAAATGGAACATTACCTTGCCTTCGACCAGCATGCGAGAGAGCGCAGAGGAAGCATCCATGAACTGCGCAAGTGCAGGAAAATCCTGGCCGGCCGCAATGGTGAGAGATCGCAATGTAAGGTTTTGCGGCAGAAAATCTCCAACCAGGGCGCGATCGGCTACGGTGGCCTCTCATCGCTGGCTGTTTAGTCTGCTGGTGTCCGTTACCTGGTGTCATGAATACTAATTTTCGAAATGCTCTTAACGGACTACGCACACTGTCCAACCGTGTCTAGCTTCGGGCATCCCTTCCATTCCCCGATTCCGAATTGGAGTTTTGGAAAACCGAACCGGCATAACAAACGTTTGAGCAGGTTAGGGTTGGGTCGAATCCTATCGATGTTCGATAGTCAATTTGTTTAAAGTGGAGCAGAAATCAGAAAAACCTGCTGCCGCCGTCAACCGAAAACGGCTAAAACGTACACAACTTTGATTCAATGTTTATCAATATTTCTACTGCATGATCATCAGCGGTGGAATAAATTAAGAATAAATTTGTTCATAACAGTCTACAGCTTTACTGCAGCTCTCCTCTCGTAGGGGGGGGGGGGCGAAGAGAGGGTGGGAGAGAAGAAAATAAACCGAATTAGAATTTTCGATCAGAGAACGTGGTTATGGAAACAGGAAGCTGTTTATTTTAATAATTCTAAGACTTGTTTGTGTTGACTTTATACGTGGGATACATCAAATCGGGTGATTTGTATCGGAGCAGGTGTTTGCATAGGCAGTGTTAAAATCGGTTTTCACTCGAAACTGCTTGCAGCATTTTGCAGCTCGCGTGCGTAATGTAAATCGATGCAGCACAACGGAATGGTGAGAAAACGATGTGCCCAAATAGCCACCTTTGGGTGTAAAAGAGCGGCACTATTTTTCTTGTGCTCCGATTTGCCCCGAAATGGAGCCGTTTTTTTTTTTGTTGTTGTATCGAATTAAATCTCTTTCGTTCGTTGCAGCGTGCACCACATTGCCTGCCGTGGACGAGCTGACATGTCGATTTTGCCGCATAATAAGGTGGTTATTAATTTGGAGCAATTTGTCTCCATCAGTCGAAAGTGTGTACGATGCCAAGTTGTTTTCTGACCGTTTGCTATCCTGAATTGGTTCGTAGCCGTACTGTAGCGGGCACAGTCGTACTTCGTCATCGCAATTGATCGCGGCTTTCCTTTAGCGGAAAGGCTTGGTTTCACTGCAGGAAGACGAACGGCCTGCCTGCCTGCCTGCCTGCATGTATGCACATGCTTCGAGTGAACAACTGTTGTCGGATAGTTTATTTTTGTTTTTTCGTCTTGCTCGCTTGCTCGCTTTGCCGTTCGAGCAAGAAATCGAAGCAAATGATCCGATCGGTGGGACGATCGATCGGTCGATCGATCGAACGAACCGATCTTCAGCCGCACCAATCAATCGCCAAGTTGTGCCGCTAAGCTAGCGGAGACAGAGACACACATTACGAAATTGCAGCAAACGCGACCGCGAACATGAAACAAGACCAGTCAACAGTGTGGGACTGCCGCAGGTGCCAGCCAGTGTAAGTGGAAAATCATTTTTTATCAATTTAATCATGTAATTGAAATCATCTTGATGAGGGTTGTTGCGTTTGTTTCGCGCCATGGACTGTTGTTGTTTTTTTTCTGCGTCGTTGCGATTGCGAGCTAAACAGTGGACAGTAATCAACAGAAACCGTGAGCGTAGGTAGGTTTCGGGATGCACTTTTGCTTGGTGTTGCCATCAACCGTTTTCCTGAAGATGCTCCAGAAAGGCAGCCGAATGTTCGGTGCTGTGGCAGTAACAGTGCTTGCGTGATCCTGCCCTTTTATCGTGCGTCGATATGGTCAAAACTCAGACTCAGTTGCTTCGACGCATCGACAACGATGATAAATCGATGCACTCGTTCGGTTGCATTCCAAGACCGTGTCGAAACTGTCGAAATGCAGAGTACGGAGGATTCCGCTTTCTGCCGGCTTCAGGTCGGCTTCCATTTTTCAGCCATTCCGATTTCTCTTGCTCTGTTCTTCGATGTGGTCCATCATATTGCTTCTCGTACGTATTCGCTACATTTTTTGCGTTTGCACAGCAGCAAAACCAACAACAACAACAACAAAAATGCCTTGTACAGTGTTGTTTAATCAAACAAATGATCAACAGGCCGAAATAATTTAGTTTGCGTCGTGTCCTGGATGGGCGCAGCATATTCGGATGCAGAAAATTAATTATATCTTTGGTGTTGAGCAGTACGGGGCGATTTTCCCATGTTGCCGTCTTGGTGTCCGTGGTTTCCCCCCAGAGAGTGACAAGCTTTTCATGTCGCAGGGCAGGGTGAATCAAACTGGTTTTTGAAGCTGTGCAAAAGTGTAACGGGCGCTCAAAATGTGTGCTAAACTGAGTTGTAAAGCTGTTGAAATTTACAGATATATTTGATCTTTTTTCGAATTTCCGTGCGGAACAAGTGGATCAGTAGCATTCAATGGGCATTGCAAGACATTTTTGTTTTTGGATCTAGTTCGCTCGCTGAGCTCATGTAACATCCTAAGAAGCTTCCATCCTCCAAGCGGCTAAGCTAGCTGCGAGCGGTCAGATCAGAAGCAAAGGCTCGCTTTTCCGATCTGTTGAAGTAACGATAAGTGCCGCCACCATTGTTTGCACAGTAAACATACAAATTGATTTTTTATGCAAATAAAAACTGGTCCAGCGGTGGTGTTGTAAGCTTGCGTGCTCCGATCGTGCTGCCCGTGTTCGTGTGGCTACCGAGACTCTGATTACAAGCTGGGAGACCAATTTCGGCGAGAATGCCACGATGCCACGGGCTATCGGCTTGAGATGGAAAGTAAGCCCTTCCAGTTAGCGAAATAACATGCGTACGTGGACCGGAGATATTATTTCTCGTATAATTAATTTCTTCTCCAGATCGGTTTCTTTACCGGTTCGCCCTGTGACGAGCGGATACAACCAGCGATAATGATAATGACGGGGTTTATGGCTTTTTTCTTTCGCTTGTGGACAATTTGCACTACAATCGGCTTTAAGCCACTCGACAGGGAAATTCGCATTGTAACACTTCAACAACAAGCAATGAAGGAAGTAAAGAGACAACAAAAACAAAAACACGGTTGCTCAAAATTATTTTACGCTAAATGACAATGTTATTAGCTGTGAGTTTTCTCATCACCTTCTCGCCAGCTTAGTGTCAATTTGCAAAAATCTATCAAGCATAATAACTGCGGCTCGGTCGCTAAATTGTTCCGTCCAGACACCCGATAGCGTAAGATATTTAACAGGATATCGTGGCGTGGCTGAAATGCAACCAGCATCACGACCTTACTTTGCCGTGTCCTTTTTGGCAATTTGGGTGAATAGCGACGAGAAAATATATTTGCATAATCGGCTTTTACGACCCGAATGCGCTGTGTTTAATTTCACCACACAGCAATAAAACAGCCATGAATTCCTTAATTGAATGCATCCTGACAAAAATATATTTCCACTTTAATCGATTTGTTACAGTTTCGCAAAGGAAACGAATGGCCTCAATCGATCGATTCATACCCTTTTTGCCACAGTTTTGCGTGCGAAGCACCCAAACCGCCGCATGGGTAGTGTAGTAGCTGCTGTTGCGTGTGGGATTGGATGTACATTTCATTCCACGAAATTCCTCTTCAATCAAATTTATATGTTTCATTAGCAAGCACACTTTAAGGCTACAAGTAGTGTACACCCTGGGCGAGGTAGGATAAATTTTTCAAATTTATTACCCAATTTAAGGCAACCACACCTTTGCGTTGCACAACGATAAACAAACCACGGGCATCAAGCAAAGAAAAGCAACAAACAAAAAAAAAATAAAGACAACATTTACGAGTTTACCAAGGAGCGCTTTCCTTTCGGATCGGTTTTTTTTGTAACGCCGAAGTGATTCAATCTGAGCATACAAAAAAAAATGGGAAGCCGTGCAAACATTAATAACGATCATCAATTTAGAGCACATGCCTTTAAAGATGCAAAGAGTTTGGGACAAAGTTTATGCATGCAGTTGTAGATAGCGTAGCTTTCAGTCTCTCTTTTTTGGTAGAGCTTAAAAACATTAGTTTCAGCAAAAATATGGATTCTTTGGGTTTCGTAAACATTATTTCTGAAAATCCTTTTATGGTAGATTTTTCTCTTCGACCAGAAATGAACGAATTAGATACCAGGACGATCTTATTCACATAAATCGAAACCATTTCTAAATCACCACCAGAATCCACCGTTCACCGTGATTTTAATATTTTATTTCGAAATAACGAATTCAAATTCGTACAGATATAGTCCAAGATCAATGGTTAGCATCGTAGTTGATCGGAGAGAAGGAAGGTCTAAATATCAGACCATTGTTGCGTGCCGATGAAAAACGTCATGTTATCATTTTCGCTCGTCGGTAAGCCGGTAAGCCAGAATAATCGTGGCTGTTTACCAGAATACAAATGACATGTACACCACCATGTTTCGTTGGAATGCTTGCCGATATGCACACTGAATTGCTCGCTCACCAACCATCGGCATACTACAAAAGGAGTCGACGCGGCGAGAAACAACCTGGGTGTCGTTCATAATTCAATCTAAACTTTCGTTCTGCGAATGAAGTAATGCGCGGTAGTTACACTGTCCCCGGGCTGCCCTTTTACACGAAAGGGATTCGTGCGTTTGCACCGTTGCACGAAGCAAGTGAATAAATCAGTTCCAACAGCGAGAGCGATCGGTCGGTGGCCACGATGGCTATAGCTGCTGCTGCTGTTGCTACTACTTGGCTTTTGCTGCTTCCATTGCATTGGCACAAATACGTCTTCTCGACGTCGTACGCAACACGCACATG
>STHB01000012.1:530687-555613 GCA_018908115.1 Anopheles rivulorum
ATTACACGCTTGGATGGTCACGTTTAAGTGTCCGACGGGGGCCAACCTACGAACAGCGCATCCCATCGCATCAGCCGCATCTTTGTGGTAAACAGTGGACTTTTTGGTTTTTGTTTTGTTTTGGAGGTAGGTTGAAGTGTTGATAAACCAGATCAAGTTGGGCTGCAGCTGTTGATCGAAGCTGATCTGGAAAGCGGACAAAAGGCGCATTGCCGGCAGCATCCAGCTAGCAGCCACTGAAGATGGTTGTGCAATAAAAGCAGTCGTGTGAAATGAAACCACGGTGTTTTAATTTGATAGTGATGTTCCTGCGCGAACTGGGAGATACCGAGCGGCACGCATTGATACTATTGTGGCTTGCGGTTTACTCGTTGTTTTTTTTTTACAGAGAAACCCAACTTGGTGGTGCGATCGATGGCTTGGATGGCTACACGCAAATTAGGATATGAGAGGCCTGCCATCCGGAGACGCATAATTGATTGTCGCTCTGGTCTGGCGTGACGATTTAATTTTAGGTTTTACACAAAATATAAACTCCCATCCAAACCCTATCCATCATTTAAAAAATCAATTTCATTCCGAGGACACGCACATTTAATGTATACATGTGCGACGCAAATAATACTTATTCATGGAAAAGTTCATTGAGTGAAAACATATTGACGCCTTCATTGGCAGTACAAGCTTAAATGTGGTGATGTGCTATTTATTTATTACTGGTTTTACCAAAACTTTCACATTTTATTTGTGTTTTGTACTGTTGATTCAACATCAGTCAGTAAGATTCAACAGCTCAAACTAAGTATTTTAAATAAATCTATTAAATGTTTGACAGCTTATTATAGGTTGTCCCGTGCAGGGCTTATTGCACAGATTTCGTACTCGAAAGAAAAAAAGCATACAAAATGTAAGAGTGATGAAGAAATGACTGTTGCAAGATAACCAAATCAAACGCATTTGACAACATGTTGCCTATCGCGAATGAAGCAAACCATTGCCGCATTTATGCAAGTGTGGAACATTCGCTTCCAAGTGTCAGCAGCAAAAGTCGAAGGATTACCACCTGTTGGCTATTTTTGCAACGTCTGTACGTACGTTCTGTAAGGTAGACAGGTCGCTTGCGCTTCACATAAACATTGCGTGAAGTCTATCTTGATGCAATAAATGTGTTTTGATTTGTTAATGTATTCGGTAAGAGAAAATTAATTTACATTAAACACATCGACCATAACATGCAATTTTGAAGATAAGAGCTGGGTGACCGTTCCCGGCCGTAACTGGCCAACTTGCTCATGTGCTCTGTCTCTGCTGTTAGCTGTATGGGGAGTTGTTTTGTAGCGAAATGCAAACATCGGCCAAACTTTAGCAAATGCCGTGCATTTTTCGCTTGCGCTTGTGTTGAAACACCATTGAACGTATCGTTTGCTAGGTCATGTATCAATTCATACCTGCTGAATGGAATCACCTTGTTATCAGATTTATTTAATTTCAATTCAAATGTCTATAATTCATGTAATGCGACTATAAATATCAATTCCTGTTGCCGCAATTCGCCACCGTATTCCACAATTGCTCAGACGTTCGTGTGCCACCAGTTCCCGCGGATTGCCGTGGCGAATAGGCGCATCCGTAGTCCGGTCTGGTGCATTCCCGGCAAAAGGGATTGCAGCAAAATATGTGCATTTTGCTGAGACATACTGATCTAAACCTGTATTCCAACATCTGGCTTCGAAATCCAAGATGAGCCATGACAGTGTTTTGCTTCAACCAACAATCTGCCACCGGGTCGTGTTGGCTTCAAGAGCTTCGCCCGCCCAATCATTCCCATCGCGCGTATCATTGAATTCGGAAGCTTCCTAGACTGATTGTCTGCGGATCGGGCCAGGCAGCAACCGAGATAGCCGAGCGCCATCGAGTGATCTGAGCGGAGGTCCAATTCTGGACTATTAATTTATTTTTTGTCCATTCAACTGACAATATGTTTCAGCATTAACATTGTTGATATGGAAAAATTTATGGGATAAAAGCTGAGTCTAATTTGAGATATGAATAGATTATAATTTGATCGGCTGTTTATGTCGCAACAACGGAGAAAAGGAACCCGGGAGGCAGAGCAAGAAATGGTGGGCAATAGCGAAAATTTTTTCCCATAACTGCTTTGAGCGCTATCCCTTCTATAGAGCGTCTATCGTTCCGTATCGGTATCCTTACTTGGCCTTGGTAAGACTCGCTTATCTTGGAGCGACTGTAATGCCGACAGTGCCTGTACATTGAACAGTGTATCAATAAATATGTGCCATAAAATTGAACCATATATTGATACCATGGGAAAAAATCGTCTGCAATTGGTTGGTAGAAGGATTCGCTATATAGCTTCAAAATACGTTGTTTATTCGTACATACAATTTATGTGAATCAATAAATGATTATTATTTGATGAAAGACATTTATTATAATTTTTTTTAAAAACGCACTGTAAAAAAGCATAACAATCTTTTTTGCTGCCGAATTAATATATCAAATAACTATTAAAGTAAAACGACACGAAGAATTTGATAACCAATCATAATCTACATGTCATTTCCAGTCATTAGAGGATTGAGTCTGCATGCCGGATAACAAGTTTCCACGGATGATCGGCCGTTCGTAGTAGATACTTAATACATGAAGTTGATTTGTTTAGTTGCCACATACAAAAAACGATTTTTAAATACACACAAGTAGTAATAAGCAGATTTTCCCAGCTCTTGCAACTATCATAGTAAATTAGTAAAAAAGATAAACGATAAACGGATAAACGATGTTCTTTATTTTAGATTTAGGGACGTTAGTAGATGTCATTGGTGAATTGTCATACGCTAGCCATATGCTAGTACGATCGTTCCCTTTTGTAAAACATGGTTGAGTTTCTTGTATTATTGTCACATGTGATTAATTGTTTTAATGAAATCGTTTGTTTCAACAATTTAAATTTTAATTAAGCCATTTTAACTACACTTTATGATGCAACTAAAGTGATACACTGATTTTTGTTCTTTGTGATTCAGTAAGCAGTAAGCGAAATCAATTCTTGCTACAGATGTAATTGGTCTGGATGCAATTTCGTATTGGGTTTATCGTGTGAGAGCCCGGCGCCTACTAACATAATCGGGACTTTTGTAAACCCGACTATAACAGGTTTCAAATACATAAATATACCATAACTAATTCCAAATAATTAGTTTAAATTGCAATTCAAACGTAAATAGTTGTCTCACCGCTATATTCTCATTGTAACACTTTCGCTACCGGAGGAAATTGCTCTACTAATGTGAAAATTGTATCAAAACCAATTGCAATTAAATTTACACCTATCAGCTGCCTGTTTCTTCCCATAACATGGCTCTTCGCATAATGAATGGAATCGCCATCAGGTAGATGTACAGCAGGAAAAACAAACTGCAATAGTTTTTGCAGCACACAAACCGGTTCGTTTGCTTTGGAAGACACAGCATCTTCGTGCAAATTATTTTCTCTGTTCGTTCATCATGGTAATTGAGCAGATAACTATTTTCATAACTCAATCCACCGTGCCCCATATAATAGCGGAAGGAGTGATAAAGAACATGAAGCGAATGTACAGAAGAACGCAATAACCAGCGATGCACAGGTATGTGTGTTTGCCAACAAATCGATTTACTATCATGTCCAGAACAAAACTCATGGCGAGCTGGTAATTTGGCATCACTTTCCGCGGTGCGGTGTGGAATGAAAGAACGAGCTAGACAATTAAATTGACATTCCTGCTCGGACCACGGTTCCGAACGGTAGGAAACATCAAAAGGAAGTGTAACATTCCGTGGCAGTGAAGTAACGTTGCTTAATCTAATTACGATTTAATAATCGCGCACTTATTGCTTCAATTAATGACGATTAGTCCCGGTCATCAGGCACATCCGTGAAGGATGCACGTACACTCTTTCAACCGAGTAAGAAATAGTTTCACACCGGCGAAGGACACAATTGCTCTCAGCGTACTGTCTTTTTAATGCCACTCGATGCCCACCTACTCGTGATTTTGTTGTAGCAAATGTTTCGCCAAGCGAAATTCGTTCTGTTGCGATCCCTGATGCCCGATCACGTAGCCGAGCCAAGCCGTGCTAATAGATCGTTTCCCGCCGAGTGAGCACGTGCTTAGGAAAAGCCGCAACACGGCCTAAGCAATCTCTCGGCCGCTAAGACGTCTTCGGCGGGCACACGACATTTCAACTATGCTCCATAATTAAGCGTGTGCGCGCGCTCACATTTCCACAGCTGGATACAGTTGGCTGCACGCATTAATTTCGCCACAGAATAGCGCAACAATTTGTTAGACAATCGTGAAGTTGTAACATTCGATTTGTTGTTGGTGTTTTCTTTTTCCTGCTGGGAAAATATAATTTGCTTAAATCAAGACATAATCCGATCATCAGCAAGCAGCAAGCGCCGTAATCTGTTTTCTTTCGATTGTGCTACAATGTTTGTTTTCTCCCCACAGCACATCGCAGTTTCGATTGATGAATTATATTTTCATCCAGTTTTGTGAGCTTGTCTCTTCTACCTGTTTGATGCATTCGCCTTAAAGGACAAAGAGAACTTCGCAGAGTGTATCGATCGATTCATGCCATCTTTGTGGTAGCAAATTCATCGGATCCAGCATTGTAACGATCGTAAGATTGATCGACTTTCTGGTCGTCATATTTGAGATCGTGACAACGAAATTATTGTTCCTTTTCAGATCATGATTGACGGTACTTGAATAGTGGAACATTTGAGATATTCTTTCAGTATTACTATAAACATGTATTATAAAATAAGTGAGTTTGTTCGTAGAATGAATATTGCGATACGATCTACATTTCATTATTTTCATTATACTAATTTTCATTTATTTATTATCTGGTACGTAAAACGAAAGGAAAACAAACGGAAACAATTCGTGATTGTCAGATGATTGTGCATGATACGTAATCTATTTCCGACTCATATTGGATATTAGACCACACAAAGTTATCATATATTGGAGCTGATGATGGAATGAACCAGATAACTAGATAGATTCTAGTAATGGTTCTACTGCTTTCCATGATTTGACTACAAAATAGGGTTGCCAACATGTACGGACAGCCATTTCCATCCCAAAGTGGCTGCTGCCGTGTGGTGAAATTATGACCCGGTAAAGTAGGGTATGCAGTAAAATAATCATTAAACCAGTCTTACATTGCGCCATCATTTCATAACATAATTAAACTTCTGTGTGGTCCGTCAACCGGGTGGTCGGAAGATGGTTGGAAATTTTCTAGTTGCTGCCGCAACTGTCATCATGTTTGTAAGCACGTTTAGCATTCTGCATCTACAGCGAAATGATCGTGTCGATCCAAATGATGGTACTAATTGAGGGATTTATCAAACACAGCTGAGATCGTGAGAATAAAGACCACATTATAGAATGAATTCGTTTTTTGTCACTTCCTTTAACGGTTGAAATCATTCCCAGCATTTCCTCAGGTCACATATGTTTGCGTTAAAGGGAAACCAACCCAGGGTGTACAAATTCTATTGCAAATTGTGACACGACTGCTTGTCGATAAGCGGGAGAAGGCAAAAAAAACAACAACGGAAACCTTCTTCGAGCATATGATGCTGCTTGTAAAAGTGCTATAAAAAGCAACGAATCATTCCAAAATTGAATAATTAAATTGTATGCTGCGGAAGCTATGGACAGACTGACGCTACACGATAAACCCGCTGGAACAACGCTGGAAAGGCCACGATCGAGCGTGATCTGTCGAGTGCGAAGTGAGTAGGTTTTTGCTACTGCAGGAAACAAAAAAAAAACCTAAAATTTCTCTCTCTCTTGCTGCGGGATAAAATTGACACAACCTTCGTGACGATTTTGTTTTAGGATATGTCTCTGGTGCATCATTCGAGGAGCTGGTAGCATAAATGTAGACGTTGCAGATACGTAGGTACCACGTTACTTTAACACGTAAAAAATGCTTACAACCGCGTGTGCGGTTCTTTAAATGGACATGCAAACAAATTCCCATGGCTCTATTTTCGTAGCAACACTGCAACTTCCTTAAGTCGAGTAACGGCAATTTGATAGCATATAATCGCTCAACATTACTTTACAATGAAAATGTATTTTCATTAGAAACAAATGACCTAATTGCAACTCCATTATCACTTTTAACATGCAAGCTGTTGCAGGTTCGATTAAAAAATTTTTATAACAAATAAATAAAGTTTATTCATCTAAAAGTTTAGTACTTTTGTTTAGTAATTCCAGACATCTTGAGCTTTTTAATATTACTAAACAACATTTTATTAGAAAATGCTCCAATATATTTGCAAGCGATTCAACCTTGGCAGTCAGACCTGCATTTTCTATTTCAATGGTACGCCTTTCCTCTACGGAACAAAAATTGTTGGCATAATTCAGCGAAAGATAACTGTCGCCTTTGGGGTTGCCCATCTCGGTACGCCACCTAGTATGATCAGCGGCGGAGATATATCCAAACAGTTCCATTTTTCTTGCCGTGCTTCACTAGTACGCCGCTCCACTTTGTCTCATTCTTCACATCCATCTGAGGCAGTGCGGTTTTGTAGTGATGAGTTAAAAGCATCCTGCCGACATTGGCACACAGCAAAGGCAAAGGTTGAATCTCTCCCGCTGTCCCAATCGGTGTCGTCGACGAAGGCGAACAGCATAGACGATTGTTCGATGTTTTCGACCGGAAAAATACGGTGGCATCGCGACAACAGTGGCGGCGGCCGTTTACATTATTCGCATCTGCTGAGAAGTGCCACAGGC
This sequence comes from Anopheles rivulorum, assembly GCA_018908115.1. Taxonomy (NCBI): domain Eukaryota; kingdom Metazoa; phylum Arthropoda; class Insecta; order Diptera; family Culicidae; genus Anopheles; species Anopheles rivulorum. The sequence continues at coordinate 537,523 of STHB01000012.1, forward strand.
AGCGCAGTGGCCTTAATGCCTCGCTCGTGGACGCATTGCTCGGCAGCATGGTGCAAGCTTCGGTATGGTTCCATGTTTTCGTATCATCACATTTCGTTCGACTTCTGTCCTTCCACTGTTACCTGGATGACCGCACCTCGACTGAATATACGTTTACCTTTTTTATTCCGTCGTTGTTGTTGTTTCCATTTCGCGACGCTCGACTCGGAACGGAGCTGAGATGTACTGAGCGTAACGGTCGATCCAGTCGGTGGTCGGCGGCACGATCTTTTAAATAGCTTTGATTTTATTGCAAATATCCATTAATGTTTGAGAAAATTATTTACAGTACCAATTAACATCAAGATTAAAGATGATACTGGTGTTTAGACCATTCTTTTAAAAAGATCGCCAAGCGAAGAATGCGTCCAGCATAGCCTCAGAAAGGGCAAACAATTTCTCATTTTATGAATGTGTATCGCACAACCACCAACGTTTGCACCACGGGACAAGATGACTTCTTTTAAGATTTGAGCTCCCGCGATCACTATCGTGATTCGTTTCATCCTTTTCTGATTTTTTTTTTATTTCATTTCATCGATCGGTCCTGTCCTGTGTTCTTGCCGTGCTATTCGCTTAGGCCGACTCTTTCACTCGATCACTTTACGGTCATGCATTTCGATTCAACTATTCCACTTATTTATCCAAAGTAGATTGTGCTGCTATTAAGCAGCAAGCTTCTTGCACTCTATTTATACGCCCTAGCGGTGGGTCGTTGCAATGGTCATTTCGACTATGAACACTTTTCCTGGGCAGAAGTCACTGTGGACTTTTGTTTTGGTTTTAAAATGATCATAAAAATTTACACTAGACACTAGAGTGTCGCTACAATGTAAGTAGAGAAGAGTTTCTCGTCTAATTTTGAGCGCTGTTTAATGCAGTTAAGCGACTGTTGCTTGCAACCTCCAAACTGTGTGTGATTAAAAATGATTAACAATATGGTTAAGAGCCAAATGGTTCATAACGTACCACACATCGGGCAACGCAGTGGTTGGCCCAGTATCAAAACAAAAGAGCTGAGACAGCCGATAGACGATCCTGCAAGAAATAGTAATGCAACACTCAGCATAGAAGGTTAATTTATTAAGGTCAACCGAAGGCATCATGAAGCGCTTATACGTATAGCATCTTACATTCGATCGGCACTTGATGTGACCGCCCTCGAAGAAAATATACAATAACGTAAAACAGGGAGAAAAAAAAAGCAACAACACACGGCCGATGCATTTGCTGAACCTGTGGCAGTGAGGCAGTTTTGACGAAGCTGATGCTGCCAGTCGCGCAATGACGTCGGTTCAAAAGATCATCGAAAACCTCGTAAAATGGATGATTTTATCAGCACACTAAAACGTTTCCCTCCGGCAGGCTGATGCTTCGGTGCCAAAGTCCCACCGGCAACGCTTACATTTCGCATCAACGCGCTCACCCAGTTCCACAGCGCACTGCACCGAAGGCAACCGCTCAGGAAGATGCATCCGTTCGTTCCGTTTTGCTCCGAGATCACCCGCAGGATAAAAAACACATCCCCCAATGAACGGGGACAAATATGTACATGCATGGATGCGCTAACCATACGCCACGCCACGGCACGGTGCACTATTCCACTGTTCCGATTCTCTCGACCAGTGCTGCGGCCAAACAGATGAGATTATGTTCATTTGCGCATTTCGCTGCTCAAACTAGCGCTCCCTTTCCGAAGGTTCACGCTCTCGGCCCACGCGCCGAGCTGCTCAGGATTTTTGTCCGTCGCGTTCACAGGTTCACAGGCGGGATTTGGGTTTCCGGTGGATGATGATGCCTTTTTCATCGGGCACTCCGCACGGAGGAAAATCAATTATCTCATTCTTGCCTCGTGGCCACAAAGTATTGCGAAACGGTCGAGGTCAGACCCATAATGATGCAACCCGATTCTTCCAGTACCGCTCTTCGGAGATATCTTCGAGCCAGCAGCTACGAGCGCGATTCGATGGGATTCCTTGGGTAGTCGTTTCGTGTCGTCAGCCATACCCACGACACGCGGTTTGCCGAATGGTGCCGTTTTAGGTATGTACACATACACTGAGCCAGTGCCTCGTAATCGCCGAATCAGGTACTACGTGCTGCTTGACGATCCCTTTCGCGGGTGGTAATGTTAAAGATGAACATGATCCAAAGATGTCGAATTGCTTTAATTAGATTAGAAAAACGGATCATTACTGGTGCGGCGCTGTTCGGCATAGTTGGGAATAAGGTTAATGAGGGAAAAAGCACCATGGCTGCATGGTGAAATATTGCTTTTTTATAGTTTTTGCTTTTCTCTTGTCAGCTGCGTTGTTGTTCTTAGTTGTTTTTCTTGTATTTCTATAGCAAGTTTGATTGTTTAGATTCGTGAATGTGAGTAACAGAACTAATTATTGAATTTATCATACAACATAGCATTCAATCATTTTCACAATTAATTTGATTCGCGTACAATGACTTTGCTCAAATAGCACTGGAAATGTCATTGGAAAATTATTCAAAATGCGGGACAAAGTGTATAAAATAATGTTTATCAATCTACAACTTATAACGATAATGAATTTTATTTGGTTCTGAAGATGAAGTTGAAAAATCAAAGTTTCGGAATTTACACAAGAAAAAGTTCAAAATTCATGTTTACAAAGGAAATATATTTGTTTTAAGTTTAGAGAAAAACTTTCACATTTGTGTGGTAATTTAATAAGGATTCTAGGTCAAGTAAAAGCCTCCGTCCGGTGATAGTATTTTCGTTATCACAAAGATACAGCTGAATTCACACAAAACTTATCGTTGTTTAAAAGAACGAAATATTCAACTCGACCAAAGAAACTAACAAACAAACAAACAAAACGTCTAGAAAGATGTCCGACTGGCTACGGCATTATCGTTAAAGATAAGGGACAGAATATGGGCAATCGATGGCACGGAACGAATTTACTAATCATGATCAACCACTATCAGTAGCGATTGCACGCGCATTGCACCTTCCATACACGTGCGTCCATCCGCACATTCGTTGATTTACGTGCAAGATTAAAAATCAATTAACTGTGCGAAGGAGAGAGTGGTCGAACGGTTTCCATTGCAAGTTTTGAAGTCCAGTATGCCACTGGGGGTACATTTTTCATGTCAAATTCAATTAGCAGAAGCCAACGAATTCGCTACAAAACGGTACGGTTGTGCGATCGCGCTCGTAGCATACATACATATATGTATATATCGCGTGCGGTACTACGTAAGGTGTGAAGTGAAACCAACTTTTATCGGCTCCCTTTCACATGATCTGTCCCATAAGTTGTACAAATTTGGAATGTTTTGCAAACGGCGCACTCGCCGGTCAGGCCATCGTACACGCGGTGTTTTTTCCGTTTTTTTTTCTTCCGTAAAACAGCGGCGGTTTTTGGGTTTGCCGATGACGATGAGAAGATAGAGGCAAGGATTCACTCAATCCCGCACACCCATCGCAGACGCAGGATCATCGGTAACCGTATCCAAGGTTGGCTGTATCGAATGCCCCCGGTTTGCACTCTCCGTTTTGCACATCGCACTAACACGAAAACAAAACCAAAAATGGTGCAGAGCAGGAGATGCTGCCGTCACCCAACATGTGCGCTGGTACGTGGCCAGTGTCACCGGTGAGCATAAATTCCCAATTTTCACGAAAAGAATAAAACCGAACAATATATAGTAGTGCCACGCCAGGGGTCAGGACTTAAGTAATTTATATTTACTTTTCCGCGGCATTGCCACAGTCTGCACGGTTTCTTTATATCTCGTTCCGACCATATCACCTACCATGTGATGCGATTGAACGTGTTCAAAACACATCCAAAAACGTGTTGTACGTTACGGATCATCTGCCTTTTATTTCTGATGCGAGTGGTCCAGGTTCGTCGCTTGCCGCATCGGGTGTGTTCTTTCTGCTGCCACAGTGTCGAGGCCGAATCGAGGCGAACGTCGCGCGTGCGCATTCAGTTCGGTTCGGTGCGTTACAAATTTTGATTTTTTCGGTACATTACTGTTTATTGAAATGTTTATTGATAAGATACAGCCGGCGCGACGGCCGGTGATTCGAGCCGTGTTCGTCGGTTAGAGTGGTGGAACCTTTTGCCGGTGAGTTATTCCCAGCCAACGACCTCGTTCGCGTTGGCACGATGCTCAGGCTGGACGTTTCGCGCAGTGGATTTAGTGGTTGATTTCTTATTTTTCGATTGGCTTTCAATTAGCCAACGCAGACACGAGCTTATCTGAAAGGTGTTATTTTTCATTCGATTCCGCTTGGAAACGGGTCAGGATGGAGAGCAGTGAATGCATGATCATTACAACATGTTGAGCTCATCGGTCGCGCTAATTGACAAATAGGATCGATCGTGCGATCGTCCTCAACAAAAAAAAACGTATACCGAGCGATACATTTTTATGATTTGGTTTGTTTATATCCGGATTTACCGAACAAAATGCAATGCTTCATGGGTATAACATAATAGTAAGAAAATAAAGTTTTAAATGAAATGATATTCAAGTTACTAATACAACCAAGTATAAAAGTGTAACGAAACGTAGCAGCAGAATAAATACCTTCCACTGCTCAACTATTCGCAACACAGAGTGAGTCTTTTCCCCAAAAAAAAGTGTATCGGTTCAATCAGCTGACCTTTCCGGTGGTTGGGAAATTTTCATAATCAGCTACATAATAGCAATCAAAACCACCTCTTTAAGTATTTAACGTTTCAGGTGCGCAATATATCATCATTTCATTGATTCGTTGCCAAACCGTTTCGCAATGTTACGGAACGATTGCGACTAGCGCTTACCGTGCGTGCACATCTTTAACACATTTGCTGATACTGGTATCGTCGCAAAAGATGAAACGCAACACGCTTGAAGCTTTGTTCACTCCTTACTCCGTGCGCAGCTTACACATCTTTTGGCGCGATCCCATTTTTGAGCAGCAAATGAACTTTGCATTTTGTGCCTTGGCCGGTGTTGATCGTGAAGCTAGCACGATATTTATCCTCCAGTTGGGACCATACGACAAAAAGGAAGCGCTACATTCGCAAATTAAATTACATAAATCATAAAAATTTATGTACACCCGAAGAATCATCTGCACCACAAGAGTGACCGAAATTTGTGATGCACTCTTTTTTTTTCACTTTGTTTTGTTTTGTTTTGTTTGGTACGGTGCATCTTCCCGCGTTCACAATCAACCAAGAAATCAACCGGTCGCAATGGTCCTGCAGGCTTTATTTTGCTCTCGATGCAATTTTACATCCAATCATATGCAATGTACCAACGACATACGCTTCACCAAGCAATGGGGCGAACGAAGAAATGAGCCATACACTCGTTTTTTTTTCGAAGCACTACAGGCGAAATCGAATGCAAGCGCTCGGGCAATTAAATTTACGATTTGGCGAATCATTTTGATGATGATAATTTCACTTGCATCAAGCCAAATGCGCGAACGAGCTACCGATGCCATCGGATGGCGTGCCAAACAGGGGACAGGCAGCAGTTGCAGTTGGCGAATTCCATCTGTATTCTGGCTGCCTGAATTGTGCGACCATACTTTGGCCACGAATTAACACTTTAAGCTGCGTAAATGATCGTATCGAGAACGCCTTTAGTGAGCGTTTTTCGGCTACCCATTTGATCCGCCGACCGAACCGGACGGGTTCGATAGCGAAATCGAGCACCGTGAACCGATAAATTTCACTCCAAATCAAGCCCGGCAACTGGCCAATAATTCAAGCATGTGACATGATAAAGGTATAATTTTCCTTTGCTTTAGCTGACCTGCATGTATTATCGTCGTGGCCGAGCACTGGCAGGTCAGGAGGTTTCCATCCGAAGTAAGACAATTTAACGGACCGAACCTCTCCTTGGATGCCCTGGAGCGGTCGAGCAAGCAGGGAGAGAAAGTTTATTTTATGACTCTTTCTGCAGCTTCAAAAATAGGTGTCTGTTTATGAGAAAATATGTTTTAATTATGCATATCGCGTGGTACTGACCGCTGTCACTATTGATGCTGCTGCTGCTGCGGCTACTGATGCAGGATAAGGTAACTTCACATCTTTATTTGTTTGGTATCGATGACTACCGTTGGACATTACAATCATTCTTCTGGACATTTACCTGCGATCAATGTGTTTATTTGAGATGAGTGATGTTGAAACATAAAATATTAATTTGTAATGTGAAAACCATTTTTAATATCCTATGACGGTTGAGTAAAATAAACAAAGCAACGGATATTTAATTTCAGCAGGAATATTTTTAGCAAATGTGCTTTTTGTGAGTACTAGAGTATTGTTTATTTTTGTGTGCTCTGACCAGCACCACAACAAAGCGGATTCCCCATCGGAGGCCGAACAATAATATATTTAGTAAATAAATACAAGACAGAAAGGCTTGCTCTCTGTGTATGTTGTAATCTACAACTATATCGGTAATTGTTGCGAACACAGAAAGAACAATCTGAAATTTTTCGCAAAAGAACTTTGGTGCCTTGACCAGAATATTGAATGATATAAACTGTTCGTCAGAACAGGTGAGACAGAAAAATTAAGAGATAAAGAGAGAGAGAGAGAGAGAAAGAGAGAGAGAGAGAGAGAGAGAAAGAGCGAGAGAAACACAAAGAGAGAACGTAAGACATGAACATGAACGGATATAAGGATATTAGACATTTTGAGTAGATTCCAATACAATTTGAAGATATGAATTATGTTTCAACAGTTTTTCATTGTTTCATTATTCAGTATACATTTTTTTTTTGTCAGGCCGGTCGTGTTGGGGCTAGAGCAGTTGACAAATACATCTCCGGGCCGTCCCTAAGTTATACATTAATTACAGAAAAATACTATAACACTAACATATCATATGTTTGTAAAGAAAACTAGTTAAATTGGCCGGTATAAAACACCCCTATGCTGCATACACCGCTTCAAGGTTAGTTTTTTGGTTTTTCTAGATGTTCAACAATTCTATTCCTTGCAGATTTTTTAAGACATTGAATTTAAATATCAAAACAGTCGAAAGGCCCAAAGCTCTCCAGAATGCTTGAAACATCGCTCGAAAAATCGCGTTATTTCTCGTATTTGACCTGATGACATTGTCTAAAAGTCTTGTGTGTTGTTATAAAATGGTAGAATTTACGAGTCATTTTAATCTGCCACCCGCTTGTGCGGTCCATTAAACGTGAAGCTAGCACCCGTGACATCGATGACCCAGCTCAACAAGTTGTTGCCTGTTTCTGGTCTGTTGCCGGACGGCTCCTAGCAAGTTGGATCATTCCCTACACCAGTGCAGTCCACCTGTTGCGAAGCTTACCGATGCGGGATTATAATGTATAGCCATACCGCACCCATAACATAAACGTGGCGTTACACATACATGAGTTTCCAAAGGCTATCTTCTGATGCTACTTATGATGCCGACTTAGCGTCGAACAATAAAAAAAAATAATCATTTGAATTTTTAGAAAATTTGCACAGCCTTTTTCTTCTTCTTCGTTCACTATATGTTATCACACAAACACGAAAAACTTATGAAGTTTTTGTTTCTTTTTCATCTTTTGATAAGATCTTTTCTGATTATCTGATTTTATTACTGATCATCTATCTGACTTAACACCAGAACTAATTTAACAGCCATTTCATTTTGTAAGTTTTCTTTTTGTTAATTTAATCTTTATCAAAAAATTTAATAAATGTGTAACGCAACAGTTTTGAATTGTTTACAAAATATCTCTTTAATGAAAAAACTAAATCACTGAAAACGTTTTGCAATTTTTGTATGACACTGAACATCATAAAGTCAGAGGTTTTTTTTTAAGTTATCATTTTTCTCTATAAACATCACAAGTTGTTGCACCTCAAACAACTTTAACAATAACACAAAAACAAAAAGTTTTAACAAACATTTAAACTCGGCTTAAGCACCTCGTAATTTCCCAAAACATTTGCTTGAGTAATATTTATGAATTCGCATTTTTCAGGATTTTTAATAAGAAATTTATTTTACATCTTTTATAGCAATCAATTACATAACGTTATGAATAATTCATCCACTACAGTAGTATCATATCAAGTGAATTAAAAATGAATATAAGTTGTTCCATAACAAAAATACTAGCAACATAAAAAACTTATTCTTCAACACATAAAAAACTTATTAAGGATATTCTTTGGCATTTGTGCAATAGTTCCTAATATCAACTTTACAGCTTACAAGCACGACCTAGTGTACCCAGGATTAAAAAAAAAAAACAAAAAAACTTTTTTTGTTCTTTAAAGCACGTCCATATTTGTTTTAAAATAAAATAAAAAAAAACAAATATCGTACCAAATAGCCCACACATAGGAAAAGAAACGTATTAAAAAAAATTAAATCGAATTTCGTGTTCGACACCCTTGATCACAACAAACCTTGAACGTTACATTGCATAACTCACGGCGTTTAACTATGAAAGAAAAGGTTACCACGGTGTTTTACCGCGCTTAGCATTTGTTGTTAAAAGACAACTGTTGGAATGTGAACTATTTAAAAATAAGAATAAAACAATTTTTTTAAGTGCATTGCATAGAATTTGTAAAAGTTGTGACGTTTTAAAAGAAATGTTTAAATAATGTGTCGCTTAAATCAACGAAACAACGTAATCTGTACAAACTTAAAGATGTAATATGTACAATACTGTCCCACTTGAATTATGATCCAAATACTACCAACAGTAGTACATCGCGACCACACGGAGCTGCAGGGAGAAAAATTAGCAAGCAAAATTTCTTAATTTCCCTTGCCGACGATACAGAAACATACGATCAGAAAGGTAGGCATGTTCTGCTGAGAGATCTATAACCTACAAGCATCGTAATTGAACTACAATGTTCACTAATCGGCACAACAACCAACTAAATTAAATTAAGCTCCACTGCTAACTGGGAACGGGGGCCATGCGACGGATAGTGATTCAATCTGCCGGCTAAACGAGAGCAGTAATTTCCGACTGCCGAGCCGGCACCGAGCCGGGAAGGACATAGTAGCGCCGTTGGAAGATTGTAGTAGCGATCGTCGTTGGGTGCTCGTTAACCAGCGCGGCACGAGTGTGGTGAACGAACGGTGGTGGAAAGATCTTCCGTTGCAAGTGCACCATAAGAGCAAGATCATTTCGTCGAACAAGCATTACACAGACACAGGGTCGAGCATGGTGATCCGAGGCGAGCAGCTTATATATCGAGCGCTACCATCGACAGTGAAAGCGAGGCAACAATTTCGACCGCGGTGCGAGAAGAGTCGCGAAGGTGAGATAATGTAGCGATATGAGAAGCAGAAAAATTTATAATAGACCAGCGTGGCGCAAACGACGCAATGACCACGACCGGTGGGGACCAATTGAAGATGTTGCCGGTGAGTGGTAAGAAAAATTGCCTCCAATTCTTAGGCATCGACGAATTCACTCGTCGTACTCACGGCCGCCCGCAACAGGTACGGTTCATAGCACATTTGGGCTCGAGGTTTGGCTTTATTTACTTTCTGGCCGGATGCTCTGGTTGTGCTTTACACTCATTGAACACCGTTCCCGGTACTTGCTCGGTGCTCGGTGCAAATGGAGCGTTCGTCTAGCGCCGCAATGGGCCGGTCCTGATTCACCGAACCGATCGGGCGTGAGCCGGTCCCGGGGAAGGCTTGGGTGGGATAGTCAACATGAGGCAGAACATGAGATTCGAAGACAAAGTAATAATAAAACATGAAATACGAAGGCGTCAAATAGCTTTATTTCTCACGGTTCGTTAGACGAACCGGTGCTCATTTGTGGCGGCTTTCGCCACAGGTGGAATAGACTCGCCGAGGTACGGTCGAATCGTAGCATCGTACGGTATGGTAAAGGAATGGAAGGCCCTCGTTACATACCTGCCGGTCGGCTGAATCTCGGATGAATCTCACCTCCGTTGTTGCTTTCGATAAGTGAATATGTATGCGTGTGCGCGATTTTATTGGATGGAATTTGTTGGCAAAATTCGGTTTCGCACCCTTCCTTTTAGAGCTGGTGATAGCGCACTGGGAAGCGCATGTGAGATTATTCTTCGGCTCAGTTGTATTAAACGAATAGTGATTATAATTACTGCAACTTGTTTGAAACATTGCACCCATCATTATCTGCTGAGAATGTCGAATGTTGAGAGTTTGCTTCAATCCGTGGACCGTACTAACCACACACACACACACACACACACACACACACGTACACACTCGTCCATACATACCGCATCAATTACGCTGAAACGGATTCAAACTAAGAATGTACGTTAAACGGGAATTGTTGAACCGAATGTGTTCTCACCATCGATTTGTAATTGAAATACATACGCAAAGGGATGTAACGGATCTGTCTAAAGTATTTGTTCTTTTTCGAACGTATTAGAGTGGAAGAATGATATTAGATTTGCCTTTTTGCCGTCCATTAGACTTCATGTGTAGGAAAAACATTAGATTCCGGAATCTTCTGCCTGCCATCATGCAAAGATTGCAATCTAGTAAACTGTTTCTACTGCGTATCAATCCAGGATGTGTGGCGACTGTTGCTTTATTGATTCGTGATTTTTTTTTCGCAAATACTCAACGACCAAGGTGTAACACGATGAGCCAAACATGGTTACGATGCATGCGACTCGTATTCATCTTGATCGTAATAGCACGACCAACCAGCTGTTTGTTTACCAGCTTCAACCAACAGCAAATACAACATTCTACACGCAACCGGCGAAACAGGTTTTGTGACGTCATCTGTTTATTTTTGGGGCAATCATCTCTCAAAGAACAGCATTCAGCGAGCTGTGTACGAGTGTTCCTATCACCTGGGCTCGGTCGGTTAGGAACGAAACGTGTGGCGTATATGAAGCGTTCAGACAAGTACATTATAATACTCAACGCTTCCTAATGATGATCAAACCACCAACCGATCGATAAACTAGTGTTCACCTATCCAAACGGATGTTTTACTATTGTGGTACAAATTCCTTTCCTGTTTCGGAGAACAGCAAATCGAGAGAAAAAGGTTGCAAATATACGTCCGGGCTGTATCCATAGTGCAAGCGTTTCTCTGGATGAAGCGTTTTGAAAAAGTAGGAGGAGCGAACATTTGTCAAACAAACAGTAGGGAAAAAAGAGAAAGAAACGTGTTAGGGGAAAACGGTCAAAAAGAATTGAAGATCAACAATGCACCCAAATTTTAAACAATTCCTAATTGTGGACAAAATTTGTTATCACTCTGTACTATAGCCATTTTTAGATTCTGTGGATTTGTGAAAAAAATAAAAACCTAAAATTAAACAGAGCAAAAATATTTAAACGCAAATTAGGCTGTAAAAGTAAGAATGTTTAAACACAATGTTTAATAATTCCATTCAAAAAAGTTTCATACGCAGAATGATGTAAGAACAAAATCTTTAGGCTGAAATGAGAACACGTGAACAATCAATACAACATCGTTTATAAGGATTAATAAATTCTTTACAATGCGCAAAGCTTTCAGTATTTATCATGTATTTTGATACATGTTAAATATTCGACTAGTTTCCGAGATCTACGTTTAATGTGGAAAGCCGATGCAATTTCTTTATACGTCAAAGTTGAAGGCATTTTTCCGCCCCTGCTCTTAATGTAATATTTTGTGGTGACGATTTGAAGATAATTATTTACAAACATTAAAAAATGGAATCAGCTATCGAAATCATCTTCGATTGATATATTTTTTTTACTATGTTAGAATTTACTGGACCGTAATACATTAATTTTACCACGTAACCGGCTAGTCAGACCGTGCTACGGGGGGACGGTCCGAATGAGATTTGAACCCGGTCCGATCGTGTTAGGACCTAGCGCCGTTGCCAAATACACCAACAGGCCGCCCCAAGGCCGCCCTTCGATTGTTATTTCTATTATATAAAATCTCTTAGCATTAAAATTTAAAAAATATCCACATATCACTGTATACCATACGTCGTCTTGAGAAATGCATTTATAAATGTTGATGATAGAACTCTTTTTAAATGTCTTTGCATATGGACACAAGTTACCACAGTGAGTGCATAATATATACGTTCATGTACAGTTTTACCTCATCCAGTTTTTGAAAGCAAGCTGCAAGCTGCATCTCAAATAGAGGTATTACTTTGGTTACATTGACATTAAAGTGCAATTTAAAACACTCAGCACAACCTGCCACTGCCACCGAAACCACCGAAGCGTCAGCCGGTTTTGGTGGACTTAAAATAAACTCGCTTTGTCAAACTCATTAAGATAGTGAAGGAATGGTGCTGCTCATTACTGCTGCCCGGTGTAGAACGGTGTACCCTCCGAAGGCTGCGATGACATCCGCGAGCGACAAACCCGCCAGTGACGATATTATTTATACACGAATGTCGTCCAGGCGCAAGTCTTCTAATCGCTCGGTTCACAGCGCGGTGTGCCGACAGCTTCCGCCAAAGTGTGAATCGACCATCGGGTGGCCATTCGGGTGCGATATTTTCGCGCTGTCGTCGCGGGACCAATCGACACCCGGCGCACATGGTGTTAATTTGCGTTTCAGAAAAATGATCCCCACCGGTGCTGGTGCGACATGCATGGCCATTTATTGAAGCAAAAACACTTAATTATAGCGAAACTATCTAATTTCAAAATAAATAATCGTTCACGGTGAGTGGGCCGCTGCCTGCTCGTTGGCAAGCGCACCACCACCGAATGTGCTTGCTTGCGCTGGGTAATGTAATGTGTACGTCGTACGTGCGCGTCTCACTACACAGAACCTGCTAGTAGATGCGCGCGCAAATGTGATGTGAAGAGCGAAAGCGAGAAAGAAAAAGAGCGAGAGAGAGAGAGAGAGAGAGAGAGAGAGAGAGAGAGAGAGAGGACGCATAGGTACGATAAAAGATAAACATTTAACGTGTTACTAGTAGGATAACCTAGGGGAAGGTTGAAAAAGATAAAGGTGAAGAGGGGGGGGGGAGCACGGACGCGATAGAGCAATAGAGAAGCTGCATCATCCACAGGCACCAACACCATGACAACAGCAACTATCCAACAACAACAAAAAAAACACACACACCTTGTGCAAAGTGGTTTGACGGCTGTCTCTGTATCGATGCGGTTACCATGGAAAGTGCTAAAAAAACGAAAAAGGTAAAACAAAAAAAAATTGCTCCCAGATAGGGTGGTCTAATGACAGCGTTCATCTTCTGCCAGTGTTGACGATTTACTAATGGGGCTGTTTTACCGAGCACAATCCGGTCGCCACGTACCTGGTACGTACGTACATGCATGCAGGTTGCCTGACCATGTGATACACGGCAAACACCAGCACCTTTCTGCATCTGCCAGCCATCTTGATTGGACGTCAGTCCCAGTCCCAGTCCCTATACCCAAAGTGTTGGCGAGTGTAGCTGTAGCCAAATTGCATCGTCGTGTTAAAACCCAATGCCAATGATGTATAATTTCTGGTTTGCTCTGGGGATCCGCTGCAGCCGGAAACGTATCGCACCGTGGAGAATGCCGTGGAATCCATGCCGACATCGGCTAGAGTCGAGCCAGCAATAATACACCGGGACGATGTCAACCGCATCCCAGCGAGCTTTAAGGAGGTCGGCTCTGGCAGAGGGCGAGAGAAAAATCGTCACATGATAAATCAAAATAATTGTTAATGAGATCTTCGCACTGCTCCACTAGCAGCGGTTTCCTAGCAAAAGCGCGTTTCTCCGAACGACTCCGGACTCCGTTTGTCCGCCGAGTGCTGCAGTGCAGTGTGGTGAGAGTTCGATAGCTTTGCCAATGCCAGCAATTCACGGGCGACGAGCGGCTTTCGATTCCAATTCCAAACACAACGCTTTACCAATCGACCGATCACGGTAAGGGCAGATGCGCCCTCATTGCGGGACTGAAGCGGTTCTTTTTTTCATGTCGGGAAATGGCAACATTTTACCGATGCAGCCTTTGCTCTCTCAAACGTACTCCTCTCTCCCCCCCCCTCCCCCCACCTGATATCGTACCCCGGAGGCACGGTACGTCGCCACTCACACACGAGATCTTTATGCTGGCACGTAATTAAAGCGACACCGTGTCGTGGGCGTGCTGTGGGACATACACGGCGATGCAAGAGATGCACCGTGTACCGTGGTGTGCCGTGGTGTGGAAAGAGATCTATCGATACATCTACCACACGGTCCGGAAGGGAATCAGTTAAAATAAATACAACCCCCAGACCAGCGTCGACAGTGCATACAGTGCGCTCCGGTCCCGGCACACGTGAGAATATATATATATATGCTCATGTTATTTTGCTTTTGTTTTTTTTTGTTTTGTTTTTTGTCGTTGTTGTGTATGCGCCGTAAGGAAGTGTATGGCGACAAGACAGGAAACATTGGTTTTTGATTTAGATAAATTTAATTAACACGTAAAGGGAGTGTGGAATGGTAGGAATTCGGTTGGATTTGCTGATGGAACGGCATACTGTTTGGTAATCAGGTTTATCGTATGTAGCAAGATTTTCTACCCGATTGAGGGGCTCGATTCTCAGAATGATGGTCATGGTGGAACCTGTACTTCGTGTTGAACCAATTTCAGCATACCGAGGGATTGGAAAGCGATCAACTTAACACATACCGATGAACGAGGAACGATCACATTGAGGGATACAGGAGTTCCTGCTTGGGGAAAAGGTCAACGATATCATCGGGCTGTACTATTTCCCAATGCGTGGTGAATCTTTTGGCATCGGATGTCAAAAGGCTTCTGCCGGATACCTTTCATAATGCATAATAAATAGAACTCTTCGAACAATCGTAAGCGTACCTCCGATACCATAATTACTCTTGCTTCATCCAATCGCCGTATCACGTATGCTGCCTGTTCTATTGTGCACGGATCGACGACGATGGCTGCAAGATTTGATATCTCATTTCGGGTGTGCAGTTCCAAGACCCAAGTGCACGAATAATGCAACACTGCACAGCACACATTGGCCAGCACTTGCGAAAATCGGCATCGGTACACGATGCCCTGTGCATCAGTACGTACGTGGCGCTGCACAAAAGGGCTGTTGCAAGCCCCGGGTGGAAATGCGGCAAGTCAACCTGCAAGAGGAAGCAACATTGCATTGAATGTAATAGGTGTAATCGGTTCCGCTGAATGTCAGGTTCGGGTGCAACACAACAACAATCCCGCGTTTTGCAATTTTGTCGACATCCGACATAGTAAACGAATCGGAACCTTCATACCATTGTGCTGACGTGCATCGAAACGTTGGAGATGATACCGGCTGTTGTTGAAAGCCACGGCATCGGAAGATTCGATCTGCGGACATCAAGAATTAGAATGACACAACACGTGCGCGATACAAAGCGTTGTACAAATTGGACCACGATACCATTTTTACTGCAAGAATACTTAAATTGTTGCTAAAGTCGTCGTTGCATCGTCTTTTTTTCCATTGCAACAAAACGATGCTCCATACATTCCATTTCGATACTCTGTCATGATACCGTTGGGCAATAACACAAAAATTGTGAAAAGTATGTAAAAAAGCATATTCGGGTAATGACTACCGCATTGCAAGCGGCCAGCAAATTAAGGTGACCGTTTGATGCACCGCGAAGGCACCATAACCCCGAGGTCACAACATATGACGTTTAATCGTGATCATTAGGAGGTTGCACTAATAGATATCTGCTGCGCGGTAGTTGTCCACGATTTTTCTAGCGTGATTCATGCCCGATCGTATGCTTCTAAAACACAAATTGTAGCACGAGAAACACGATGAGCATGCAATGCCACCGCCAATGGGGTTGTATTATTTTATTTCTTTCCTGCAGCTATCGCCTTCAGCCATGGGACGAGTATGAGTTTGGCCAAAATTTTGATCTTATCCTACTGAGCGTATCTTTTGTCGCGTAACAACGCACGTGAGCTGCTATTGAGCGAGGTCAGAGAAAATCGGACCCACTGTGCATGGTGCAAATCGTGAGGCGGATGCCCAGAAGTCGGTAGGAAGTTCTGGAATTTCAGCAAAATTCCCGATTTTCTAATCTGACTTCGGCTGCCAGTTGCTCTGGAATGACGACGACCCAGGTAACCTGTGCGGGGTAAAAATCGTGGCAAAATTGGAAGCCATATGAATTGACCGCACGGAAAAGCTTGATAGTGGGAGGGCATAAACGTTCTCAACGGTAGCTCAGTGGAAGAAGCTTACGGGATCGCAACTGTCGTGATTTATTAAGCAAAATCGAAACTTACTTTTTGCATTGTTTCCAGCGACAGGTATATTGCTATTTCATTACCCCAGATAAGCACGGTTTTTGCGTAGATTTGGTCGTGATCGTACGTTAAATTGGAAATAAAATCTATCGCAGGGCTTGTTGGGCTTGTTGTGGGCTCAAGCACATGGCTGGTTCTTTAGCAGCATCGTGACGACAAATCTATTTGCAGGCGTAGGAAACGCTGTTCGTGAACGTACATTTGTTGTCGTTTTTTTTGTAACGCATTCCATAAATCGTCGCGAGAAGCCTTATTGATTGTGGATAATCAAACGACTACGCTCATCTCGCGCGGTTGACAAAATATGCTGCAAATGGCGCCATTTCCATAATCCGCGCACAGCTGCTTTTCAAGCGTCGTGTTGTCCTGTGCACGCAAACGTGCCTTTACACTCTACCACTTCCATTTATCATGCTGCTCATGGTTGTGTTTAAGCTACATTTGTTTTCAGACCACGATGGTATCACTCTGTGTCGGTCTGGAATATTCATTTTCTTATTTAAGGTGACATTATCATCTAACGTACATGTAGAGTGGCTAAACTGTATTGATAATAAAAATCTGTTATAATGAGTAATTTCTGTTCCAGTTGCAGGTAGTTTCATTCTCCTTGAACGGGGGGTGCTTTCCCAAACGACAAGTTGAAGTTCCACCCTGACCATCACCAAAGTGCCAAAGAATTAATTCGATCTTTTTGAGAAAGTTCCTTATTTTATGCTCGTCTATTCTGTGTCTTGAAAATATGGGAGAAATGATTAATTTTAGGAATAGGTAGTCGACTTACATTATCTTCTGTTAGATATTCTATAATGCATATCTTTAGAACAAAGGATATTGGACCATGGTTTTTATAGCTCAGTTATTGAATGTGCAATTGCTGAGGCATCTAGGAGATATTTCGAGAATCTGACGTTCATAGGTATTGTTCGTACAAGCCATAAGAATCCAGAGTATCTAACTTAGTTTCTCACATTGCTAGAAACTCCTTGTTTTTCATAATCTTTTATATTGTTTAAGGTATAAACCACGCATTGGTATAAGTCAAACTGATCATTTCCCCATTATTGATTCTTGGAGCGCTACGTGAAGAATACCATGGAATACGTTGTATAGAAATGAAACGCGTTCTTCCTTGGAGGAATTATGGTAGTTGTCTTTGAAGTGTGAATGACTCGTGGGACACTTCAAGATGTTCATAGCCACCACTTGCACGTAGCTTTGCTTATTTAAGTTAAATTTTCTATACAATAATAATTTCGTAAAGGTAATAATGCCTTTCTCAAATGTTAGGATTAGATTATGCGGTGAGACTTGTGAATAATCGATGTACAGTTAAGAAAAAATGTAATGTAATTCGTACCTTATCGAAATAAAGCTAGTTCAAAGTGCTTAAAATTTGTTAATCAACTTGAAAAGAAAAAAATTACTTGCTAATATATATACTTTATTCATTCGTTATCGTGAATTTTCATATTTTCTTGAAAATGGTTTCGTTTGTAATGGTTTGTTATTTCTGTTGTTCTTTTAATGTAAACCAGAAACAAAAAACATTATATGTTTCATGCACAATATGCACTTTTTGAGCACCATCCTTCAATACCAATAACATTAGATCAATACCTTCAGAATGCCTTCAATTAATAGACGATTTGCTTCCCCTTCTGTATCAGTTATCAGTATTTCGGTGGATGAGTCTGTCAGGTGCTCTGTTAGAAGCTCTTCGATATCATTATATCATTTCCAAATC
>STHB01000012.1:555624-654801 GCA_018908115.1 Anopheles rivulorum
GGTGGGAGCAATATTCTCTACCGCACGGCAATATCAACTGCCCAGGGCAGCAAAGATTGGTTGATGAAGGTAAAACTTGAACTTGCACCAGAAGTACACGAACAAGACCTATAAATGAAGAGATGACCCGTTCAAAGTCCTCGCCTCACGGCAGTCGGTCAGAGCCAGAGCCACAGCTAGAGCTACAGCCAGTGAAGCGACGATGCTGGGATGCGACGACCATGGTCGGAGCGCATATATCACAGATAGTATCATGCAGAGATAAATTGAGGATTAATTCAGATGTTTTCCGCGTTATCAGATAGGAATCACCGTGTCTCGTAGTTAAAGTTCTCCATTGCGCGTCCCCAGCGCAATCGACCCCATGGTTGGGTGCAGCTAGATCACCACATCTGGAACGGCCTCAGCAGCATCCGGCAGTGGTAATCCTTGGGAATCAAAACAAGTTCACCCGGTTCAGCCCGGTTCAGTAGACGGTTCGGTTGATGAGCTTTAGCAACCGGTGTGCGCAAGACGAGCGCAAATTCAACGGTAATGCGCATGCAAAATACTTGTCACTGGTGCTAAGAGCCCCGACGAGCCTTGCGATAGTTGATTTGGAGAAACGAAAAAAAAAATGCTGCTTCTTAATTGGATTTCGATAAAACTCCATACCACGGGTGAGATGATAATTACAACACTGATTGCCCACTGTCACATTGACGATGCGATGGCAAATGAATAAAAATATGGAATACAGATTCAGGCTGGTATAAATTCACATGAAATGTTATGCTCCCCTAACGAACTGACCACTATTAACTGAACTCAAACACGGCATGTTTATGTGTTATAGTTTCCACTAAAAATGG
The DNA here is from genome assembly GCA_018908115.1 of Anopheles rivulorum. Lineage (NCBI taxonomy): Eukaryota > Metazoa > Arthropoda > Insecta > Diptera > Culicidae > Anopheles > Anopheles rivulorum. The sequence goes on from STHB01000012.1 coordinate 556,476, forward strand.
TTTCTTCACAGCCATAACCGCGGCTACTGGATTAGAAGTTCAAGGACAGAAACTATGTCTCTTCTCAGTTTTGCTTATTCAACCAGTCATGATCGTTACTTCTAGCGCTTATTTTGGTATTGACTGTACACTACAGCCTTTCCTGCAACACTTCTTTTGTGATGTAAACAACCACGAAAACGAATAAAAAATAAAACGCCAAACGCCATATTGACCATGTACGCTTTTCAAGAGCGACTGTCAAGATTTCCTGAATAGACGCAGCGTGGAAACAATATGGTTCGCTTTGCAATCGTGAAGAATCTAATTGAACTAGAACAACGAACAGGGCAGGCAGATGCAGGATTGATGAACGCTCTCAAGATCACGCTTCAAAGATCGATGATTTCCACTCAGCCCATGTGAGGTACGTCCGACTGGTAGTGCATTCAACTTCTGCCGAACTTTAGCCGAGTAAACGATACTGACTTTTGACGCTCCTTGCTCTGCAATAATCAGTCCGCTTTACATCGCAACACCGGCAGACGGCGGACGACTGAGAGACTTCACGTCAAGATGAAGTTGAAAGATGAATTTCAATGAGCCACCTATCGGCAGGCTGAGTTCGTCTGAAATAAAAATAGAAGAAAAAAACGCGAGTGTTCCTGCATTCCAGATTTTATTTGTTCATTATCAATCGATTTTTAATGGGAGCCATAAAACACTTCCATCCCCACAGTCCGGTGGCTAGCGGTGGCTTACTTCGGTAGCAGCTGAGTGTGTCGTTAAGGAAGATGAATATTTGTCGTAAAATTCAGCAGTTCAACTACGTTTGGCTAGGCGTGTTTGAGCTACTCCCTGCCTGTCATCTGATTAGGGCCTTAGAAAGCCTTTTTGTTGTCATTAAAATTCTAATCATCATGGTGCGATTGGAGTTGTGCGGCTTGTTCAAAGGATGGTGTCACCAATATTGCAATGCACCAATGTTGCTTGTATAATATGATTTTTTTTAAAACCCTCGAACACATAATATACTTTTTGAGCTTAAATTACTGTTGTATAAACTATTGTTTCAATTATTAAAATTAGAAACAATTTTAGAGTATCAAAAAAAAAACTTTCGACTTCATCGTCTTTTGAGCATTTAACGATCTTCTAATCTAATCTATAGGGATGCTAAACTTCTAGAAGAGGTCAGTTAAGCCACGAACGAGCTGTATCGAATGTAACACATCCCATTTCATTTGCACTAATATCACATTTCAATAATACGATCGGTTCTACTGACGGTCCCTTGCATCCTTCACATCGCCCGTGCCAGATCCAATCGGTACTAAATACACACAGCTAGAGAAAGTTTCGCTTTATTTTGTGTGTGTTGTCGACGATTTCCAAGAATCAATGATCCTTATGCGTTTGGATCACCAACGCCGAAAGCCAAAGCAAGCGAAGGTAAAGTAGCAGTTTTATGCCTTTCGTCGATTGGTCGGAAATTCCCTTCAGCCTAATCAGAGCTGCCAGAGATCTACATCATTATCGTTCGACACATGGGCACCCATCCTCAACGGTTGCTCCGTTCCGTGTCGATCCGATCCGTTGATGGCCGGGTGACGTGAGTGAGGAATAATAATAAAATCGAAACAACAGTCTCCGAAAGGATATGGTAACTGTTTCGCGTGAAAGATGTATGCTGCGTGCTTTTTTTTGGAAGGAAATAAACACCAAAACCACATACTGATCAAATACTTCGTTAACGTGATCAACTCGACTCGCCTGCGGTCGTCCCTCCTACCACCACGAACAACAACAACAACAACAACAAAAATACACAAAAAAGTCCAAAAAGGAAAAATCACAACACTCGGCAAATCACACACAGAGATGAACGGCACTGGCGCAGGATCATTGCCAGCATCAGTGGTGAGCTGATAAACCAGACGCCCAACCCGGTTGATGTGACATCGAGACGGAATAAACACCGAAAATCGGTTAACATCAATTCAGGCGACATGCTAAATGCAAGACAAATTAGGTTTGATTTGAAATTCAAATCCATACCGAACCGAAAAGGGGAAGCGAGTGAATCCGCAGCCAAATTTATCATCTTTGAGATCGCCATTTTTCCGTCACTCCGTCTGCGACGCTGTCACCATTGGTGTACTCCACGCGTTGTGTCATGAGCCGGTCGGTGGAAGATGTACGAAAGAGCTAAATAAATAAATTTGATAAAAGAAAAACGATACCGTGCTGGCGCAATAGGTGATTTTCGGAGCACTGAGCACGACCACGGTCGGACAGAGACCCTGGATGGATGGAAGTCGGATAGTTTAAACAGCGCACGAATAAAACAAACCGGGCAAACGATTCATCGGGCTCCACGGTTGGCGCTCGCCGAGATGATCGGTAGTTTCGCCGTTTGTGGTGCGCACGTGAGTGTGTATATGTATGTGTGTGTGTTGGCTTTCTGGCTCGCTTGTCTGGGCCGTGCTGTTGTTATTTTTAGTTCACACCTCTGTTGCGATCACGGTGCGGTTCGGGAAAGGCAACAACGCGACGCGCGATGCTGAATGACGCGATGAACCACACCGTGGCAGAATCACGGCCACGGGAAAAGGATCGCTTTGATAGCGGAATAGTTGACAAATGATACAAAACGCTGCCATCAATCAATCCGGATCTACCGAAATGGCCTCCGGATTGGTGCGAAAAGCTTTGNGGCTCGCTTGTCTGGGCCGTGCTGTTGTTATTTTTAGTTCACACCTCTGTTGCGATCACGGTGCGGTTCGGGAAAGGCAACAACGCGACGCGCGATGCTGAATGACGCGATGAACCACACCGTGGCAGAATCACGGCCACGGGAAAAGGATCGCTTTGATAGCGGAATAGTTGACAAATGATACAAAACGCTGCCATCAATCAATCCGGATCTACCGAAATGGCCTCCGGATTGGTGCGAAAAGCTTTGGCCAGTTTGTTTTATGCGCTCATCTTGTGCTCTGTGTGTTCTGGTCTGGCACATGCACGTCCATTCGGCAGGTTGCTCTCGGCCTCCCGGGCTCGCCATTCGGCTGCTCTGCTGCGGCTACCTTTCGGACGTTTATTGATTCGTTATGGTTTTCATTCGACATTGGTGTGTGCGTTCTTTTTTTTTCTCTCTCGTTTGGTTTTCGTTTTGGCCACTTAGCACTCGGAACAGGACGGGATTTCAATTTTAATGCGATCCTGAATGTGAACCCGGTTTGGAAAATGATAGACATTTATCATGCCTAACAAGTCTCCTTGAGGCTTGATAAAAGGCTTGATTGCGAGACTCGGATAAGTAGATATTATTCCAATAATCATGACACTTTACGAGTTGTTCCAGCATGGACACTGGAACACGGGATTTCTACGGCTACGGCTACGGCTGCACCATCTTCAAACCAGTAACGAATATTCATTGCATTATGATAGAAGCTGATTATAATTGAAATGTGAGCCACTTTATACCGGGCCGACAAACTCGAGCTTCCAAAACAAAGAGTTGTATAATTATCCATGCAAACATGCTACGGAAAAAACAACAGCCAAATGCGACGAGAGAGCTGTTCGCTATGCCCAACAAAGCCAATGACGATGCGGTCAATGCTTGCGCGGGGGCTCGTATAAAAAAAGCAAAACAAGTGTATAAATCATTTATCATTAAACACACCGCTGGAAATGCGCTAAACAATGTGCGCCCACCGTGTCTCATTGCACTGTGCGCCTTACAAGCTGGTCAGCAAGTGCATCGCAGTAAGTTCAACGCTCCGCAAGTATCAAAAGAACATTCTCAAGCATGTCGTGACTGCCAAATCCCTTCATCTCAAACCACCGGATGCAGTGCATAATGCAAGTGCAGCCGGCCAAGAAAGTCTCACGGAAGACCTTAAACTTTGTGCGAATTTAGTGACCCATTGCGGTCCGTACGTGCACGTTCGTATGAAAATGCGGTGCGTTTATTTATTTTTTTGTCATCGTGTTCAACGAAAAAATGCTTCCGTGCAGGTCTTTGGCTAAAGAATTTGAATGATGATGCTTTGACGGACCAATGGAAAGAACTTTGGGTGGCACGTATATTGGCAAGGTGAATTGTTGCCGGTTGTTGCACTGTGAGACGAAAATGCAACAATCTAGCCATTGTACACTCGATGTGCATGAGCTGGGGGCATTGTTACTCGCGAACCTGGCGAGTTGGCTGCACAGATGGTACAATGCTCCTGCTACACAGCTAAATCCCATTAGTAGAACCTAATGGTACTGCACCATTGTTTCTTGGTTGCTGGTAACAAAAAAAGCTAATTAAACGATATTCTATAGCACAGTTCTGATAAAGGAAAGATACGTTGTAGCCAATTACGTTGGCGCTCGTACCAGAGATCAACAAAGGTCGTCTATACACGAAAGTTAAGAACTCATTTATAGCACACATAAACTCTCGATTTGTGCAAAATTTATATCTTAAATCAGCATAGATTAAATTTGTAGCTCACATGGAAAATATTGTAGATTCGCTTAAAGCCTTCGTTGCAAATGCTATTGCCAGCATAGGAAACATTTTTGGTTACAGCTGGGTCAACAATGACAAGCAGATTGTGATAAAAAGGATGGTTTCTATGCACAGTGTGTGCTCATAAACATAATATTTCTGATCGTATTGGACATGCCGCCCGTAGCATGATTCGCTGAATTTGAGGTGCTTTATGGAACGAAACATTTAACACCCGGAACAAATTGCTCTGAAGCGTGACACCGACCAGAGCAAGCNTTTGTTATAGCAGTTTTACACTTGACAACCTTAGGAGCTATATATGTAAACAGGACGCAACATGTTAGCCATTTGAATTATGGTAGAATTAAGTTGCATGAACGCATGAATTTGTAAATGAACTAAAGGGACAAGTGAATAAACAGTAGCAACGGAAAAGCCAAGCGAGTAACATCACTACACGATATCACACTTACGAAACTTTCACCATCAGTGCAAATTTATACACCATTAGTAGAACCTAATGGTACTGCACCATTGTTTCTTGGTTGCTGGTAACAAAAAAAGCTAATTAAACGATATTCTATAGCACAGTTCTGATAAAGGAAAGATACGTTGTGGCCAATTACGTTGGCGCTCGTACCAGAGATCAACAAAGGTCGTCTATACACGAAAGTTAAGAACTCATTTATAGCACACATAAACTCTCGATTTGTGCAAAATTTATATCTTAAATCAGCATAGATTAAATTTGTAGCTCACATGGAAAATATTGTAGATTCGCTTAAAGCCTTCGTTGCAAATGCTATTGCCAGCATAGGAAACATTTTTGGTTACAGCTGGGTCAACAATGACAAGCAGATTGTGATAAAAAGGATGGTTTCTATGCACAGTGTGTGCTCATAAACATAATATTTCTGATCGTATTGGACATGCCGCCCGTAGCATGATTCGCTGAATTTGAGGTGCTTTATGGAACGAAACATTTAACACCCGGAACAAATTGCTCTGAAGCGTGACACCGACCAGAGCAAGCCCGTTTTCTATTTGATGTGATAGAAAATGCGTGATCTCGGTGTTACAATTAAGCTGCTAATTATTACAAATACTACACACGTGATGCGTAAAGAACGCGACGGACGCGTTCGTTTCATTTGGACAAGTGATACAACGAACGAACACATAGTTCGTTGCTGGGCCGTTTGGTGAAGAAGGAGAAAGAAAAAAACAAGACGATGAAACATCGCATCAACGTCGGTGCCGAAAGAAGGTGCAGGCCTAAGGCAGAAAAACGATATACCAGCCCCTCAATTCCAGCCACCCAACATCGTTTCACCGGTTGGGCTAACGCGCTGTGGCTCGGTTTCGAAGGAATTCAATAACGATTGCATCGTATCAAATCGCTCCGGGCTCATCTCGAAGAAAGATGAACGATCAAACGGACCCCGGAAGGTGTGGGAATGTATGTTACTATGTGCCCGGCTCGGACAGAGCCCTGCTGGAGAAAGGGAGTCATTGGGGCCACGAACACACACACACACACAACCCGCCGACGAAGTTCGTGGCGGGTGAAGAAAATGCAGACTCAGCAACACGAAAACCCTCGGTGAATTGTCATATTTCAATTAAATGATGTCCCATTAAGCACCGTCGTAAAGAAAACAGTATAAACGTTTTAACAGCACCGCAGTATCGGTTCAACAGTGATAAAAAGCATTAATATTTTTGCCCTTCTTGTGTGGTCGTGTGGCTTTCTGGCCACTCTGTGTAGTATATTAGCGACAAAACTGATCGGACTCGGTTTTGTCACCGTGATCGATCGATCGTTTGTGGTATGGCGTGAAAGACATTCACTAAATCTATCGCACCCTCGATGGATCCTACACACCTGTTTTTGGTATGCGGTGGAATATGTACAAAGCCGTGAAAAGCATTTTTCACCGGTTACCTCAGCCTTTCATTGGAACGGTGGAGCGCGATTGAACCAGTGATGCATTGAGAGAAAGATTCTTATCAACTCAGTGCTTTCTTTTTGCACCCGAACGCGCTAGAAATTCATGCGGAAAATGTGTTTGAAAGTAATGCTTTTTCAAATTAGAAAGCATTCTACTCACGGTTCCAAGCTGTAATGCGGCAGCATCATTGCAAAACTTGCGCTAGATGGTGTGAAGTTCTCCAACTATCATCCTCGATAAATAGATTAAAATAAACGGAAATGGAATTCTTCGTTTGGGGAAACGTTGATGACAGTTCTGGTAGGTCTTTGCTTCATGTAATATTCATTGTTTCCGAGGACTACTCCTTTACATGCGACCACCATGGGAATGTGTCTATAGCATCCTAGGAAGATGTTTATTTCCTCGCCACAACTATTGAATATCAAATCAAGCGCACCCATGTTGAGATGTTTATCAAATCAGCTTCCTAAAACACACTCACCTTACAATGAAGCTGGTAACTACCACCTGGAAGTCATATTCACCCGTAACATAGATATCCTGCAGCAAAACCAACACAAATCACATCCAGGACCCCCGATGGATGGTGACACAACACATGGAAACGTGTTGAAAAGGACATAAATTCGGGATAACAATCTACTCACAGGATAACAAGCAGCAACAGCAGCAGCACCGCTTCAAATTTACGACCAGCAGAAGCAGTAGGACAAAAGCGATGCTAGGAAAAACACCGTCATTCCGGGAGGCATTCATCTTTCTTTTTTTCTTCATCAAACAAGACAGAGCACATGCAGGTTTCGCTTGTTATCAATCCAAATTTACACAATGAAAAGCATATGAGACCAAGCGTAACAAATCAACCAAAAAAAGGGGGCAAAGGATGTAGCTTTAGCTTCACCGGAATGGGGGTTAGGCAGCGTTACGTTAGATGTGATCGTCTTGTTGGTTGATTAATTTTTTGGTGATTTCAAAAGGGCAAACATCGAACAGAGATTGCATCTCGAACACGGCGATGGTTGTTCGATCGCGCGTCCCATCGATTATGATGTGGGTCTGTGCAAGGGATGAAGTGAACGTACGGCTTTGGCTCAAACACAATGTGTTTTGCTCTTCCGACGAGCGGACGTTCACTTTCGATTAATTAAAACAATATTGGCGCAGGCCGCACACGATTATCTCAAGGTTTCCTGGCCGTCCTGCAAACCATATATCACACTCAAAACCCAAGTTCTTCCCTTTTCCTGTAGCCCGGAACGGATAGCGATGGGCAACGAACTGCGCGTGCAAAAGCGGTTTACCGATTTGGATCGATCGCTGATCGTACGCCTGCTTCGATTGCTGTTGCTGATGCTGCGGTTGTTGTTGTTTTCGTTGGTTAGCTGCAAAAGCAAGAGCAACAAAAACATGAGAAAGGTCGGCACGATAGCTGCAAAACGATATCGCGAAGCAAAACCAAACATTGCATATCTTCCCAAGATTGAATTAGCCTGTAAGATATAATTATTCCCGCCTTCCGGAACGGCCCATTTCGCCGTGGGCGGTTGGTAAGTTTAATGTGTAGGACGGTTTATAACATTTCAGTCGATGGTTTCAGTAAAATGGATCAATTGGAAGAAAGAAAAAAAAAACACACACACACACACACACGTTAAGAATTACGTTCTTACAGATGTGTGCACGGTAAACTGAAGTGAAAAATAGACCATAACAAGGGGCTTGAAATGATTAAAATTATTTTAACCGTTTATGCAACACTTACCGAAACGAGTGTAAAATATTTTAGATAAATATATTAATAATAATAAAGAAACTAAATAAGCAGTTAATGTTTTTATCTTCTTAGTGTGATACAGGTGTGGTGTGAGCTGTGCTCCATTTTATATTGGGTTTTAAAATCACAAAATTACAACCATTGTCGGTGTTTAAATCGGTCGATCGGTTTGTGGTGTGATTGTTGACAAAAATGGGCAAATTTAATGTATTTTGTTAATGTCACATCCTAAGCAGCGACGAGTTTGTTTGGTATTTTCCAAAATAATCTAGAAATGATAATATACACAACACCATTCAATTATTTTTGTTGCTTTATGTACGCAAGGAACCATCACGTGCAGTTTGGTAAAAGCTCTAGAATGCAGAAAATGTACAGCAAATTAAAACGCATCAGTCATTCCCACTCGATGAAACCTTTCGTGTCTTTCGGGTGGTTGTACATGAGCAGTTGCCCTTCAAATGGTAAGCACCGGTTGAGTTTTTGCTGTCCGCAATCTAAATAAACAGAATCATCTTTGTGGGCAGACCTCCCAAAAGCACTGCCTCATTTGCGCCAAGTTCTTTGATCTCCGCATCTCCGTATCTCGTCACCTGGGTGGCAAGTCGGGCTTGATGTTGCAGGCGTCGTTTGATCAATATTTGTCTTTGGCTGGCCTTCTTCGCCAGCCTGATTGGGTGCAAGGCTGGCAACAAAACAAACAACGACCCAAATACTTACCAGCACTAGCAGGCGATGGGCATCGGTACATTTGGTTTCGGAAGCATTCGGAGCAGGTAGCAAATAAATCATAATCATCATTAGGCTAGGTCAAATTAGAGTTGGTGGTTGATTTTTTCCGTCCTCCGCAACCATTATTCTTGCAGGACCGAAACATTTCTTCCACACTCTGAAGAAGCTGAGCAAAAGGGAAAAGTCAGAAAATGAAGCTTCGGAGAATTAAAATTGCATTTGCTATCCCGACCTCTTGACTCATGCCTTTAGCCTGCATTCGATTCCAGATGTGGCTTCAGAATGCACAAGCTGCTTGTTCCTTCCAAGCAGATGGTGCAATACGGTACCGGCACAATAAAACGCCTTTGCCGGATGCCTTTCGCGTTAGAGGTTAGAGTCTTGGCACATCCAATTACATGTATCGGACGTGGAACTAGGGTAGTGAAACTCGACTTTGAGGTGAAATGGCATAATTTATTGATATGAGATTTATTTTTCCAGCTCGTCCACATCACCTAGTAGCCTTTGACCATGACCATGGCTGCATTCCAAGTAACTCCAGGCTGTTAGGAAAACGAAATCATCGAAAGCCTCGACTGTTTCTTGCATTGAAGTTAAAATCAAAGTTAATTCACCTAATACTTCTAGGGAATAACGCAGCTACTTTTTCTAATGCTTGCAACTACTTTCTATACTATAACAGCAGTTTAAATTTGCGAATTATTTAGACTTTAGACACTAGAAATTCAATGTTTGCTTCTTAAGATATTCAAGAGACTTTTATGGGACACAAAAAATTAATGTACGAATGAAAGGTATACACCAACAGCTTGCAATAACATGATAGAAATATCGTTAATGATCAAAACATTCGTACGAATCAAAACAAAAATGCTGTTAAATAGATATGACACTCAACAGGTGACACTTACCACTCCAGTGCACGTCAATTACTCCGTTTGTCACATAAGTCTTGGACAAAAAAAGAAAATCGTAATACATTCGCTGTAAAAAGAGACCACCCCACACGTTCGCGCTACGGATATTATTACACATTGCCTACAAATCACACATTACTCACATTAAATTGCCACCAGCATTGTTGTTGTGGCAACAATTGAACGTGACCTTGCGCATTGGTTCTGAGTTTTTTTGCTCTCCACACACTTTGACGGTGGTCGCGCCTCGAAACCCAACCCGGCCGGTGCTCGTTTGCGTATTGTTTCGGAACTAGGCGGAAAATTCTGCTTCCGAAAGCGAACTAACATCTCGTGCGGCGCAACCGACCACCGCAAGACAATGTGGTTTCGTCAAGGTCTCCCGTAAGCGCGACGTGTGGTAGCTGGAAAATTTCCCTAGCTAATCGTAGAAACCAAGCAAAAAACAAGCAAAAAAAAGCACACCCACAGCGACAACATCTTGGTCGCGTTTTCCGCCGGTCGTTAGTTTGCTTTTATTGTTGCCGTTGGCGCGTTGCTATTCCCAGCTTTGATCAACTCGTCCGCGACGTACTCGAACGCATGTGTGATTTTATTAAATTATCCTAAGCGTGGTCGTGGCGAACAACAGGCGCGTTTTGTTTCGCTAGCTGCACACAGCTGCACGACCCATCTGGGCAGTGCATACAGAGGACAAAACAAGACACAAAACACGATAGAAAGATACCGAACTTGCCCAAGCATAGGGCCGGGGTTTATAACGCACGCAGCCGTGTTTTTTTTTTTTTTTGGTCGCAATCGCTGTCCGCCCACGCCACCCAGTGACAAGGGCCCTGGCTGGAAATGGTTTTGAATGAAATTTGCACGCAACTACCGCTAATGAACAATTTGTTTCTTCAAACCTTGTCTTGGGCACGGGCGAACTGATGCGAAAATAAGTATAATTATGATGCAATGTGTTTTTGTTTTTGTGCTGTTCGTACCTTCGTTAGCAAACGTCCAAAATCCGGTGGCAAATACCAAAGGGCTGAGCGACAAACGGTACGGTGTAGTTGACATACCTTTGATTGTGACGACAGATTGTGTGCAACGACATTAAGGGTTCGGATTCATTTTCAATTGAGCAATTGTCGCGGTGCGTGCTTCTGATTCTAGGCCACAGTGACAAGGCGATGCATGCTTTGGCGCTCTGCGCATTCTCCAAACATAATTTACCAATAGATGGCTCTGTTCAGCATCATGGTCGTACGTTGATTGCTGTTAAAAAGCTGTGCGTCTTCATGTGTGGGTTAAGAAATTGCAATCATTCTGACTGGAGCTTTTAATGAGATCCAGCACACGAAACACAGTAACAGTCAACAAAAATCGTCTAAAGTGTTTGATTCTTTGGTAATAAAAAGGACTCAGTTTGTAGGAAGCGTACACGGTCAATCGGTGATTCTTTTTTTTATTCAATTCATTTTCAACCAACGAGTAAGTGGCCCGTTCTTATTGCTATGGAGGCACTGCACTGCTTTCAAGAGGCGAAAATGCATTACGTTGGCAATAGTTGCAGTTTCATGCTTTATAGCAATTAAACAAAAGCGTTTAATTTATCGACGATTCTGCTCATCATTACCCTGGGTAATGCCATTCTCGCTGTTTTTCACTACATTGTAGAACCGATTGATTGATATGTTGCCTCGCTTCGTTCCTGCTGATCGAACAATTAAACGTAATTTCACGAATCTTAGTCTGTTTTCAACCATCGGTCATCCGATCGGTGTTCCGTAAACAATCGAGACAATTGCTCCACTTATGCAACAATCGTGGCGGGTAAAAGTTCAAGTGCAGCATGGGGAAACACGTTGAGTGTTAATGTGCAGAATGGGGGAAGAAACAAAACAAGAACCCAGAACGCCACTGTACTAGCGGGAAAACAATAAAAACACCTGCGAATCGTATGCCATTATATCCATCAAATCTACTTATCGTCAATTCTCGCGAAGGTTGACATGGTACGTTGGCCTGGTGTGCAAGATCCAATGGTGGGCCACAGCTGCTCGTATACCTCGGTTGCGAACGCAGCTAGCATGATTTGCATAATCAGTCTACTTTACAGCACTTTGTTTTATGCTGCAGATTAAGGTATGTATCTCTGGATTTTTTGTTGAATGCATTGTTGCGGTCGAAGGTGTCTTTCCAAATCACGCTAATGTCCATTTGCATTTTATCACGCAGAACTGCACGTTGGATTCTTAACGTAATGACGTAAAACATGGTGGTTTTAAATCATGCTTGTTTTATGAGTGTATTTTCTTTAATTAAAATGTTTACAATTGATTTAATAAAATCTATAACACATGCTTCTGCTTTAAGTTTACAATAAAATATTACAAAACTATCCTCATTGTCAACAGGTGGTAAGGGTCTAATGTTAAGCACAAGTTTTCCAAGTTTTTCTAGATAATCTAATTTTGGTTCACTCACACTCGCTAATGCGGCATATTTCCGCGACAGACTGTACGACTGTACGAGTACATGTGCACTAATTTCTGTGTCAGTAGTACCGTGGTAGAGGCCGTGGTTTGTGCAGCAGTGCGTGCAGGTAGTTTGAACTGCTGAACAGTGGGAGTGATTTAAGATCTGTTTACTTTGCCACTACTGTCGTACAGTGCGGTAATGCTTTTGCCCGACACGACCTTCATACATGAGGCATTGTTTCGATACAATTGTGCGGGGATAATTTCTTCCAGTGTGAATCGAGTATGTGGTACGGCTAGACGCCTATCTTTGTACCGTTCCTGATCAAGCGGCAGTGGTGGGATATTCGCTTTTTTCAGTTTCATTACATCAACTCTCCAGCGCATGTAATCCACCAACGGAACCATTAATTCCAGCGACCATGACCTTGACGTTTGTTTGTCAAAAACGTTCGCTATATCCGGAGCGTTGATGAAGAAATCTGAACCGATAACTAGTATTCGGTTCAGTTTTCTGTATGTGGTACACGTTTAATCGTGAACCTTCTGTGCAACCATTATTTGTTTACGACGCATTTTGCGTTTGGGTGAGTTAGCCTCGAGAGATGTTTGTCACTGGGTTCGTCGCGTAAGAAAAGTGCAACCATCGTTGAAGTCTTTGGATGCGAAGCTGTGTTAAAATTAGCTTAACTTCCAACAAATAATTTATGATAGATGCACAACAACAACACACAAGTTTGTCGATGTGATCCGACAGTGAAAGTTTACTTCCTCAAGATAGAAAGCGGTAATAAACGAATTTGTGTTCCTTTTCAACTTATATCGAATATACTCAAACCAATGCATTATGAATGCAATATATAGTTATTATTTTCTCCTTTGAAGGTTCCACAACAACAAAGAGGCAGACCAAAATAAAAAATGGCAATTCCTAGACCAAAATCAACAAATAATAATATCCATTTAGAAATTAAATATAAAAGGTCAAATATGTATAGCAAACATCATACACAAAGTTTAAATTAAAAGTCTACTATACCCGAATCAGTTATGTTCATTCCGAACTATCAAACCCAAAATTTCCATTTGATAGCTTGCAACTCAACACAAACAGATAACTTGGAGCTAGTAGGTAGTAACTGATTCCGATATTACAGAAATCCATAATGTGTGATGGGAATTTAAATGACCAATGGATGTTACACAGACATGAGGTTGCTCGTTTTGTTGAACTCGACCGGCCGTAATTTGTGCCACCGGACACTGTCTCTACAGGGGTACAACGCTTGTCGAACTGTCCACTGTTCATGTATGTTCATTTCCCTTTCGGTCTGGATGGGGACTGCGTAAATCTGGATAAAAATTTGTCGTCTCCTTTCTGTTCGACGAATGCAGACGGGCGGTCATGCCCATTAGCATTCAGAGCACTTCTGATCGAGACCTTCCTGTGCGTATTGAAATACCAAGAACAACCTGTAATCGTTGATGCCGCCTAATGCTTAGAAGTTCTAGCAAATTTGTCGCAATGTTATTCCTTTTGTTGAATTTCAAATCAGAATTTTATTATGTGAGCAGTGACTCGATACAGTGCTGCTTCCGGTCCAGTAAGCTATTATGAATCATAATGAGCGTGATTCCGTTCCAGTATTTTTCGATTCATAAAATTTAGTTAGTACCATGCATCGCTTAAACGAACTCATTCATACATGATTTAGAATAAATTGGTAAATCGAATTGGTAAATAAATTGATTTAGGGTAAATTGAAAGCACCCCGTTTCAACCAATCAATCATGTGAGTTATGCATAGCACTGTAAACGTTATTTTTGCAATGATTTTGTCAACAAAAAATGATCACACAATCGTTTAACGTTTTTGAAGATCAAATTTGAACGAAATTGGTTTAAGCCCAAAGATATCTTGAGGTGAAGTATCAACCCAAGTATGGTAATTTAATAATCATTTCCTCGCATTAACGCAGCAAACGATTGACAAGCAAATGATTTCAATTTCTTTCATTTTCCCACCACAACCATCGCCAAACAATCAATCTTTGGATGTTTTCCTTTTTTTTGTTATTATTTTACGAGACCGTGCAGCCGTTTGTGGTTGACTGTTTGTCTGAGGCAAAGCTCCAAATGTAAAGTTTCGTGCAGCGCTGTCTAGAAATTAATCAACCAGAATCAGAGCATAATCCGAGGTGTTTACACTGGTAACAGTTTGCAGCGCTGCAGGAGTCCCACTCAGGTGGCACGGTAGGATATCGCCATCCGGCTCCATTCGTTCCGAGATCACCGACTGAACGAAATTCGGCGATACTAGGTGTCGGAGCAACGTTGTTTCATTTGCTGTTCTCCACACGCTTCTCGTTCCCAGGCGCAGTCCCATATTGAGCATAGATGAATGTTGAATTAGCCTATGATTGGATGATACGCGTTTGCACTCATTCTGACTGACATTGATTAACGACGATCGAGATCATACGGTTCAACATCATTAAATTTATTTATTTTTTCTTCTTTTCTACCATCCACACTAGCTCATACAGTTCGCACCAACGCTACACGACTAGATCCTTGTTTTTCGCCGAAAAGTGTCTACGGTTGCGTGCTCCAAACGTGTCTGTGACTGTCAGCTTGACGATGCACGCGCGCTGCGAAGTGATTCGAACAATTTCACTGACTAAAACGTAACATAAACACCCACGGAGCATTAGTTTGGAGGTGCTCCAAATCATCCCAAAACGATAGGCTTTACCAACTATTTTTTTGTTTTCTCCATCCAACCGCCCTGCGGGATACATGTTGCTCCAGATGTAATTGGGGAAGAAAGGAGTGGTGCAAGGTTTTTTGAAAAATGTAACACCATCTTGTCTTAGCTGTCCGTTCCTTTGTGAATTGTTCTGAATGGCCATCCCTAATCCAAACAGCTAATGTGCTATTCGGCCCCATCGGAATGATTCACAGTGGAATGGTTTTGATTGATATCTAATGCACCACGCTGATGAAATGAATGATTGATCAATTGGCTGGTGATGGATGTTTAGTGTTTGTGTGATGTACGCAGACGTACAGGGCAAAATACACATCGCATGCTGCTACTTTGCAAAACATCGAAAAAGTAATCTAATTGTATAGCTGTGATGTGGAATCCCACTTGGTGGATGTTTTAATGAGCACGGTTCACGATAATTTTACCATTAAAGTAGGCAGTGCGNGTGGAATGGTTTTGATTGATATCTAATGCACCACGCTGATGAAATGAATGATTGATCAATTGGCTGGTGATGGATGTTTAGTGTTTGTGTGATGTACGCAGACGTACAGGGCAAAATACACATCGCATGCTGCTACTTTGCAAAACATCGAAAAAGTAATCTAATTGTATAGCTGTGATGTGGAATCCCACTTGGTGGATGTTTTAATGAGCACGGTTCACGATAATTTTACCATTAAAGTAGGCATTGCGCAAAGTCCGGTGCATAAAACAAAAGTGCACGGTTGCTTTTCGAAGGTAATTTTAATGCTAAGTAAATTGATTTTTCACTTTCAACAAGTGCAAGGTACAATTGGAAGGTCTATCATTACAGCGTTATGCATTAAGAGCCGATGGCTGCCGCGACACGCTTCCACCGTACGGTTGTGCTCGCTAAACGAAATTTTCCTGTTCGTTCCATTTCCATCGTGTCTGTGCCGATAACGGATTGAAAGAGAAACTGAGAAATTTAGTCACAGCCGATCGATCGATCTCATCTGCCAAAAAGCTGGAAAGCAAGAGCGAAGAGAACACCGAAAGGATGTGGCGATAAATTCGCGGCACACATTTATTGCGATTTAAGTACACACCGAACCTTTTCATCAAGCCAGGCGTATCGGTGATCAGCTTTAGCTCTCACGTATACGCGCCTCTGATATCATCCTTGCACGACAATAATGAGGATGTTTCACGTACGCTTACTTGTCTTATCAGACAAATTTTGCCTGCTACCTTCAGTTGTTTTGACAGGTTCGCATGTTTTCGCCTGTTAAACAGCTTCAAATGACCCATTCAGTTGCAACAACGAATGGCAGTAGTTGCAAACGAATGTTCCAATCATTGGAGAATATTTCAGTGAAAAAGTTGTTTTATCAGTAAGTAAACATTTGCTGATTTGTTCATTTGCTCTATTCGATTAACTCTTAGGTGGATCTACAACGGCTGTCGAATGTATTCAACAACACATACTTGTACTTGACGTGCGGCAGGCAGTACCGTAAATATCTGATCGGCCGCATGCTATGCACCGCAAACACAAGGATATATAATTAAGGATGGAGGTAAATAAGGCTTTTTTGTTTTTGGGAGGAAAGTAAAGGGTTGGTGAAGTTATCGAATCATGTTGATGATATATCTGGTGATTTACGATCTGCAAAGTGTTGAGCAGCAACCAAAAGGGGCGGTTGATGGTTTTTCGTTTCACGGCAAGAATGTGAACCCACCTACCGCAGCAGAAGCGTTCATCGTGTACGCACTCCAACACAGGCGCAGGCTGCGAAACGATATGACCGGAAGCACATGCGTTGTTCTACATTTCCGTGAAGCGGTGGCATACACCGCACGTACTTTGGATGACAGTTAAAAGGCAATAAAACCGTGCGAGATGATGGAATCGATACAACCTGTGTGTGCCCGGGTGGACTTGCAAAGTTGCTTTGCTGCATGGGCATGGGCTGCGGGATCCAGATTACCCGTCATTAGGCTTCACAAAAAGCCGACCGGAACGATCGCACAGCATGGCGTATGGAGCGCTGTTGATGTTGATGCTGTGGCTTGCCAGGGTCATCTAAGGCTACACAAAGTGACATATGTGAGGCACAGTTCTCGAAGCGCTGATGGTAATGATCATTACCTGCTATCGATTGTAATTCCTGGCCTGGTATGGAAACCAAACTCGCTTCTCGCTGCGCCAGCGCGGAAGCCGGTGGCACTGGATGGCCGTTAGTTTTCGCTCTCACGAATCAAACCCACCCGACGGGACGGACTTCATCAAGGGCTCTCGACGGTAAGCGGTGATGATCACAGCCGCTCAAAAGGGTATTTCTATTGCATGCCATAAACCTCGCTATCGAACCGGGAAAGGGACGCTGCGTAGCGACTAATTATAGACCTCACAAGGCGATTTAGTATAATTTAAGTTCTTGTTTTATACTCGGCTGAAAATCGAAATTTATAACCAGCTGTGTTGAGCGGACAGCTGACGATGGTGATCGATAACGCATCCATCAACAATTCGGGCAAACTATCCTTCATTTCAACACGTCCAACATCCAGATCCACGCATACCAGCGCACCACGTAATCATTATGGACGCAATTGCCTTTTGGTTTGAGTCGCTCTTCGTACGAATTTTATTGGAGTCACTCATCTCAATATCACGAGATGGTGCCATAAAATCAAAAGCGTTTCTTCAAGCGATTGGAGATGTTGGGTTTCGTTTGAAGTTTTAACGCACCAACGCACCAATGTACCAACACTACTCATGCAGGAGTTATCAACTACGAAAGTTCAACTAGCAATTAATAATAATATGTCCGTAAATATTTCTTCGATGAGTCATTTTTGTTGAAACATTAGAGGGATTATTTTATTTCATTTGAAAACCGTGAAAAAATGAACAAAACTTGTTTTTGTGTCCTGTTTTGCAATTTTTCAAATAATAAAAAAACATTTTGATAGATTTTACAGACAAATTTATGTCGCTTAATTCTCTACTTTTAAAGGTTTTGTTTGAAACTAGTCCAGCGTTAATTCATCAATATTCCTTTTAATCTGAGAATGCAAAAAAATTCTTGGAAATTCTCATTCGTTTCTCTAATTAAGAGCTTTTTTCTCGATCAATGCGGGTTTTGCAGAGGTTATATACAAAAGGATATGTAAAAGATGGATGTAAAAGATGCCTCAAATGTCCGAAATCGTAAGTTTTTTGTCCATCTAAACCTTACTTTACCGTCTACAATGGCACCGCAGGCTTACAAAGCACCAAAACTTTATTTATAAAATGGATTTATCACGATTGTTTCGCCGTTTCTTGATCCGTTACTCGTTGTCGAATAAACTGTTCAGAATATCGGTCAGCAGCTTCCAGCACTGTTGCACTTTTGTGCCTCCTTCAACGTTGCGTTGCCCGATCGTCATGATATTCGCGAGATTGCTTCAACTTCAATTGAATGATCAGATCGCTTGCTTTTGTTTCCATTCCCATTTCATGGTTCGGTGAAGCCATGTTTGTTGCTCTCCAATGGAATGAAGGAAACGACCGCTCACTAAGCTGTCTTGTTAGACTGGTAACGAGTAGAGCAAAAAATAAAGCAACCGAGAGCTCCGAGAGAAATGTGTGAATTATGGTTCACCGTTGGGCCCGAAGGCGTCAAATCCGCATGATCTCTATTTCCTATCGTGAACAGCGGTCTGTTTAAAAAAAAAGAAGCGAATTCATCCGACGATTAGTCTCTCCCGGATACTGATATTGTTTTTAATAATTTCTTCACGAATTTGGAACAGAACTGGAGGGCATCTTGGAGCGCTGTCCGTTTCATCGCGCCGTGTTTTCAATTACGTTGCGGTGCACGGCAACACGGTGTTGCCATCCCGCATACACTGGTGCTTGCTGTCGAAATAGTAGTTGTCTAATGCGGCCACGATTATCCCACTTCACAAGCGAGCTAGCTGGCATCATTCGCGCTGGTTTTATGCCAGCAGTGCTGAATAACGTGTATCGTGAGGAGCGTCGTTCTCGAAACCGAATGCACACGAGTCGGCTAGTAACTTTCCCAGGTCGAATTTGCTTCCTGACAAACCCATAACAACCATGCGGCCGGCTCACTGGACCGGATGGATATCTTCGCCTGTCGACCCGAGAGCTGGGTACAGTTTTGCATCGGCTCAACCGCGGCGAAATGGAATGGGACGGCCACGACAATCAGTCCATATTTCTCACGATCAGATGATCGGCCACGTAATGCCGGTGAATGCCGTAGACTAAAACTATAACAATTATTTCAAGCGAAAGAAGAAAATTACGGCACACGGTAGGGGAAACCTAAATTTATATTAAATATAATTATTTTACGTCCTGCCACCGGGCGTCCGCGGGCGACCTGATCCGGTAGACAAAGTGAGAAATAATCTTTCCACACGGAAAGGGAAACTGGGCCGTACTATTGTCGAGAGCGTAGCTGCGTTTGAAAAGGAAATGCTACCGCACATTCCGGCTGGCCTGGCCTCCGGAGAGTGCCGTGTGGTGAGGGAAACTTCATTCGTGGGCAGAACCATGCTACCACGCGCATACGCGATCGCGATCAGGGCACCCGAGAAAAGGCAACCAAGGCAATGTCGATAATAATGATGATGATAGATGGAAAATGGCGCGCTCGAAAAGACGCTCAGCACACAATTTTGGATGGTTCTATTTCCTGCGTTTTCCCTTCATTTTCTCCCTGGCCTACCCTAGCCCGTCTANGGCCTCCGGAGAGTGCCGTGTGGTGAGGGAAACTTCATTCGTGGGCAGAACCATGCTACCACGCGCATACGCGATCGCGATCAGGGCACCCGAGAAAAGGCAACCAAGGCAATGTCGATAATAATGATGATGATAGATGGAAAATGGCGCGCTCGAAAAGACGCTCAGCACACAATTTTGGATGGTTCTATTTCCTGCGTTTTCCCTTCATTTTCTCCCTGGCCTACCCTAGCCCGTCTAGCTCATCACACGAGAGCAAACGGAAAGGGACTCGACTGTGCTAAATGATATGCGAGGCGAAGATTGTTGAATCGACCTCTTGCGATCGTGGTCAAAGTTGGGAATGTTGTGTTTTTCTCTACGTTCTGTTGCTATATCGGTGGGAAGTGAAGCAATTGGGTACGCAGTCGAGTTAATTGTTTTAACTGTCTTGAGTGAAATTACTACGGTACCGCTATCAGAGGCCGACATTTTAAACTACACGGGAACACAAAATTTCTGGCCATTCTCCGCCCAACCAGTCACGTGATTGAGCTATCTGTTGACGAAATCACACGGAAATAAATAATCGCACACGGGGAAACAGACTAGAGAATTTGCAACCATCTGAACTGTGCGCCTCAGCTATTGTTTTATATCTTTATTCGACTATTTGTTAATGCCCAATAGCCTACAATCGGCAAAAGTATACTGAAATGACTCTAGTCGCGAGTTAAAATCCATAGTAAGGAGAGACAAATAGTAACGCAATGAAGGGCCAGGTGGACCATATGATTGATGGACATGGTGCACATAGTTTGTATTCCACCCGAAACACGTGCATTTTGTTCTGAGTCACAGGTTATTCAACAAGTGGTTTGACCATTGAAAATAAATACATTCGAATGATTGTTGGTATACATTTTTTGAGACTAAAATAAAATCACTTTACCAACTGTGAATTTTTAAACGCATAAAAAAGTCACTACCAAGTAGATATATTGCACTTAGCCGCATAATCTCGCCATGTTTCAAATCTTTCTGCTTTGTTTCGATTGGTTGTCCACACTGGCCATGAATGCCATCAACTTCAGATATCACACATTCCACGCTTTCAACCCTACATTCGGAATCGTTCTTTGCTCATTTGATTAGAATTATAATGGCGTAAAAATAGGGCTACATTTATCAAATTATGAAAACGTTCGAATTCCACTTTCGGTGATAAATGTTTGTAATCAAGAAATTAAAGAAATCGTTTTAAATGTTTATTTTTATTGGTGCCCATATATTTCCCACGATGATTTTCGGCTCCAGACGTCGTACGGAATCGTCACGAAGAAAAAAAAAACAAGAAGATGGACACCAGCACTCAGGACAAGCAAACAAGGTGTCACACTCTTTTTTCCATTTTTTTGTTTTGTTGGAGCTTCATCCGCACGCTTCATTTCCTTCTTCGGGCAATCATGGCGCATCGTATCGTCACAGCACAGCAAAGCTTTTTTCTGTTGTTGTTGCAGGTTTAGCCATACTTGTCGTTTTCTCCGTATCCGTGGATGTCGTTCCGTCGATGGGCGACACGGTGGCGTTGAAAGCTCGCCCGTGTGTGCTGGTGTTTGATAGAATTTGGTTTCTGTTATGACAAATTCCAGCTCATTGTTGGCCAAGGTTTTGGGGCGGGAAACAAGCAGAAAAATCGACATGATAGGACATTTTGACATCATGAAAAATGATCTCTATAAAGCTCATAAAAAATATATTAAGCTCAATTTCAATAAAATCTTACGAGTTTCGAAACAATGCATAACGAAGGGATGAACAAGCAACGCAGCAAAGGTTTGGTAGCGCATGTTTGTCAGGTGTGGTCATACATGTTCACCAGCTATGCGTCGCCCTCGCAATAAACAATCAATGTTCGCCCTTTGCTGCGCGCTCGTATCAGAAATGTGCGTTTTGCGAGTTTCAGACCTGATCCACATAATGTGGCGAGAAACATTTTGTTAGATGGTTCGCAACTATCAAAACTTTCTGCACACACAATTTGCATGCATAGCTGGGATACTGAGTGTAAACGAATTTCCATCTAAATTGTACATCGTTATGTGTTGTGAAGCGTATCTCTTCTAAACGTGTCGTAAAATCAAGGATCACAATAACGCACATTCAAAAACCACTTCAAACATAATATACATGAGCTAAGCTGTGAAAGAAGTGCCCAACACCTGGTACATTTTGACGCTTAAAGTTCAGTCACGCGCATTCTGTATTCTGCAAATCACGCACACTTGCAGCATCTTCGGCCATCTTCGACGGTTGACAGTGTCGTCCACTGGCCAGCGCAATCGAATCTCCATAAGCCGGTCTAAACGGTACCTCTAATCATCTGTGATTGGTTTGCGGTTCGACTGTGGTCTGAAAACACCTTTCATCCGGATTTGGGAATAGTTTTGTTCGATGCCTCACATGTTTGGCGCACTAAAAACCACTTTCTGCTCTGATTAAATGTGTTTGGAGATGCGCATTGCTCCCTGTGTCCCCTGTCCACGAACCTGTTCAATGTGTTGTCCATTGGAATTCAACACACACATACACACACATTCAAACGAAAGGGTACAGCCACATGGTTTAAAGTGGGCGCGATGTTGTTGTTCCGAAATTTGGGGATCACAAAAAAAGATGGTTTCCCCTATTCGGAGGATCGACCGACCGCACAACGGACCGAACGCATGTGCTTTCGGTGACAGTTGGTGGCGGCTCAAGCCGGGTGATCCTTTGAATGCGTGCGAGTGGACATTCCATTTCAAACAAAATTCAAATTTCGTTCACGATCATAATGAACTAGAACAGCGTGCGGCGAACAAATCGATAGTGTTTATCAACGTATGCGACCGGTGGTGGCAATAACCATAACCATAACCGTAACCATAATTTAAATGAACTGAAAAAAGCATGTTGCGCTGGAAAACTGTTTCTCCGGTTTTATTATGCTAATGTCGTCCGGTCGATCGTAAGACGGGTGATAAGGAGTGCCTTTTGATGCTTGCCAGTGACAGTTGGCTTCGTAGGTGTGAAAGCCTCTTCAGTGTGTGCAATTAAACACATCGGTAACAAAACTACAGCGATGAACCGTAGCTGGCTGGTGCAGATTTAAGCTCTTTGTTCGCTATCATTGAATAAACTGTATCACATGAGGTTGGTTTAAAATAACAGCAATTTCTCATTCCTTTTGCTTCAACAAAGTTCACCCGGTTGAAATACTTTTAAAAGAGATCCATTTTTTTGAAATCAAATAAAACGGACCGACACGTGCGTATTCGTAAACACTTAAACCGATTTGCTTAATCCATCTTTTTCTTTTTTTCGAGCTAACAAGTGTCGAAAGATATGTCAAAAGCTCCAACAAAGCGACACTTTCGATGATCTACTTACTTCGAGAAGCTGGAATGCCAAACAAAGCAGCTCAACCAAAGTATCCAGCCACGGTACCAACCGTGCTTTAACACAAACAGCTTTGCACAAAGGTGGCCGGCAGATCAATATCGTTTCACATAAAGAATCGAAAGAGGCGAAAATGAAGAAGGAGCAAAAAAAATGATAACCGTACGGACACTCGAGAAGCACGAAAAGGGAGCTTGGGCTTCGAGTCGGGATCGAGTCGATTTCAATTATCTACGGCTCAGGATCATTTACACTAAACTTGTTATTATTGCCGACAAATTGCCCCGAGGATTATCGCTTGTCTCTACCTTTCGACCTGTGATCTGCATCGTGCTTTGCCGGATTGCCGGATTGAGATCGGAGAATAATCCGTTATTGAAATATCGACCACAACACACCGTGCATATGCATGCTCGAGCACGTTCCCGAGATTAAACGATGATAAAAGGACGCTGGCCGAATGTGGCTGGGCGCGTTTTTCCCACAGGTCGGTTTTGCTTTCACTCGGCGCTGGAGCTGATGCTGAGCGTAGCGAGAAAGAACCCACTGCCTGACCCCGGCACGATTTGCCGGCTTGATATGAGACCAGTCCAGTGGAAAGGAATCGCTTATGGGTCAATGCTGGAACTGTATTTGGATCAATTCAATGATCCTCTTGCCCGATGTGCTGTAACGTTTGCTAGGCAGGTTTGAGCCATAGAACAATGCAGAAATCTCACCACGCTCACCGGCTATGAAGTGACAGTACCTGTGCAACCAGGCACGATAATAGTTATTACTGTGGTAGGACACGACAGACACACGGCAGCACTTTCAGTTAACCTCTCAATCAAGCAACGAGCGTACAAACCACAACATAGCTTAACTTGGAATAATTAAGCAAGTGATGCCTAATGTCTGCCATTACCACGCGCGTACAGCTGCAACGGAAACAAACCACCGCCCGAGGGGCATCGCACTACATGCACACACATACACACACACACATAATGGTGTGGCGATATTGGTTGGTACGCGCGAACACCGTTAAGGTGCAACCGAAGCCAAAAGGTGATTTGAAATCATAAATCAAGGAAATAACTCATCGACGACTACGGTAATCGGTTGGATCGGTAAAGTTCCCGCCAAACAGCGGTGCTGTTTCTATGTTTCTCTTTTTGTTTCCCAGAGTTCATTGCGCTGCACTACGCCCTGTGGATCTGTACGACCTCCGGAGGTCAGTACGATGGTAGAATGTGCCCCATGCTCTAGCCACATGTGCGCGTTGTTTGTCCATTTGCAGCTCAAAATCAACTCATGCCGTGTGCGGAGCATTCGACCATTTCTCGAGCGTGCAAAGTGTACTGCATTAAAAAAGCAAGAGAAAACACAGCTCCAACCCCGTTCGTGTTGGCATTCTTCATCGGCGAATGCATTTGACCACGAACCGTATCATTCTGCACCCCCTTCTGCACCGGAAGCCTCGACACTCGATTGTGGATGGTAATTGACGTCTCAATTATCATGCATTCGGGATATGCAAAAGCGGAGCAGGATCTGCGCAAGATCTGTCCCTGGTAAGTGGAGCCTTCGAATGAAACTCAAAACTTTCCGCAATCATAACACGACGCTGGCAGCGATGATCAACGCGGAGTTTAGTTTCACCAGCGGTTATCGGGGCGCACAATCGGAAGTCAAATGGGATGCTTTCCAATTAATTCGTTCCAATTTATGTAGCTCATTGTTGGCGACGCGCTATGATTTAATGGGAACATTTCAATTAATTAAAATTGAATGCCTTTCTGCTTTTATTAATAAACGTGCGTTTATGCGTTTTGCACCCTTTCCGGTAACCAAGGACTGTTCACCGGGGTGGACTTACGCGAATGTGATCACCACGCCAAGCCACAAAAAAAGAAGAAGGAAGCGAATCCAATAGCACTCGGTCGATCCATTTTCAGCACCGCATGCAACACTTGGATGGATTTGTGTTTCATATTCATGTGCTTTTTCATTAGTCCCAGGCAGGCCGATCACCTGCCGATCGTGCGAGCACGGTGAAATCGCGCGACTGCGAACGAGATCCTTGATTTGAAGTAGCCACGGCTCGCCCAATCGCTTCGGAGCCAGCAGGACGCGTTTCATTAAATTATAACCATAATCGCTCGTAATAACCTTAAATTTGGTGAGCGCTTCAAATAAATTCCTTGCAGCAGCGCCGCGGTGGAAGCTGATTCGGGTCCCAATGCCACATGCCTTCCGTAGCGATTCAATTGCACAGCATGCAGCTTCTCGATTCGTAAGGCTTTCATTTCATTGCACCAAATTCCAACTCTATTGAAAATGGCTCCGCTCCGTTCCTGACCGATTTTGGGTAAGGCTTTTGACCGGGACATGGGCCTTAATGTGCCTGTTATTGATTCTCTTACGTTTGGTTGATATTTTAGGCACGCTTGTGTGGTTTTGTTTTGCACAAACGAAACAATGCCCAAACAAGGGCATTTGCGTATTAATCACTGCACCGTTTTTGACAGGGAAACAGTATGCAAAATCTGTTCGTCGCGATCGGGTATTATCCACGGTTCTTTTCCCTTCTGCCCAAGCACAATTACATGTTGGGACAGTAATGTCGATGATAACCTTGTACGGAAGTACTTATTCCAAAAAGCCGATGTCATTTGTTCCACTCTAGCTTGTAATGCGCTCCCGGAAAGATTATCAATCTGTCTTATCATTTCCATCCCAACAGGTTGCAGATGAAAAAAAAATTATAAAATAAATTATATTGGACTTGTTTGAATGCATCAGGGTCAGTCTACTGACAGCTTCAATAGTCCATAATATAATTATTGAACAGCGAAGCAAATACATTATTTAATTAATTTCCTTCAATGTTCCTTCAATGCGGATCTTAAATTAGAAACAGCTGCAACGGTTCTTCAGTCAAACGAAAGTTCATGACGATAGTACAGTTTTTTTTCCAGCACAACGACAATCAACCGTGGCCTTTGAGAGAGCGAGCCGAGATGAAAGATCTGTTTCGATGGGACGCGTTTTGTAATGCGACACAAGTCGAACAGATTTAAGCTTGCCCAAGAAGTGCACTCACCGTTTGCAGCACTTTGTCACCTGATGGGACGATTTTCGCGTGAAAATTTACAGTAACGATAGCGATCGGCTAATTGATTGATGTTGCCACTGTGCCACGGTATCGAGCCGGGCATGTGTCGCGCCAGTCCGTCTTGGGCTGGATGACCCATTCCGTGGACCACATATTTATTGCATGACATTCCTAGCCTGTACGCCGCGTGTGTAGATCGATGGCAACAAACATGTGCCGCCACTGGTCGGTTTGAAGTTTTTCCGCACGGGAGAGTAAATTCACACATCATTGTGATGCCCGCTATTAGTTCAGCCTATATAGTGGATTTGCAAGCGTAGGCTTCCCTTTGAGCTGACAGGGCATGAACAGTCACTGTGGCCCACCAGGGCGCAAAGCTCATCGACGAACGACTGGACGCACACAGACATACACACACTCACACACTCGGAGCCGGGTGTCCGAGTTCCATTGGAGCAATAAATCCGATCGCTGCCCGATAAGAATTCAATAAAAACTCGTCAAGAACTTGGCACACAATTTGCACCAACCATCAGCCGCGACCGGGCTCAAGCGACAGTTCAATGCTCAGCATTATCGACAGAAGGCAACAACAACGAAAAAGATCAAAGGGACGGACGGGTGCACGACGGGCTTCTTGGCGAGAAGAAACCATTGGCCGTAAAGAAAGACATTAGGGATCGCATCGGAGTGATGCGATCAAGTCCAGAGCAGGCACTGGATCTCATGCCCATAAGATCGGGCGAACGTTTACATGTGAGCGAGGCATGGATCGAATGGAAAGGAAATCATGCACCATCGTGGATCATCCTGTCGATTCTGCTGAGGCGGAAGGCTACTTATTTGTCTTAAAAGTCATTTAGAATCACTTAAATCGATTGATATTTTCCTATTTTCAAATGCCAATAGTAATAAAATACCTATCAAGTAATGTCGCCGCTCGGCTAGGCTCGACAACGCAATACTCGCTCTACACGCGCGCTGCAGTCATCCATGCTCTTGTGGTCGTACAAGAAAGGCTACCGGTCAGTATGTCTGGCTAGTGAGCTTGCGCCGAATGAACTATAACAGTCAACGAACCTTTTTCTTTCGCCTCAACTGTTTAATTATATCAAAGAGACCGCCTTGTGGTGGATTGCTATCGAAGACTACTTTAGCCGGACCAGCACCGACCACAACACACTTGTACTCTCCATAGTGACACCAGCTACAGCAACAGGTGGCGTTCACTTCCATCAACGACTTACCTTACCGGGGACATTCTCAGCCATGAAGATCTATGTTTTGTTTGTTCTTTCTTTTACGATCCTGCCCACCAGCGGTTGGCTCGATGCTGTTTGGAATCTTCCGTAAGGTATGTCAGCAGTTGTATGCAAATACTTTTTCAACGCACAATACACCTCGGAACACTTCCATGTGGTTTGAAAAAAAACAGCAGTATTCTTCAAACGAACAGAACATGTCATGTTTTTTTTGTGAAAGACTACAAAATCCCGAATAGAGAACATATTTTTCGTACCGAGAATATTTTCATTTATTTTTTTAAATAAAACACCTCTTTTATGTTAATCTTTTCGAACCCCGTATCCGATGAGCAAACAGTCCAATACACTCCTATATCAAGCATATCAAACGAGTGTACATAAATCGAACCAAAACATCCGTCTAACCGTGCACAGCCAAGTTTGTCGCCCCAGAGCTTACTTGTAGATTTTAATTTAGATTAAAAAGCATTCCCCCCGACTGCGAAACCATGCTCGGTAGGGTCGGGATACAGCCGCATTGCGTGTTGTGTGACCAAGAAATTATAACAATTTGAACGATGCAAGATTTCGGAAAAGCATCAGATCAACGATCGCTTTACATTCTATCCCGCAGCCTCGGGAAGCACGATCCCTGCTTCGTTAGGTAGGTTGCGGTACAAAGCGGAAAAAATATTTCATATTCCTTCATTTTCTTACCAAACCTTCGCCACGACGATTCTGCCGTGTTTGTGAGATTTTGCTCTGATTTGAGGAAATGTTTTTCGGATCTGTGTATCTGATGCAAGCAATTTATGAACTTAACTGTGAAGCTTGGTTTTGTTCTCATTTAAAGTTTATCTTCGAAGCGATCATGT
Source organism: Anopheles rivulorum (assembly GCA_018908115.1). Lineage (NCBI taxonomy): Eukaryota > Metazoa > Arthropoda > Insecta > Diptera > Culicidae > Anopheles > Anopheles rivulorum. The sequence goes on from STHB01000012.1 coordinate 584,941, forward strand.
GGTCTGGGGGACTTCACAAAAGCAATCAGTTTTAATATGTTTAATAATAAAAATTGTAACTTTGCCATTTTTAACGACAAACAAATAAATTTGCATGGTTCCTGGAATAAAGAAGCTCTACACAACTAATACACGTCACTCCATATTTGGTTATTTCATGCTAACCATGTGACAAAGTTCCGGAGGCGACATACTGTGTGGTGCCGTTTCACACCTCTTCACATACCGGCGACAATCGGTGTGCTAATTACCTTTTAAAAAAGTATCGTCGACCGTTGGTGTACTCACAGCACGCCAAAGCACAGCAGACCGCCGTAATGCAATGATCCCGACAAAAGCGTGTCGGCGTCCATGCCGTCTGCTTTGTTGCAGAACGGTAACCTTCTTTATCGCAACATCTTAATCTGCCCTTTTTAACACGTACTGAAATTCATCCCAGAACCTGCTCGCAGCCCTCGGGCTTGGTAGGGAATCCCTCTCTGCCGGTCTGCAACCGAGCAACCGAGCGGCTGAATATCACAAAAAGTAAGCGATAGTAATCTGCCTGTAATGTGTGTACTCAAAAGCATCTCTAATATGATTCTCAATTTCACACCGGCTTTTGTCGGCTCAGATCGGTTGGCTGGATGCACGAATTATACGACTGCACAAAGCGTGGAATCTCTCGCACAAGCGATGGCGCACACCGAGTTATCGTTGGCACCTTTGTGTGCGATCGCAATTGAAGGGTGAAGCATCGGTGTTCTTGGCGACATGATTTGCGCCCTCCGCTCGCATAGACCTTTAAATTAAGTCCAACTATTTCACGGAGATATTTATGTGCCTGCACCGTATATGTAATGAACCGTATGTCCTGTTTTTTCACCTGGTGTCGATTAAAAAGGCTGCACTGGTAAAAAAATTTAGTCACCACAGCTCTATTCGCTGCAGAGAGCAGTTAGCACTGTCTTTTTGATGCTCTTCGTGATGTACTTGTTACGTAAATGAAGTTTTCGAATTCTGATTTCAAAACTCTGATTAGCGCTGTGATTAAGTTGGCAGAATTTTCTCCTACTTCACCTTTTACGGAATGAACCGGAATGGTCGGGATAGCCCCACGAATGGAAGGCAAATTATCACACTGCAAATCGCAAATTGATCACGGTGCCAAATGCTTGCAGTTGCTAGTCGGTGAAAGTGTTGCTCACATCGCATCTCCAAACACACATCGAAACTGAACAGAGTCACTGCGTCTTATGGTGGCACTTTTATCGCTTCATAAAAGCGTTACCCTATTCCTAAGTACGGGTAATTACAATGCTTGCGAGAGATCTAAACGCTCCGTCCGTGCGGTCACAATGCGAACGTCGAGCTTAACGGGTGTTTGTTTTGGAATGGAAAGACATGGCTATTAAAAGGTATTTGAAATATTTGATGATTTTGTCGCCAGTTTCAAAGTCTAGATGCAAGTTACACCTCACTTACCTTCCTCAATGACATTCCCGAGGACGGTAGTGTGTCGGAAAGGACGGCGGGCTAGTATCGAGGTTTTCCTAGACGTGTAAATTCTATAGCAGATAAACATCATTTGAGCATCAGAAGTGTTTTCCCTGCAGGATTATCGTCTTAATGCTAGTGGTTGAGAGTTGCGCCTGCCCAGCTTGCGCTTGCTCTGCCGGGTGCTTTACATATTTGCGTGTAGTGTGCGATAAGTGTAACATAAATAAAACATACTCACGAATCTAATATTCAGGAAAGTAAGGAACCCTACACGGCAAGAAGGAGATAAGAGATAAAAGTCTGAACCATCTCAAGGTGTAACAAAGAGAATACGGCACTGAAAGCAGGAATTGATGCATCAATTGATAGTTACACCGATGTAAAGTGAGCGCTGGAAAGACGCTGGTGTGTTGCCTAAATTGCGTTCCCACGAAATACTCTGTTTCGGCTTGGAATGAAAGCAGTTCACTGGCATCTGTGTACGTTGCCTTGTTCCTGAACTCATTAGGTGAACATAAAATGAAGATAGGGCCATTATTCTCGTTTTCCGTGTTGTTTTATTTCGGATAAACATTTAAGAGAAAACTGGAGCAAAAGCAACAAGAGACATGCTTGTTTGGTTTTAAACTAGAATCAGACACTTAATTTGAGTTTGTCAGATGTTTTCTTTTGTTTTCACGTTACGGAACGAGCAAAAGCAGGTGTATGTTTTATTTTCAAAACTAACAGCTACCCAACCTTTTCAGTATTTTAAAATTGATCTTCGTAACGTTAGTTTTAGTAAGTGCAAGATTTTCGCGAAAGTGTTAATAGAAAAATGATATATTAAGCTCTTTTGTGAGGAAGATTCGTTTGCGCTGGTATTTGATATAAAATCTAATGTTCTTTCTTTCGGCACTATTCTAAACTTTAAATGGTTGGATTACAAATAATTTCCGAATGTGTGAGATCGTTCTAAGCTAATTTAAAATGCATACACAATGAAGCGTGTAACATGGCTATCGAAAATATTCCCTGTTCAGATGCCACGCAAGCAACGACGCTCCACGTCCATGAATTACCCTTTCATTGCTTGCCAGGCAGCAGGTTGTACTGGTTTGGATGTGCGGTGGAAAATTATTATCCTACAGCGACTCTATTTCATGAACAAATTAGCTATTGAACTATCATCACTATATTTGTGATCGACAACAATGACCTGCACTTGCTCTCGGTGTGTGGCGGTTAGCAGAAGATGCAGCACACGGTCAGGGGTCGCCTAGCATATTGCTGGATGCTGGAAGGGTTCGCTGAAGATCGAGGTCATCGAGTGCGGGCACAATGCAATCATCATAACTATTCGTTCTTCGTTCCTTGCCTATCATGCCTGAAGTCGGCACATGAATATGTTTAAAGATTCACGGTTCATGTTGTTTAGATGCCCATTGTACGAAACCGTTTAGTGAACGCATTACATTTAACCTTGCTGGTCTAAAGATGCCATTCACTGACATCACCGTCTCCCAGCACACCGATAACATTGTCAAATTTTAAGATTGTGTATTAAATATTAAACCTTATAATGTTCTGTTGAGTTATTCTCTCATCGCTGAAAAACCAGAAATAACAAACATGGTATAACCTAAATTTCTTCGCTACTCTCTTGGCTAGTATTTTTATAGGTATAATTATTCAGCATACTTTAACAGAAACATCGTAACTAATTGTGTATAACATTATTAGTTTAAATGCTCTACAGTTTTCAATACAATTTTAATAAATAATACCTTCTAATTCGAAGCATTAATGTTGTCTAACGCATGGTTGACTTTTCATCAGTACTCCGACAAAGAAAAAATAGTAACGTAAAATGGACGCAGCAAGTTGCAACTATTGTAATGGACAGCCAGGGTATTAATAATATATTTTTTTAAACATACTCAGTTGTAAGTGATTGCGAAAATCTTAATACATGTTTACAAAAACCGTATTCAAAAACGACATTATGGTTGTGTCTGCTGTGTTACGACCACCTTTACTCATGCTTTGGTTTTGCAAACCATTAAAAAACTGGAAGTTCTAAAACAAAACAGCCCAAATAATTATATTTGTGCAATTTTACCCATCTACAATATTGCATCGCTCTCGCTGACCTGCTGGGCATTGTTGATGGCAGTTTGGCAGGTAAAACAGCAGGGGTCATTTATCATATGATTTAAAGCAGATCAACCAACGGTACCAGTCAAAAGAGACATGCAACTAAACTGAGCCTCAAGCTGATATCCGTCAATGTGAACGAACGGTCGTACGTGAACCAGTTGAAATATAAGCTGAGACGATCGATCCACCTAGGAGTTGTGTAAAGTGTATCTTGTCATTTTTTATGAATGCATAACATATTTATTCTTTTGTAAATGAATTCAAAATCATTGTTATTTTAGTAAACAACCATTCATTCTTACACAACTTTTAGATATACTGCTGATAATATCAAACACAAAATGTTTCTGCAATGACCAACTGACATCCATGGTGTACATTTTACAGCACGATCCCAGCTCTTACTGTACCGTGATACAATTAGTTCCGGCTTGCGTGTGAAAAGTGAGACAATTTCAATGACTGTTATTAAATAATTTTCGTGAAAGTTCCAAGGAGTTCACACATTTTCATGCATTTGTACCGACAATCCGAAACAAAAGTCTCCGTGCAATACATATTACCAGAGCGCAAAGCGGGTGTGCCAACGGTTGCGTTTTGATTTTTTGTTTTGTTCGGGTGTTGTTCGCTGGTTTAAAATAAATGCAAAAGCAATAATTGATTCATAAATGCATGGCGTGCAGAAAATGGGCAAAGAAAGATTTTTCTGCTTTTATTCCCTCTATTCGCATTCGCGCGTCAAGCCACTCGTTCGAATTTCCTCAGGTAAAAAAAAGTTCCTGGGCGCAATTCGATAGTTTCGGACGCTTATTTGGAACCAAAGTCCTTGTTTGGGTCGACGGATTGAGTTATTAACTTATTAAAATTTTCAACATTCACAGTGATCCAAGTGGCAGGTAATTTACTGCACCTGAGCCCATGCCAACCGCCAACTGCCGCACACTGATTCGCTTGATGGCTCCGATTTTTTATTTGGTGCGTCCACAACTCGTCTACATTTATAAGGCAGAATGAGAGGAACCCGTGCGGAATACAATCAAATATGTTTCAGGTCGAATACATTCTTGGAATTAGTCCAATTGAATTGAAACGAATCCGTGTTATTATTTATTCTTGTACACGTTCCGCTGAATTTATTGATGCTTATCGAGAATCGCGAGAAGAATTTGTTTCGCGTTTTAAAAGTTATTACACATAATTTGCAGAAAAATATAACATTATTTATTACTATTCAATTCGTTTTGAACAATTGTCAGTTATTTCACTTTTCAAAGTGCAGTACGAAAGATTTTGAAGTTTCGCTGTTTAAAAACCATGTAACACATTTCAATTCTAACCCTTTGTAGCTTCTACTGTAATCAGATATGTCACCGGCGTCATTCCTTACCTGGGAACGGGTTGTCTAAGAACCTGCTTTGCTTCATATATTTTCCTCGATTATTGTTTGACAACATTGTAGCGAAGATGCTATACTAAATACCTCATAATATCGCTCAGAGTAACCGTCCTTGCGTAACGACAACCCGCACAATGTAGGTAATGTGTACCGGGCATCATGAACTGCACTGTTTGTTAGAAAAGTATCAGAATAACAATTTTCCTACTTCATGAACCGGCTTCACTGCACTTTCAGGTTTAATAGTGTTCGAGGTGCAGGGTTCCAGACAGGTCGTACGAAAAAAAGGTTTCATTCCTTGCTGCCAGTCCGTTTAACGCGAAGTGATTGATTCGTTGGTTTGTGCTAAAGGGCCAAAATTTATGGGTCGTAAATCAGATGAACCGACCTGGACAAATAGGCACACTAAATAGAACGATTTTTTCTTTCGCCCTGCACTCCTGCTCTTGACGTTTCATTTGGCTTGAAAAAGTGGGCGAATGTACTTGAGTAGCTAGTGGAACGATCTGCAGATCGTGGGAATTTTGCAACCACAACGTCGTGGCCAAACCTGGGAGATTTTGTTGTTGTTTCTGGTTGCTTCCGATCGTTGCTTTGTGGCTTAAAGTTTGCTATGATTGCTACCGTGTATGTCTAGCGTCTGCAGCAACAACAAAAAATGCATGAATTTATCTGTTGATCCGCTTGACCGGAGAACAGGCCGGAGAAAATCGATAGATTAGAATTATGGCAGTCTATAAAATGTACGACGATACACTACTCTGGCTGCGAGGGCGTCAAAGCATAAACCAACGCAAAGAGAAGTATAAGAACACAAACACGCATTGCTTCTCAGGCGTATATGATCAGCACATCCTCATTGCCACACCATTAGATCACTGGAGGTGTGCAACAGCCTTTGGTATTTTTTCTTTAATTGCAACTGTGCACCAAAGGCCATCCAAAGGTGGTTTTGTACGGTGCAAGCTTTACAAATGCCACTTTACGAGCATCGTACGGGTCGGTAATTTACGTAGCAGCCTCGCGTAGAAACCATAAACCACATGCAATAATTGATATCACAAGTTCGTATGCGATCGTTTGCTTATTTTATTCGTTTTAATTGTGCCTTGTGCACATCAGCGCACGGTGCGTCAGCTAGATCGAATATCTAGCTTTGGCCCGATCACCGGGGGCATCTGCGGCAAGAATCGAACTGTGTGATCCGAGCCGTACGAGTTGGCAACGTAATGAGTTCATTGTTTTTTTTCCCTCAAAATGTCCAACAAGCCACGATGGTCCATACCCATTGCCATCCTCCGGAGAATGCTCCCACTGGCACTGTTGGGCTTAACAGCAGCATCCCCTACATAAATTACGGCCGAATCGTAAAACTGTGAAAATTATTTAAATTAGTTTTACTTGCATCTCGCTCAACGAGTCCACTAGGTGACACTTTTGTACGGGTTAAATGGTACAAGCGCTGCCCCTTTTCCGTACGCCAACGATACAGACTGTCGTTTCTGTAAACCGTTCAACCGATTGCCTTTGGCTGTTGTTTTACAAGTTGTTTTATCTGTGGTATGCTGTTTGTTCTTGTGCAAAAAGGTGATCGTCAAGATTGCGTGCCTGCGTCGGGAGGATAAACGTGTAACGTTATACACGGCATTTAGCTCATTAGCAACCGGTGGTTGCGCATCATCTTTCGCTTTACACAGAACGGATGAACGGTGGTGGATCGTATCCAGATGTGAACTATTTCTACGACGGCATGTGCCACTAAATATGCCTCCATTCTCGATGCCGCACGTAGCCGGTGCTTCCAGCGGTAAGGTATAATATGAGCAATTTTATTCGATCACAGTGTGCTACTGAACATTTCGCATCCGTAAGACTGCACGCACCGAACATCTCTTCTGCTAAAGCTGATTGGTGCATTCTGTTGACGGTCTGTTAATGGTAATCTTTTTATGAAATGGTATCTATGAGTTGCGTAAAAATGAAGTATATTTTTAATTGTATTTCGTTCATTGATAAATTAATAGATTGCAAGTATCGGCTATGCAATATGTGATGTAAAACAAACGAAATTATGGCAGAATCCTGTAATTTGAGGAATGTGTATCATTACAACTATTTGTACACCAAAGGAATAATAAGTATTCAATGACGTTAGTAGTGAGTTAAGAGAAGCTCATTAATGTAGCAGTAACATTTCGAAAGTATTTTGTAATGTCTATAAATTATGTTATAAATGTATTCGTTTAAATTACTGACAGATAAAAAATATAGACGGACATCCATGTATGACCATTCTGATTTGACATTCAATTTAGTGTAGCACATGAATGATTCGAAAACAAAATTTGTTAATTTACTAAAATATCTAAAAATCTTATGTACTCACGCTATTCAGTAAAATGGACATGTAAAATCCTATCAATTGCGGAACTCTGTAATAAAGAAAAATAGAACAACCAACGATCGAGTCGCTATTGTTAAGTATTATTTTTCGTAAATTATCGATATACCTGCATAGTTCATGACAATTGTAATGTTGCACAAAAAGTACACAAAAAGAACGAATTGTGTTGTATCCTCATTTTCAGCTTGAGTTTCATTTACAATGTTTTACAGGTATTTCATACGAAAGGGACTACAAATAAAATTAAAAGATTTCCCTACCACCCAAATTCTTCATTGCTGCTCGATAGAACGAAATCTATTCTGTAGACGTATTTTATGCATGTAATCTGAATAAAATGGGTTCCATTCCGGTGCCGGTGTTAACGCATTTCGGTAAAAAGTAATGTAATAAACATTCGTTCCTTACACTGCGTGTAGCTGTTGTTCGTGTCGATTTCATTTCATCGAACTAACTTAACAATCATAAAACGAAGCCTTTCGGCGTAAACTCAAACATATCGCTCCTTAGCTTCAGCAAGAAACACCAACACTGGATGCTCTGAATTTCAAAACAATAAAATTTATTACTATCATAATGTGAGCGGACCACTATGATTCACGGTGAAGAATTTCATCCTCACACCGGTTTCACACCGGTGCCGGATCGCTTATTTGGCGTCTGCAAAGGATCGATTACCTCGTTTTAACACTTTCCTGTTGAAATTTACCACGTCTAGGAAAACATGCGATGCCTATGTACGACATGTGTGTGTGTGTGTGTGATGCGTCAAGAGCGCCAACGCAATATAAAGCATCTTGAAAAAAAGGGTACCGGTAGGACATAGGAAAAAGGGAAACCCGCTGTCGAATGTAAAGAGTGTCATAAGTTTTTGATTTTTATGTCCTCGTCCAAATAGAGTGCAATAAAACCGCCAAAACCGGCTCCGGCTCGCCGAAGAAGAATGTCCCTAAGGCGTACGTGCAATGAAACCACCGCTTCAGCCGGTGCGCTACAACAGACCACACGCATCGAATGTTGATCAGAACCATAATTTATNTGTAGACGTATTTTATGCATGTAATCTGAATAAAATGGGTTCCATTCCGGTGCCGGTGTTAACGCATTTCGGTAAAAAGTAATGTAATAAACATTCGTTCCTTACACTGCGTGTAGCTGTTGTTCGTGTCGATTTCATTTCATCGAACTAACTTAACAATCATAAAACGAAGCCTTTCGGCGTAAACTCAAACATATCGCTCCTTAGCTTCAGCAAGAAACACCAACACTGGATGCTCTGAATTTCAAAACAATAAAATTTATTACTATCATAATGTGAGCGGACCACTATGATTCACGGTGAAGAATTTCATCCTCACACCGGTTTCACACCGGTGCCGGATCGCTTATTTGGCGTCTGCAAAGGATCGATTACCTCGTTTTAACACTTTCCTGTTGAAATTTACCACGTCTAGGAAAACATGCGATGCCTATGTACGACATGTGTGTGTGTGTGATGCGTCAAGAGCGCCAACGCAATATAAAGCATCTTGAAAAAAAAGGGTACCGGTAGGACATAGGAAAAAGGGAAACCCGCTGTCGAATGTAAAGAGTGTCATAAGTTTTTGATTTTTATGTCCTCGTCCAAATAGAGTGCAATAAAACCGCCAAAACCGGCTCCGGCTCGCCGAAGAAGAATGTCCCTAAGGCGTACGTGCAATGAAACCACCGCTTCAGCCGGTGCGCTACAACAGACCACACGCATCGAATGTTGATCAGAACCATAATTTATTGTAACAAAACACAAGACACCTTCCAAACCACCGATCTGGATGAGACATCCTGCACCGAATGCCGATCGAATGCGATCAGGTTGAGCTATTCGTTTCGATTGATCGTGAAGCGTTATAAGCGTAAAATAGCTGATAGTAGTGTGACCCGCCGCGCGCGCGTGTGTGTGTGTGTGTGTGATGATATTTCGTCGTCACCCTTGTAAGATTATGGGTTTCGTCGAGCAGAAGAACGACGGCGTAGGAGAAGAAGAAAACTGGAAATCAAAGCTCTCTGATCTCTGATTTTTCCATCGTTGATCGATTTTTATTCGACCATTATCGTCGACGGAAGATTCCATTTCGAGAGTTGAAATCCTAATACCAACAACACTCTGCAGCTTTGTTCTTGCTTTCGAGTTTGCGCTTCTCACTCTCTCTCTCTCTTTCTCTCTCTCGCCCTCTTTCTCTGTCATTTGCACAAAAAAAGACAACTCATCGGTAAACAAATTGCCAGGGAGATGCCGTTTCACAATATACACCTAATTTTGGGAGGAACATAAAAAAATCTGTCAACAATCTGGTGGTGGTACAGGTATCTGATTTTATAGACCCATATTTTAAGCGAAGATTGTTTCACTCGGACCGGGGGGTGTGCGTATTAAAATATCTTTGCTATATAAAACGCTTTATTAGCACCCTTGATATTGTTTATCAATAGTGAACCGTTGGCACAAATTTCGCTTCGCCTTTATGTTCGTACAAGTAAGTTTAAGTAATTTACCCAAAGTTAACACGAACCATGGCAAAGTTTCCGCAAATAGACAAAGCAATAATCATTTGTGGTATTAACGCCCGAGGTAGTTATTCTGTGTTTTGTACACTGCGCCGGAAGAAAATGGTGTAGTGAATGAAATGAAACACCAGTAGCAAGGATGCTATTTAGCGAAGAAAAATCACAAAAATATTTTCACTGAAATCGCCCACAGGGTATTAGTGTCAAAGCGGCTGTTTGAATGATGGTGTAGAATATATTATCACAATTTAATGGCTATCAGCTAAGTTGCACGGGCCAGACGGGACGGGACCATCAGGTTGGACGATTACTGCTACGAAAGACTACCAATTTCGCTATCGGCAGCGCTCAGCGTCCGATCGCTCCGGAATTTGCTCAGCAGCAAGGGCATTCGCCACACCCGCCGAAAACGGAAAAAGCAGCACGAAGCAGCAGTTGAGGAAGACAAAACGAGAAAGAGAGAGAGAGAGAGAGAGAGAGAGAGAGAAAAAGAGAGAGAGAGAGAGAGATAGCAACGGAAGATGAAAGCTGCCTTACAACAAGCTCGGCATAACTGCACGGAACGTGGTTTATAGTGTAATAATAAATGCTTTTTATATAATTTATGAGGTATTTAAAGAGTAATATCACAGCGATCGCATCATTCGCTGGATGGTCAGGCATTTACCACATCGTACACGCTACGGATAGTAAAACCCCATGCTCTACAAACATCATGGACCATCTGTTTCGTGTTCGAGATGCTTTTGGTGAAGCATATTTAACGAATGAACCAGTGCTTTTTGTAGCTTTACCACTCATGATTTGAAAATAAAANGGTAGTTATTCTGTGTTTTGTACACTGCGCCGGAAGAAAATGGTGTAGTGAATGAAATGAAACACCAGTAGCAAGGATGCTATTTAGCGAAGAAAAATCACAAAAATATTTTCACTGAAATCGCCCACAGGGTATTAGTGTCAAAGCGGCTGTTTGAATGATGGTGTAGAATATATTATCACAATTTAATGGCTATCAGCTAAGTTGCACGGGCCAGACGGGACGGGACCATCAGGTTGGACGATTACTGCTACGAAAGACTACCAATTTCGCTATCGGCAGCGCTCAGCGTCCGATCGCTCCGGAATTTGCTCAGCAGCAAGGGCATTCGCCACACCCGCCGAAAACGGAAAAAGGAGCACGAAGCAGCAGTTGAGGAAGACAAAACGAGAAAGAGAGAGAGAGAGAGAGAGAGAGAGAGAGAGAGATAGCAACGGAAGATGAAAGCTGCCTTACAACAAGCTCGGCATAACTGCACGGAACGTGGTTTATAGTGTAATAATAAATGCTTTTTATATAATTTATGAGGTATTTAAAGAGTAATATCACAGCGATCGCATCATTCGCTGGATGGTCAGGCATTTACCACATCGTACACGCTACGGATAGTAAAACCCCATGCTCTACAAACATCATGGACCATCTGTTTCGTGTTCGAGATGCTTTTGGTGAAGCATATTTAACGAATGAACCAGTGCTTTTTGTAGCTTTACCACTCATGATTTGAAAATAAAACAAAACATGGAAAATCTAACTAAGTATAACAAAGTATTCAATTCCAAACTAATCAATTTCTATTTCATGTATTGTTTTTGACGAGTTTAAAGATTAGTACATGTCCCCAAAACTGAAAAAATATTTCTACCAATGTGACTAACGACGGAATTCACAAAATTCCGTATTCCGTCGAAATGTGTTTAATTTTTGAAACCAAAGCTAACAAGTTGTTCTGTAGATTTTTTTATGTTTCGACATACTTAACGGAATTACAACACAATGCAAATCAACGAACATAATGTACATGGTTTATGCTGTAGCAATATGAAAAGACATTTCTTTCCAAATTTTATTCAATTTTCCTACCTTCCATGCATACATTCATTTACATAAATGCAACAAAGTGCGCATAAGAACGGAATCTGACAAATATGCGTTGTAAGAATTATGAATGAAACTGTTTTGCTACCGAGCATGCGTGTTAATTGTAATGGAGGCTATAAAAGCTTATTTCATATCACTCGGAAGTCCATCGTACGCGGCTATGTTTTCAATTACCCCGTTGCTGGGCTCACATAATAAACTCCTCCCCCCCNTTATTCAATTTTCCTACCTTCCATGCATACATTCATTTACATAAATGCAACAAAGTGCGCATAAGAACGGAATCTGACAAATATGCGTTGTAAGAATTATGAATGAAACTGTTTTGCTACCGAGCATGCGTGTTAATTGTAATGGAGGCTATAAAAGCTTATTTCATATCACTCGGAAGTCCATCGTACGCGGCTATGTTTTCAATTACCCCGTTGCTGGGCTCACATAATAAACTCCTCCCCCCCCACCAGAAGCTTGCCGTGGACAAGTTTTATTTATTCTGTCCGAGTAATGCCGCTCCGTTTCCGCTTCGAGACGCTTTCTTTCCAACGTGGCAGTTTATGTTCGAACGATATTAGTTGGGTGTTCGGCTAAGAAGCTAAGGTGCATTATGAGTAGGAAATATCAATGCCGCGATGGTGCTACGATAAATTAAAAATTATTCAAACCACCCGTGCATGTCGCTGTGCTCGTTCGGGGCAAGTGTTCTTGAGACAGCTCTTGAACTGATGTGTTAGACAAACTGCTCTGTTGTTCGTTAAGGCTACCGTTTACACCCGCGCTGGACATTTCCACCGCGACCGAAGAGTAACGTTCGATAATCCTAACGATCAACGGTTGTTCCTCCATGTCAATGACATGAGCAAACGCATCGTTGTTAACGACTGGCCACTATTCAAACCATGTTTTATGTACGTATTTTATGTCCCTGCTTCGCTGCACCGACGCCGATCCGATCCATGTCAGTGTTGCTTTGCTTCCTGTTCTGTTTCGTTCAGACCTTTTCCCGCTGCATGTACGGTAGTCGATGGTCGGTATAATATTCTGAATAGATCTATTGACAGTACGAATGCGCATGTGCACACACCGTTGCCATTAAAAAAGGACCTGATTGAAATCAAAAATATTGAATCGTGACCATATTGCCAAACGTTTTCTAACGCCAAACCAATTCCATCCTGTCGGGTGTAAAGTTCGTTAAAAACTTTAAGAGATCATTTTGTACCGCAATAATGCAAATAAAGCAAACTTAAAAGTGTTTGCATTTTGTACATTTTCTAACACATTCTGTAGAACAATTTATATTCCATACACAAATCGTTAAAAAAAAAATACAAAAAGAATCAATTCACCCAACAAAGTGAACGAAAAGCTATCCATTATAATATGTAGCAGGTGGGAAATATTATTTACTTGCATGCGCCTGCCGGCCGGCTGAAACGCCATGAACATCACGCAACACGAAACGGCTCATTGAAATTTACGATAAAAATATTCAAAGCATTAATAGTTTTAAATTTATGAGCTCAACATAATCGCCCGTGCAGCAAAAAGGGGCCATCGCCAAACGGATGGACCACGGGTTAAATGTAGAATTTCGGCGTAATTACGCATGTAAATTTCACTTTCCGTCAAAATGTACGTTGCACCAGCAGTGCAGCAGCAATGCAGATCGAACAGCCGTCGCTGGCGAAGGATGTTTTCGAATAATCACGCTGCGCAGTTTTTGGAAAGCGTACAGAAAATGTCGATGTGAAACAAAAAAAAGCAGATCAGAGCAGAGCATTTTATGTAAACTAAGTAGTGATTGCACATTTTATACGTTTTTAATGTAGCTTGGTACCAGCATAAAACAAGAAAATGACCATCATTAAAGGTAACAGGCCGATTCTGGGACGGCCGGTGGCTAAAATGTGTGTGGAACGCGATGTATAACAACGTTGGTCGCGGTGTCTTCTTTGACTTTTGACGGGGCAGGTTCGGCTGTGTGCGAAGCGGTTGCTGAAAGCTGGTTGCAGACCATGACGATCGAACCTCTTCGACCAGTTCCTGCACTTCTCCAGCACTGACATGTTATCACCGAAAATCTGTGTAATTTTGATACAACAACGCTTAAAGTGTTGCATCGAGCTTCCTGGCTTTCAGTAAAACCGCTCGTGCGTTCTTTCCTTCGTTTCTTCGAGCGATCGTATTTCTTTTTCTTCTGACGTTTTCTGATCGTTTCTGACCTACCGAAATGTGAACCGTGTTCAACCATTCAGCAAATGAATGAGAGAAACAACCGTTCCACTCGTTGTTCCAATACCTTTTAAAGTACATTGCTCTACAGGAACGGAAGGAAGTGGACACGGATGATGTAAAAGAAGGCAATAAAAATCAAACCACATCATTAATTTCATATACAACTTCGTCAAATGTTTCTGTTCCGCGGAAGGCCCCAAAGGACTTTGTCGTCCTGTGAGGTCCTACACCTGATGCTGATGCAGCGGTATGAGTGCGTTCTTGCACTCACGCTACCTAATGTGTGAGAGCCCGTTAATACTAGTGGAGGCTTAGAGCCTTTGAAGGGTACGAATACCTTTTGCAGTGTAATTAGAGCGTAGCAAAGTAAAAAATCAAGGCCCTAAGGATAAAAGCGGCCATGGTAGGATGTGTTGCCGTGCAGTATAATTTGTTCCTGTGCGTCGAATTTGAGGTTGGTGATTATCATCGAATTTCTTTTCGTGCACCAGTTTCGGTCCATTCTAAGCACCCATATTTCCGGTATTATGTATATCTTTGCCTTTGTTTCCGCAATATTCCGTCGTCTTAGAAAAAGTAGAGTTGGTCGTAGCGATTGATTAAGTTGTTTCGTATTTTAAAGATGATGATTGAAATTGTTGAACGTTTTTCTAGATTTGTGATAAAACCGGATAGAATCATCAGCGAAAACAGATTGGCAACTGGTAGCACAGAATGGCTAACCAACTATGAAGAATTCATAAAGTTTAGTTAGTCTAAACAATGCGAGAAATTGACCTATAAGTCATAAAACAGTTCACAGTGATGCTTACGGTATAATATACTTTGTTTGTATGGAACTGTTTAGAAGCTCGTTGTTAAATAACTTTGTTGATGCTGATCCTAACAACTTCACTTTGTTTCCCAGGTTGCCGATCGTATGAACAACATAAAAGAGCATCTTCAGTCCATTATTGACGATGTTCAGATGAATGCCAGTATTCCCATATCTTCCATTACATAGGTGTAACAACAATTTGCTCATATCTAATCATCGAATCCCGCAAACCCGACTTTGCAAAAAAAAAAAAGAAAAAATACCATACTCTGCTAAAAGAAGTACAATCAATTGCTCCGGAACGCTGTGGAGCATTGTGCGCCACGCCCGTCAGTGCCGTATGAAAGGAAAATAGCAACTTGCCGCAATACCCTGATAGCATTCAGAGCTCATCGAGATCATAGTGGAATGTAGTGCCGGCCAACAAATCACGGATGCAATGTTATTGCTTGATTTCACACTGTCCATCTTTCTGACGCATAAGACCTGCGACCCGGTCTGTTCGGTCGACAGCCAGACAGCGACTAAAAAGTACAATTTTCTCATGAGAGACTTTGAACATTTATTAACAAATTGTATCTGACATTAGAGTGCAGTGGATATTAATCGCTTATCATTTGTTTCTTGCTCTTGAATGTAGACCTGCACTCGCCTGCCTCAATTGAGCGTTTGTGCAACAACTGCTTTTTGCGCCAACGGTTCTGTTGCTGCTTCTGCTGTTGTAAAGCCATGTTCTATTGGACGTAGGTGATTCGAAGTCCGTAAAACTATTCAAGTTACCAACTGGCTCACCACAAACCTAGCGCCGCCAGAAATAAATTGCAGCGATCACTACTGTGTAAGCAAATTACGTTCGAAGCGGCTGGCATCTTTCTTCTGGGACTTCCTGCAAAAAGCGGCCAGCCTTAGTGTGAAATCTTTTCAGAATGGTTGCAGTGCAGTGCTAGACAACATTTTTCCAGAATTCCTAAAACCGAGAAAAAAATATCTCAATATTTCTATCTGCGAGAATAATCTACCGTGCCGTTTCTCGCCCGATGAACTCTGCATTGCACGAGTAGTGATTTAATTTTTGCAGTCATCATAATTAAAACTCTTCTTGCATCAAACACGTCAGACTACTTCTTGTCAGATACAAGGGCCTGCCATCGACGCAGCGCAACCACAAATGGACAACGGGTGATCGGTTATCTGAGTTGCTTGCTCCAGCTAACAGCACAGCACAACCATCTCGGGCGAGTATCGTGAGCTATGAAGCGAAGAGTTTAATTTAATTACAACCGCTGTGGCACGACCTTTTTGCTGAATGGCAGGGTGTTGAAGATGAACATGAGATGTATGAAGTTTTGACAGATTATGATCGGTTCACTCGGCAGCTGGACGGCAGCATAGGTACATTTGGATGCCATTAAAAGCACAGACGAGTCGTGTGTGGCTGATATCAAACACAGGCCACGAAATTGCTACTTCTCACAGTGGAAGCGACGCAGTGTCATGAACCGTTCCTTCTGCAAAAAACGCAAAGCACCTTCGGCAATCAAGGCAGAGCGACAATGCTAGGCGCTGGTTTCTGGCTATCTCATTGCCTTGCCTTTCTTGCAATCGTGGAGTGACAAGCGCTGACTGCCGTTTGGAAGGCTCGACCATGATAAGCCAAAGTGTCAAGTCGATAAGTTGGTTTGCTTGGTGTAAAGGAAATAATGCTTCGTAAGCGACGACAAGCAAACCATTCAAGCACGGGCGCAAGCCGCTGAATGTCTTTCACAGTCTGGAAATGAATCCCGGTATCGTAAATAATCGTCTTACTCATACAAATTTGCACTGTTGTCCAACACATTCAGAGCGTTACTAATCCACATGAAAAGTGCGATCCTTCGTTCTGCTGGCTAATAAATAAATCGCAATGGATTCGATACTACGCGAAGGAGAAAATGTATGCTTTTGTGCAAAGCGGATCACAACACAGCAGAGTCAAAACCATACATGAAGAAATTAATCAGGTTAATTGTTGTGCAGGCTATTGATATCAAATGGTTGTTGCAATAAATAACGAATACACACTGCTTCATTTAATCAATGGTAATAGTTGAAGCTGTTTGGTGGAGGCAAGAAAAGAAACACATTTGAATCGAGCGAACGAAAAGAGCTTCATAATCTTTAAACTTTTCCTCTGAAATTGTACTTCATTTTTTAATATAATTTAGCCTCTTTAATGGTCAGGTAAGCTCCGCAACACAAGAAATAGAAAAAATGGAGATTTCAAATTCATTAAATGACATTTGGAAAAGAGAAGCAAAAACTGACGGAAAGTTTATTTTAACCACAAACAAGCGATAAAAACTGTTTAATATTCATTTATAACAACAAAAACATAAAAAATAAACATCCTATTCAGCACTACCACTGCTTGGGCAAGATATTGGTCACGGTCGCTGTACATCACACCGATACGGTGGCCCATCATGATGCCATTTGATAGCTAGCGAGCATATTTACATAAAAATCATCGAACAATTATGGCAAAACTCGAACTCAACACCATCCATCATTGTCGCAGAAACCGGATCGATGGTACATGCTATCGAATAGGTCGATGAAATGCTAAGCACCATCAACATTATACACATTTGATGACGATTAATCGTTGTCCATTTTTTACGAATTCACGCTCTAGCTTCTATTGTATTCTTCGTCGACTTTGCTGACGCGGATGAAAATGTCAAAAAAACCAAAAAGCAAGCAATTTTGTTTCGTTTATTTACATTTATTTGAAGATCTATTTATGGACAAACTTTATCTCTATAGCGCTAGTAGTTATCTCATATCTCATAATAACGTATTTTTTCAAGTACAAGCAAGTAACAAGCAAAGCTCGTTTCAAATTAATGTTGGAACATAAAAAATAAAACATAAAAAGCTTTGAATAATAAGCATTAAGCTATTTAGAAGCATTATTATTGTCAAGCTTTGAGTAAAACAAAAACCAGAGAACTAGTGATAGAATATGAAAAAACAAAACCAATAAAACTCAATTCCCATAGCTACAAATTCAACACAATATTTGAATATTTTCACCCATTACAATTAGGCTTGCAATCGCGTCCGTATGTCCTGCCGGCCAATTTAATGTTTGTGGAACGATTTTCGGTGGATCATTGTAGCAGTATCATTATTCATCTACCCCAAAATCTACTCATGATTGATATTTGTTCAACTATTCGCTTCGCTCTCTGTGAGGTGTTCACAACACTGAAAGGCTGCCAGGGCTCGTGAAGTTCACTCCCCAAACAATGTTCACCGTATGTGTATCAATGGAAAACACTTTGCATTGTGCGTTATAGATCGCCTTCGAGCTTCAAAAAATATAACGAACCGTCCGAGACATAGCTCAAAGCAAATAGTTGCTTTCCATTGTTCCCCATTGTGGACAACGATCCCGCCCGGGTGATGTTCTTCGTGAAGGTGCGAAGAATTCGACTGGCAAAGTTGTTCCAATATACATCGAAAAATGTCTTAATAACCACTTGACACGCACGAGCGCTGCAACGAACATTACGAGAGGTGTTGCTCGTTCCACCTCTTTTTGATACCTATCCATGCGTTTGGACCAGCTAATGCTAGTGCAGCGTCTCAGTCGGACACGCAACCATTTTGCACTTCTTACGATCGTTTCCAGAGCTGTAGTCATTAATCACCGCTATATTCGGGAGGTCCGCGATAGATGTACGTTTTTCTCACACTTGCTCTCCAAATGTTCCCTTCAGCTCAGCTGCGGGCAGTCGGTCGGTGGAGTTCACAACGTTCACTGATAATACACGCAGGGAAACCTGGCTCTGGAGGCGCATGTCAATGAGCGATAATTTGGTCGCCCTGTGATCGGTTCCGAGCGGTTAATCGGGTATTGATTAATCAATCACGGTGACCTCGTCGAGGTCGTACCTGGTCCGTGTGGCGATGAAGTTCTGCCCCCTTGCTCAAACGATCTATCAATTAAAGCAAATTGATGATTTCCCCCTATGCGGCACAGATCATCGCGTGGAACCGATTGCCGTGCCCGCGCTTTAGGCTGTCTGAACTGCTTATCAACAGGCGCAGCCTAATCGCAGCCTAACCATCGTCCGAGCTTGCGAGCGTGCTTGTGGACGGGAACAGGTGATTCAATGGGCAAGTGAGGACGGTTTTGTTTTTATTTTTGAAGCTTATCGCTGTCATTCGGGGCAACACATGCATCATGCAAACAAAGTGCCTTTTTCTACAAGTGCCTTTTTTCCCGGCTGATACAGAAAGCGCTCGGACGCGTGCATCTACGAATGCCAGAAATCACCGAACCAAACACTGCTAAACCGTTTGATCCTCAGGATTATTAATCACTGTCAGCTGCCTCGAGGACTATCCAATCAGTGTCTAATTCAGGAACTCAGCGCACACAATGCTCAATATGGATTCTTGCTTTTCCGATGCCTTTCTTGATGCGCAGCCATACCGTGCACGGCGTAAGGATTTGACCGCGATCGTTTCAAAATCGGTGCTGTTGCTTGTACACGATTACTCCCAGAAACCTTTCTACATCGACATGCGAATGCCCCAAGTCTCCGCGGGCCAGACGATTGACCCTCTGAATGATCTGAATTTACAAACCGATTCCTGTGTTTCTCAGGCTCTGTCGATCCCGCAACGCCCCCGTCGGTTCAGGTTCCCTCCCTTCCAAACCCCTTCACTCTTCCTTCCTCCCTCCTTCTGTCCACTACGGATCTCTTCCTTTTACGGTCTGCTTTTGGCTATGCCGGCTTTGCATTCAACCTGCTATGCGTGAAGACACTATAGATTCTTCATATTTATCATTAACCTTCGGGCGCAAAATACGTCACATGTGCGATGATCGCGCTGATATTGCCCAGCACACGCCTCGCCATCTGCCTCGTGTTTCATTGCAATTCACCATCGTTCGGTAGGCCCCATAGCCAATCGACCGGCTACAGGCAGTCCAATTTTGCTCACAGCCAGGAAGATGAATGAGATCCAAATAGAAATGCCTATCAAAATATTTTCGTTGAAGCTTTTCTCTTTGTTGAAGCTTGTGGTTTTTGGAAACATAAAACATAGTTGTATTCAAACAAGCTGGGACGAGGGAGAAAATCAAGTCAATCTCTTCATTGCTCCTTCGGTTTCGCTCTCAACGGGGTGTCCCTGGTTGCTGGTAAAACGGGCGAATGGGATGCTCGGTGAGCGTGTGCTTCATGTCTATCATCGTTCGATGGGAAAGGGCGAAGGTGATCGTGGCTGAGAAAACGAATGAACCGTGCGCCACAGTGTCTCATTAACATAATTTTGTTTCATCGTTACCTATAATTATGAGATTAACGTTCTAAGATGTGTGAAAATTGATGTTTGGTTGCTGGTTCATTTATTTGAGATGACGAACCAGGCAAGCATGGTCCCATGAACTCTAACTTTTGTTTTCAAACAAAACTAACTTCATAAGCATTTGTAATGTATGTTGTCGTATGAAAACTTAATATACCAAGGAAAACAATGAATAAAAGAATAATAACATTGTAATCGTTTCGACCTGTCAAAAAACGACATGTACGAAAATAATTATTAATCTGAAAAATGTGTAAATTAAACTTAAATTAGAACAAACATTTAAATTATAAATATTTTCATCAATTTCAGTTTTAATTGAAAACCAAAACTACCAATTAAAGACTAAAAACTATCAAACATCTGACCAATTGCATACCGAAAACAAGATTAAATGTCGCTGGACAAGAATAGGGTCATATGCTACAAAGCATGTGATGAAAGTAAAACGATAGAATTCAGTCAGTTGTTTTGCAGGGAAATAAATATGAAATGAAAAAAACCAATATAGTTCTGATTTCTAATGTCTATTGGCCTAATTGAAAAAAATTAGCGCTAGGTTTGTTCAACTTTGTGAAATAATCCGAAACTAAAACCATTGCTCCCAAATAATCAATCAAACGAAATTCCAAAACACGTTTTAAGCGGTTGTGTGCGTGCGCATTGAGATCAGTCATCGAGATCATCCGCTACGCCAAGCTACACTATCCACTCTCCACTCTTGGCCATCGTCGTCGGTAACCTACTGCATCAGGGGCATGTGGCAAAGCCCGCTGATTAAAAAGCATAACGTTTTCTCATAACTTCAACAATTCAATTATTGATTTTGATACATAAATTATAGAAAATTAACGTCAAACGCATCAATCGCCGAGCTGAACGATGACTGACTTGCAAGGGGCATTTGTATGATACTGGAATGATTAGATTCCAAATAGGTAACCGTGTAGACACTAGCAGAACATAATGTAAATCTCAAGCGTGGAAGCACACCCCGAGTGCCGCGCGGCAAGGGTAGAAGGCCTCGGACATCGTTCAAAGTGGTTAAGTGAAGGAAAGAATTGAAGATAATAGTTGTCAAATATTTCTCTATAAAATTCAACACATCCATCGAGCAAGGAAAAGATTGGATCCTTTGTTCGTGGTTTCAACTTTTGGACTAAGCTCCTTTTTCTAACGCCTTTCATTAAATGTTAGCCTCCAACATATCAGTAATAATAATAATAATAATAATAATAATAATAATAATAATGATAATAGCAACAACTTCAACATCATCATCATTTAAAGCCAACATGTTTCTTTCGTCTTACAGCAAGCAAGCAAGCAAAAAAAACGGCTACGCTCTTCAACCAAACAATTCGACTGTAGCATCGACAATCGTTTCCCGCTCTAACCGTTTTTTTTTACCGACAGGACTTGAAGATGGCCCATCACTTCCCCACCAGCACTCGTTACTCGTCTTCGTTCTCAGCGCCTTCCCTACATGCTGCATACTCTCACCATTCGATAGGGCGAGAATGAGAGGAAAATTGGAGTAAGTCCTATTGTGTGCGTCTTGTATATTTTGGAACAATTTCAATTGAGCCGTGTGCCAAGTTTCGACAGCTCAGTCCATGCCTTTGATCAAAGGAGATCCCCATGCGAACGCTTAACGCTTGTCGTCCGCCTTCCAACATTTTCGAGAGGAAGACAAGCGCGTCTTAGTGTCGATCAACGACCTAGCAAACGAGCGAACCGATGATCTATTTCCAATGTTCGGTGTGAGCGCTTCGCGCATTTGCTGGCGGGAACGATTTCGAGTGTCTTTTTGGCCCATGCGTACGCAGCTGATGCTGGCAACTACTTACCACGATGAGATTTCAATTAGAAGATCAGGTCACTTGGGAAGAAAGAAAACCGCGGCAAAAGCCCGAAAAGAGAGAGCGGGCGGTTCGTTCGAGAGTGACGTATCGTAAACGGCTAGTTGAAGTACAAGAGCTCTCCTATTCTGAGCGCGTTTAGTCGGAAAAATCAAAGCAAAGAAACAATAAATCGCTTCGTCAGATGTATGCACTGGTCTTCTACGATTTGAAGCTTGTCTTCGTCTGAACAATTTAATTTGCCAATATGTAGCTCAATTTAATAATTCAACCTACTTTCCGCTTGAAGAATACATACGTTATATATAATTGTAAGGTATATATAATATACCTATTTTACAATGAAAAGCAATTATTGAAATGAAATTTTAATGATGAAACAAACTTGTTTCGTTTAAACCAATTGTAAGAAGACTGCTGTTTTTAAATGCTCTGGGATGGGACATCGTTTGCATGTATGTTAAAAGCACGTCTTGAGCATATTGTTCACACATCATAATGTTACTGATGTGTTATTCCGCAAGACCTACCATCGATTCATTTGCCATGTCTGCTAATATTGGTGTCCATTGACCAGAACATACCATTTATTCGTGACTATTCTTTCAAGAATTTTCAAACAAAGCTCTAATTTAACGTTTTCGAAAGCATCAAATGACATGCCGGAAAGAATAAATGTTTTTAAAGTTGCTCAACAGCTCATTATGCTCAACTGCACAAAGAAACAATAATATTTTGAATTTACGTACAGCTAGAGGCATAGACATAGCTAATATTTGTGATGCACTTATGTAATTAAAATCACAAAATAATTTTCATTCAAGAAACGCATGTCATTGTTTTTGATAATTGGGTCTGTTTTGCAAACAGGCAAACAAAATCAAAAGAACGGTTGAATGTACCTCACTTTAAATATGATGATTCGTAACTTAAATCCTTTTTGAGTGCCGGCTCAGGGGTCTCCAAATGAACGGTAAGGGCAAGAAATCAGACGATGATAATTGATCACGCTCACAACAGAGTAATCTAGATCTTGGCTGCGTCATTTTATCTTGTACGGTTGTTCCGGCTACCTTTAAACCACCCTTGGTCCAAACAGGACGCATGACTCCTTAATGCCATTACAGTAAATAGTTTCCCGCACCTTTGAATCGTCATCGCAGTCCTTTTGACCTGCGGTGCACCATGCTACATTGCCAGGCTGGCCGGAAACAGTTCCTGCGGTTTCAATGATGTACCAGTTTTCGGAGGAAGAATTAAAACCTTATTTCCGCTGAATGGGAAGATTGCAGGGTGCGCATCAAGGACCGGTAACAAAAAAAAAGACTGTTGATGTAAATTAATAAATTGATGTCTTTATAGAGAAGCCAATGCGCCCATTGCGAGATATTTTGAGGGGTGAATTCGGTAACAGAAACGAAGAAGCAAGAACGTCGTAAAACAGATCAACCAAACCGAAACGGAAACAAACCTAACGATCTCGGTAATGATGCAGCAGTGAGGATTGCATCCGCACAGGAAAATGTAATAATTGCTGCAATTTTTTATGCGCCATAATCTCCTCGAAACTTTTTCATGCTTCAAACGTTAAAGATGTAGCCTACTGCAGAAGCGTTCTAGCAAAGGATCAGCTTATATGCCATGGTGCAAAATGGAACAGTTACATTTTGTAGTTCTGTACGTAACGGTTGCATACAAGCAATGCAATCTACACACAGCAGCAGCTGTAAAGCGTGGAACAAATTTTCACTTGCATGCTTTAAAGGGATTACTTCTTTATTTCATGAATCAGAAATTTGCTTATTCAAACATTCTCCAAGACAGAAATTGTTGTACGTTATGTTTCTGTGCCATTCCAAACAAGCACCATTAATTGCGATAAAATCTTTTTCTCTAAATTAGGACTATTCTAACATAGGGCATATCGTATTGTAACATTCATATCAATAGGAATTTTAAAACGACTGATTTCACTATCTCAAATATAGGTTTTGCTCTTTTAGACACTGAAATAAATACATTTCCCATAATTTATATAAGATTGCTTTGCCCTCATAAATAATGGTTCTTCGATTACCTGCACCGGTTCAGACGGCATCGTAACTCATGCAATATTTATGGCTTTTGTTTGATTTTTTTTACTCTTCATTTTACAATATCAGGAAATGTTCAATAAAGGTCTACGCTTAAGAGAGGCAGGAAACATGTTTATTTTGTGTTGACTTTTTTATGTCCTATGAAAACAATTCTCACACAATAAAGAAAATCAGGACAATGGGTCTAGAAATGGGGTTGTTAAGTGTCAAAACAGTAGGATATTAATTACAATCAACCGCACAAAATCGATTGCTTCACTTGTGCTTAACTTAATAAACAAAAAAAAAATACAAATTTATTTTTTTACAAACTATACAAACCATTGGAAAACAAGTACTCTTTTTAAGTTAAATTTTCAGTAACTTTAAACATAAGTTCATTTTGAGTCCACATATATGCAACCACAACTCCTTGAGCATAGATTTTGAATATGTACGGCACTCTTGACTTTCAGAGAACGTTTCAATCAAGAACAACCAAATCACACGCCTGCTACTTTAGAACAATGTTGAGAACAAACCACTAACGTACAGAAGTTTGTTATGATCAATCCATGGTCTCGAAGACTGTAGCTAGAATGACTTATGCCACGTAATTTAAATTGCCAAGGGTAACACCTAACCAGCGTCGAGACGTGTGATTGCTCAGACATTTAGTTTCTATGATGACCAATTGTTACACAACGAAAAACGTTACCCAAGCTAGCGGAAAACATAGATAATGAAAGCTAAAGCATACCGTCTCAAGCCAAAAGAACAGAACAATAGAATCATGCTTGTATCACATTTGAATCAGCTGAAATAAAGCTCTTTCTCGTTATAATCTATTCTGATCATTTAATAAAAACCAACGCGACGCCTGTATTCTTATTGAAACTGGAAATGGATCAGAACTACGATACAAGTTTTTTATTAATTATACTATTGATTAAACTTTTATGAAACAAATAAGATTTAAGAAGCAAGTGACCTTTTTTGTATTTTGTAAAAGAAACAAGAATGAAACTAAAAAGATTACTTCATGAAGAAACACGATTGTTCTTCCTTAAGACCAAATCAACACATTCATTACAGAACTTGGAAAAAGTCGAAGCTTTTCGATTACCCTACCAACAATAAACAGTATCTTTCGGGCGTTTGGATGGTCAGGAAATGTGAAAGGGTTGTTTCAATCATTCACTTTGACTATAAATGCTATTCTTTTCGATTCTAAGACGAATGATCCAAGTGTTGATGTCCTAGTTGTGTTATTATTTTATGGCCAACGAAATGCATGAATACGATTTACAGCAATAATCAATTTTAACGTGATTATTTGCTCTTCAATCGAAGCTCTGTTCAGAATATTCGAAAGTTGATCTATATGTATTCCATGTTCTTATTTTTTTTTTTTTATTTATGTTAGAACGGAACAGGCCGTATTAGACTAATTTTACCACGTAGCAGGCTAGTCAGACCATGCTACGGGGGGATGGTCCGAATGGGATTTGAACCCGGTCCGGTCGTGTTAGGGACCTAGCGCCGTTGTCAAATACACCACCGGGCCGCCCCATTCCATTCCATGTTCTTATCTGTTTATTTTTTTTAGCTACGAAACAGCTAACCGACCAAATATTGGAAATACTAAAATTGATTTCTCACCCAAATCAAACAACCCAGCCTAACCTTGTAATTTTGTTGGACCCTCGAGACCGTTTGGTATTCCACACAAGAATAGCCCAAGTCTTACGTAAATCATAAAGATCTACATTGGAAATCTAGATCAAACAACATTTCTCAGAACTTCAGAGCAACGAGAGAAAAAGGTCACCCACAAAGAGGGCATAGTAAACAATCGATTCGAGGGTTCTTGCAGCGACACATCAATTTTTATCGGATGGTTCATCAAGATCACCTTAGGGTTTCGGGTTGAACCATGGTGTTTAATGTAGAATTCTCGTTGGGTGGGAATGTGTGAAGATATTAACAAAAAAATACGATTCCAAGATAATGAAACCGATTTCGAAGTTTACCAACAATTGGTAACACGTCGTGTTCAACTAAAGTTTTGTTTTCAAGCATTTTACCGTAAGTTTCAGCAAGTATCATTAATCAAATTAGCTCAGCTACCTAAGCTGTATACCAACAAGACTGATCGGTCCATTGGGACGCACTGATGCGCTCGCTCAAGGTGCATAATGAACAATATCTATGACAAAATGCAATCAAAACACAACTCTGCCACAAACCGCAACAATTTTGGCACCGCTAACATTTGTTTTTTTTTTTTTTTTTGACGGTACGCAATGACGATGTGCCTTGAAGGACCGTCCCGAAAATCAGCCACTTTGTCTACTGCTATCATGGCGGCGCAAGGGCTCATCAGCATGGCACAGTAGGAAGCTGCAGGAGCAAATCCCAGGCCAAAAGATCGTTAACACTGCGTACACCTTGTTGATCGTTCCAGGAACGAACTGCAGGACGAACAATTTAAACGGTATTCAATCGATTGCGATCCCCGGTAACGGAAAATCCCAACAGGGGTCCAGCATTGTTTAGAATGAAGCAGTTGAAAGTGTTGCTGTGGCTCTTCTTCCATTTTTCCCTTTTCCCTTCGAAGCCCTTTTTCGTGCACCCGTGCTACTGCGTCAAGCTTGCTTTTGGGTCGGTAGAATCACTATTCAGGACGACACTCCAGCATGAATGCAGCTTCGGCGGATTCCCTGTCGGACCGTACCACTCGGACAAACAACGCCATAGTGGTTGGGTCGTGAGACCGAAAGCACATAAAGATCAATATATCACCTCGAAAAATCATCTCTCGAACGCATTACCATGTAGCACCTATAATTCCAAATATTCTCTTGTCGCCTCTTGTCGTGCTGATGGTGTTGCTTCCTCCAGCAAGGTGTTAAGCCTCGAGTGGGTTTGCTCCTCTTTTTATTTCGCTGCGGTACCCTTGCTTTTGGGGTTTGTTCGACATGCTCCAGGAATACTTTCAAGCAGGTAGGCTTCCACCATTGACGATAACGGCGCGAAACAAGGAAGCAGCAATGTGAAGTCGACTGGAATGTACTCCTCGATGCGCTTCTGGTCGAGGACCCGCTGCACGTATTTTTATTATATTTTTATTTCACCCAAGACGTGCCAATCGACCAAAGTGTGCGATTGAACGGGTCGATAGCACAGCTAAATGACCTTTTTGCTAAAATAACACCAACCCTGTAGTGGTTGGCGAATGCGGCCCATGCAAACTACATCGCTGGATCGAAAATCGAGAAATATTCTCCGCATCCCATCCGCAATGTTATTTGAAGTTATGTGCCCCTCAGGTCCGTATCCGCTAACAGGAAGGATGCAACAACCAAATATAAAAAGTATAGCAAATGCAAAGCGCGACACGAAACGCTCAAAGATCAAATCAGTGGAAGATCAGAATTTTTCGGCTACCCGCTGCCTGCCGCAGTGAGATATTTTAAGTTTCTGCTTACAAAGCCAGATCGGTTTGTCTAGATATGGAGCAGGGCGATCATATAACTCGAATGCTCGGGAATCCAGTTCACTCAGGGATAAGCGTAACAGCCCAGTACCGTAAATTATGACTTTCTGAACGATTTATAAACGATGCTTCTTATTCGAAAGGCTGATTCATATCGAGATTAAAAATTGTTTGTCAGTGGCATTTTGCACACGTGCAACGCATGGTTTTCAATTATTTTAAAACAAAACACCAACCAACAAACTAAAATGGCATAAGCTCCTAACAATAAACTCAAGCAGTCTATTCGCAACGATACACCAAAAGCAACTGCAGTGTCTCTCGAAATTCATTTACATTGCGGCGAACCGTAATAACGCCGGAGCAAGCCTCATTTGGTGTGGATTGTCTTAAAATAAAGTACAATTACTCGTCTATTAGCATCGAGCAGCGCTTGCGTATGGTACGCTGCTGTGCGATCAATTGCTCGATCAGGCATCGTTACACCTCTGCGGGCGTACTTCTTGCACCGATGGAACCAATGCACAAACGATACAGTGTCCTTGCCTGCAAAAGTTCACCATGACGCTATACCCGTACTAACCCATTTCGTAATTATCGAGTACTCCCAACACGATGCGATGTACGGAAATGTAGCAAACGCGAGTGATCGCGAGCAAACAACCCGAGGGTACTAGCGTGCTGCTACGATTCCGATTCTGCACACGCCCCTGCACAGGACCCCTGGGTGTTTTGCACAATTATTTATATAACGTACACTCGAAGTGACACTTTTTGCTAGTGCCGTGCGCTAGTTTTGTGCCGCAGAGCAGAGGAAGACAGTTCAGCCGGAGTTAAACTAAATCGAGCATAAATCCTATTCCTAAATCATCCAATTAAACCATCATAAAAAAGCAAACGGTTCAGAGCGTTTCAAACCCGCGCAAATCGTGAGGATGATTACTCTTGAAATTTTATGTCGAGTGCCTTGCGTTGGTGACGTTCCAAAGCGGTGTGCCCACAGCATCCGATCTGCGTCTGTCTTTTTTTTCTATTTTGCCCTGGGAGCGTTCAACGACGCGACCGATGACAGTTTAATCGCAAATATAGAGCCCCGCGATAGAGATGCAGCCATCGAGCGCCGAATGTCGGCCGGACGTCTCTGACGTGTGATCTTGTTCCAACTGGATCTTGGATCAAACTGGAATGAATTCGTCGAACAAGCTGGAACAGTGTTCCATCAGCACGCTTGCGTCGACAAAGCCCCGTGGCCCGACACACCCTTACAAAGGGAAATTACTGCTTCATCAAAAGTGTTTTGAAATTGCTGCTCAAGTACCTGAAAACGTGCCTGTCAAGGCACAAGTTCATCGAACACCTTCCAGCCACCCATGTGCGCACTTGACGCAGGATCCGAACCAACCATCTCCAGCTTCCCTTTACTTCGTCACCCTGGGAACTTGCAATACCATCGCCCGTTTGGATTCAATTGACGAATTCTCGGTAAAGCACCACATTTGTCCGACACCGAGCAAATTAACTTTTCATAGTCGTATTGTTATCTGTACAGTTGAAAGAGCCACAAACGAGATTTGATAGTTTAACCCTTGTTTCCAGTTCTTTTTTTTTCGCTCCCCCGTTCCAAAATAACAACCATTCGGTCTTGTACGGAATAAGTAGGTATTCTTTTGATTGATCACGGCTGTGAATAAAAACTGTGCCATGATATAAAAAAACTAACCATCTTTTACTTTTTCTGCTGATGACCAAAAAACGCAAACAATGCTCAACGAGCTGCACATGGAAGGGTTTACCGAGAAAAGCAATTCAGAAAACGATTGGATCATTTTCACATTCCTCACATAATTCCACCAAATTTGATAATTGTTACATGTTGATTAGGTGTATGCATTACTTCTCTTTTTAAATAATATCAATTTAAATTTAAGAATTGTCTTATGTTTTTGATCAGTAATGAGTTTAACATGGTTTTGAAAATATTATCACGAACATTTTCTCATAGAAAAACTAGATCATCATTCTTCACGTTCACTTCCCATTTTCTTTTTCAAGACGTCTGCACATCTTCAACGCAATCATTTGCCAAAGCGTCGGTTAAAAAAAAACAAGGACTATTCCGGATCGAATGACAGGCGGTGAAAACTAAGTATGAGTTATTTCTGTTTAAATGTACGAAGCGAACAATAGCAAGGAAAATGGAAACCGTTCTGTCATTCGTTTATTCCATGTCGGCTTTTCCGTCTCCTGCCACTCTAAACAGGCTAACAAAAAACAAAAAAAAAAACAAAACAAAGTTACTCGTTGAAAGCGGGAGCGTGAATTTTGCGCCTCGGTAGTTGTTGGAAGAATTTGTTATGCGTGAAATCCCATAGCTCGATTGCTCATCGAACCAGCTCAAAAGAGGCGTAGGAAATGAAGCAAACTAGCAAGCGAGAAAAGAAAGGCCACAATAAGGGTAAAGGAAGCTGAGTCTTCCTATAACGCGAGGTCCTAAAACGTCCAATTTGGAAAGTTTCGTTCAAACGAAGATGATTGATGCGAGTTCAGGGCGATCGGCTGGATTGGCCAAACGAAACGTAACCATAGCGTTTTGTCAACTCAAAATCAAGCCCCTTGTGCGATACATTATTGGGCGATGATCAAAACGGTTCACCACCCGGTGGTAGCAGCACGGCTGGAACCGATTGAACATCCGGATTGGAATGGAACGGATCGACCGAACTGCATTTGGCCGGGTGCGTTAAAAAGATTAGCTGGAAGGGAGCGATTTGTCTGGGACGGTTATGGTTAAATGGGCATCGCGCGAAAGGCAAACCATGATCAAACAGATCAAACGCTTTGATCATGAGTCTGCTGTCAAAGGCAATGATGGATCGCCGGTCACTGCTGAGTTGAAGAAGCGAGAATTTGCTAACACAACTTACTGGCTGATTGATCAATAATGCGAAAAATTTCG
The DNA here is from genome assembly GCA_018908115.1 of Anopheles rivulorum. NCBI lineage: Eukaryota > Metazoa > Arthropoda > Insecta > Diptera > Culicidae > Anopheles > Anopheles rivulorum. The sequence goes on from STHB01000012.1 coordinate 615,629, forward strand.
TAATGAGTGACGTTACAGCTGGGATTAGCAAGTCAACGGTCGTTTGACATAATTTATGAACAATTAATATCGCTTTAATAATTGGCAGCTCTGGACATCTGCGTTGTTTCAATGATCCACTTTGAATAGTCTGCATACATCGTTTTTGTCAAATCTGGCAATAGTTTGAGAGCTAATGAATTCCAGTTTTGTTATGAAAGATCCTATTATATTACAGTATGTAAATTACGCTCAGTGTAATATTAAAACCATCCAATAAAAACTTTCTTCTTCACTTTAAAATTTAACATTGACGAATTACAAGCATATTGCATGATCCATCTTTATCACCTGGTCAAATCGTTTTAGTAAAAGCTAGGACCAGGCTATCCGGGAACTTTCAATAAAACCAGCACGTATATCATCATCCCACTTCTTGGCTATCACTGTTCTATCACAATAACACAAAACCAGCGCAATATCAACGGGCCAGAGACCACCGCCAGTAAATCAAATCGTAAAAATTTAATTAACTTGCTCATTTCATTAGAGAGTAATTAAAATTGATTTTATAGCTGGTCGCGCCCGCGCCAACGCAACGAGGGGCCACATATGGGCTGAATAGGTACGTCGCAGATTGAATCAATTCTGCAGCGAAAGCTTCGTTTAACGTTCAATTCCACACAGTCGGATGGGTGATAGACCAAGCTCGTGCCAGCAATGTGCGATCAACAAGCGGATGCGCTAGCTCGCTCATGCTGGTGCTCGTTTTCCTGCTCGATCTTGATCAGCGACCAGAGACACGTGTAGTCATTTCTAGCTGGAATATAATGCAGTTATTAAAGCTACAGCGCGGATTCATACAGTTCGCCCTCGACGCAACCACCGTGATATGCGATGAGGCTCGGCCGATGTACACATCTTCAACTCGGCACGGCCAACGATGAGCAGTGACCCTGTTGATGAGATTCTCGTACTCGTTGCTAGCCTCTTGGATGGTGAGGCTTCTTTTGGCACAGCGTGTGAGTGCATGAGGTTATGATTTAAAATGTCAAAGTTGAGTGACGCTGAACCACTATCAGCACTACGGCCAAGCCTGGAAAGAAGACGATGATTATTAGTTTGAGATAAAAAATAATTTATTGCACAAACAGGAACGCAGTAAAATTACACCGATGACACATAGCTTGCTCGTGTTGTATGTGATTTGTAATCGGCAAAAATATCAAAAACTGCTACGAATCTTTCAGTTTCAAAGCCTAATTAAGCTATTTGCATTATATGACCTGAGATCAAATCAGATCTAGTGGTTGAAACAAAATGAATATTAATAATATCCTTCGCGCTACATATGATACAAAATTTCAAACACTAATTCATTGTCTATTTAGATCCACTATTTTTTTTAAATCATGTCATGTAGCTGAAGATATAAATGTTTAGCATTCATTTTACAATGCTAGTCCTCATATCGAATCTCACAAAAAAATCCTGCACATGTATTCTTCGGAAGTCATTAACGAATTTTAAGGTATCGGGGGTCCCGAAATTTAACAATTTGAAAACCTTCAGTAAATATAATTATACCGCATTTTACAACAATTACACACAGCTATTGTAACGATGATTCATTTTAAATATTGAAATGATTTTTGAGATCTAAGGANGTAGCTGAAGATATAAATGTTTAGCATTCATTTTACAATGCTAGTCCTCATATCGAATCTCACAAAAAAATCCTGCACATGTATTCTTCGGAAGTCATTAACGAATTTTAAGGTATCGGGGGTCCCGAAATTTAACAATTTGAAAACCTTCAGTAAATATAATTATACCGCATTTTACAACAATTACACACAGCTATTGTAACGATGATTCATTTTAAATATTGAAATGATTTTTGAGATCTAAGGAAGTAAGGAAGTAAAAAGAAATATCAATATCTCGATCGTTCGTAAAAAAAGATAAAATAATAGAAAAGAAGATTAAAACTACACTTCAATAAACGATTATAATTTATATTGCTGATTGTTGTAATTTGTACTAAATTATTCGTCCGCCAAAAATTATTTCAAGAATAAATACTTTGGAAACATTGAGACTAAGACGACAGGACACAAAGAAGAGTTATGTGTCGTTCATTTTTTTTTCTTTTACAACAATTTGTTTCTTCATTAATAACTATGAATTAAGCAACTATTTTTATCTGCACTCCACTATAGCACTCGTTTAGCGCCTCAGCGCCTCATGACAAATTAGTTGAGGTATTCAAACATTATTCTATAATTAGACGAGAAAATAATTCACTTCACTCAAAAACTAAACAAAAAAGTGTATGCAGCGGAACATATTGTCAAATAGCAACGAATGTGATAGTAATATGCCACACCCAAACTCTAAGAATTATATATGCATGCAACGTTCCGCGGCAAAAAAAAAACAACACAGAACGATAGAATCTTGATTTATTTCGATTTGAGCTCATTTTAACACAACCATTGATACGACAGTGCAGAATGCTTTCGAAAAGGATCGCTACCAGTGTAGTAGCTTCCACTGCAATATCATTTAAATCGAAGCAAAGCACAAAAGTCCGCCGAATCCTAGGCTGTTGGCCCGCGGAGGTGTCTTCGGCTTTAGTTGAAGCAAGAATGTGATGAATGAAAACTGTTCTTCGGCACGTTCTGCGGCTGCCATCAGTTCCTCGCCAACAGGGTCGAACTTCCATTCCATCAATCGAAGCTATTTTGCATACAATGCTCGATCGGACAGAAGCGCGCTGAATTTGTGGCTCAACCATAAATTATATAACTTCTTATTATTGGTTCATAAACGTTGTTTCACATTCAAATGCACCCGGGCAAACACATGGATCGGTGTTGCATACATCACGTACGAAGCCACTGTGTTATGACCAGTTGCTTGGTGACAATTAGCATGATGAGCATGTTTAAATCGATCTATAAGCCGTACGAAAGGACAGAATAATACGGTTACCGTAAGGTAACATGATGTCCACATTTAACCGATACACAAGAACTAGCCTATTGGGTTAGATTTTCTGTGAAAATGAATGAATTTTTATTTTCCATGTAAAAAGTATAACAGCACTAGCATGCAACAGTCACTTAATTTCATTGCTTCATTGCGCATACGATCCAGAAGTTGTACCAATGCAACGTTACATCTTTACAGCTAGATGCAAGACTTCCTAGCACACGCCATGTAGATGCCACACGATTGTAAATCAGTACCGATTACGACCAATTCCTGCAACTGTTCCCGAATCGCATGGACTTCTTTTGGAGTGAGGCGGAAAAATAGCATTAACATTCTACGGTAGTACGTTTCAATATTGACAATTATGTTTGTGCATTCTGTGTGTTCGTGCCTAGACAACGGTCAACAACGGCGGATTAACCGAAGTGCGAGAGATCACCCCGCTTGAACCGCAATCCTTCAAGCATTGAGCCGTGTGTGTTACGGTTGTTTTTGTTCCACCCTATTGCCACCCTCAGCCGTCGAACTGAACGGATGAAGGAATAGAATGAATGACAGGAATAGCCAAAAGCGATCATCCGTCAACCATGCGCGTATCGGTTAGGCCAGCCCAGTTGGTGCGCCACCATGTAAGGCGTGAGTCATTCGCCATATGCGGCACAAATTAAGCCAGTTCACACTCGCCGGCTATTGATTTCCGCTCCTGAAAGTTCATTGACTATCCGTACGCGCCTGCAGGTTGGTTTCGGATCGTTTCGGCTAAATCAGTTGCGTTTAGCCATTTGGTGGAGGGTACTTTCTTAGGGAGGTTTGGCAACCCGATTTGCATTCACTCGATCGGCCAGAAGCGAATTGAAAAATTGCTCCCCACTTCCACTTTTTCCACCAGTACACGGGCTCTGTGTTTGTTTGTCGTGGAAGCAAGTACACACACACTCACACACACACACACACACATACACACACACACACACACGCGCGCACACACGTGGGGTAAAATGCGTCAATTACCAATCCAACAGCGTACGGCTTATACTTTGATTATGATTCTTAAAAGCTCACACTCTGCCGACGACCATCCGCCTTGGCCATGCACCGACGCGTACCGGGTGGAACGCTATTCTAGCCAAAGTGCCCAAAGGAAGGAAATAGTTAAAAGAACATTTGCATGCATAAACATCCATTTGATGGCAAACGGACAAATGCTGAAGAAGGAAATGAAATGCGAATGAAAAGAGAACTCCACAAGTACCTGTTGTTCCCGAGTGCTCCCCGAGCGTACTACACCCAGCCCGATATCATCTGTATCATCATCAAACAACAAACAGCCGGCAGAAAGAGAACGGGCACAGCAATTGACCTGTGAAAGCGTTCGGAAATTCACCGACCAATTGCCACAGCCAAACGGATCGGTTTCATTCGATCGGACCACATCGATGGTAAATGGCCAGTGAACGACCTAATCGCCACTTGGTAAATCTTCACCACGGTGTGGCCACGGCACACAGTGAAGGGACCGATGGAACACACCGGAGAAGCATCGGTTTGATCGGTCGAAGAAAGATGGGAACGGAAGTGTGTTTCTTGTCCACACCGCATACGAAGAGCAACAGTGGAAATGGTGAAAATTAATGCTCGCGATGAGGCGAAACTGGTAAGTAATAGTGTAATAATATAACAAATATCACCATGCAAATTCAACCTAACGGAATTCCATCCGGCAACGTCTTGGACTCTCGCTTAACGAATATGAAGAATGGATAAATTCAATTGTAAATTTGCATAGAGTTATGTTAACTCTGGTAGGCAAACCGGTCGATAGTGTGAAGGAATGCTTCAGAAAGGAACGAAAACAGAGTACTACCGAATGCAGCATACAGTACCGAATGCAAAGCCACAACTTCGATTCATTGCTATTACAATGGGAAATTCACATCGGCGAGCATTGATGATAATCGCTAAACACATGAAGCATTGTTGTTTTTTGGTTTGATGGGTTAAATTTATATTTCGCTCCTATCGATGAAGAGCCAATATGCTACCCATTTTAAACCATTTCCGATAAATTTTTACTTAGGTTGTTGTTTTTGTTAAAATATAATCCCCTTTTATTCAATAAAATTGAATTAAAACTGGCTCAGCAGCTGATTTAAGCTTACCAAACAAATGATAAGCTACTTCACATATGTAGCAACATAAAGCTTCTAGGAGGTCACATGTGATCCGTTGAATTTAATGAATAAACAACAATAACATTCTCATACTAAATCGGTACATTCACCCTTTTATACGTTGGTTACAATTTCAAACGGATGGCAGGAAGGTGTTGTTGAAATTAGATACACTTTATCCAATGAAACACTTCTTCTAAACGATGGTACCCATTCTTCAACCCATCAAAAAGCTTCCATCATCGTACGGGGTTTACGTTACAGTTTATTGCTTTTCAGAACCCTTTGCTTTCAAATCTAGATTAGGGAACGGCCAGCTTTATTTCTATCCATTACGTACGTACGGCCGTCATGAAAGCTACCGGTTTTATCGAACGAAAATCCGTCTTCCAATTTGTTTAAATGTCTATTTCGTTTCACAGAAATCAGATCAATGATCTGATTGGTGCGACATGTCTATTCCATACTGTACCGTCTAACAGTGCGCCCATTGCTCTGTGGATCGACAATATTAGAACATTGACTGAGAAATCGAAGCGAATACTATCTTTCAGATTTTAATGGATTCACCCAAACACCGGTAAAATGTTCGATCCTTCCATTTCCTCGATCGGTCACTACTAATTGACGCAGCAGACGCACATCTGATCAAATGATGGGGCAGTATTTATTCCTCCGTTCGACAGAAAAGCAATAAGAGGCCATTTAATGGCTTTGATTATTTCTTTTGCTTTGGAAAGCTTAAATTTTATGAGGTTTTTTTGTTTTTCAGAGGAAAAAGGCCGCAATGGATTCGATAACGAAACCAAATACATCGTATACCAAACTTGCTTATACCTTCATTGCTTGCTTTTGTTTATTTGTTTGTGTAGCATTTTGAAGGGTAGTAATAACTGCCCAAATTGCCTTCTTGTAGTGTAAAATGTATTATTTTCTCAAATAATTATACTTTCAGTTCAAACAGTACATTAAGCTGTTCATCGAAAATTTAAATCACAATGTGCAAGGATTCGGTTTAACCCTTATTAGTTAGGAAATCTGTAAAATTGTTGGACAAATGTGCAAGACTACTGGTTCATCACTTTAACTCTTCTTTCTTAAGTATCACACAAATAGATTGAAATAAGTATCTTCATTTTCAACCAATAACAAAGATTAACCGAAATCTGCTCTTTTACCCATCAACACAGTGCATAACATGTTCTAGGAAAAGCCGCAATACCATGTCTTCCACCACGCGTCAGGAGACATACAACGCCATTTTGGGAGTTTAGAAGTTCATGCAAATGTACTAGAATGGTTACGAGCTCGTATTAGAAAACTTTACTTTTTGGTCACGTCATTACACAGGAAATGAAGTTTGTCCATTGCATCAGCCCTTTACCATTACCGAATCACACAATCTTCAAAGCACGCGTTGAATCATTCAATAGGCCATGAGAAACGTCCTGGAAAAAAATCACACCCTGCAATGCCACTGTAAGCCGTACGTACCGACGAGGTTGATTTTATTAGTCAAAAACAGTTCATCACGTATCATACATCTTAACACATTCACCTGTGCCGGAGCACGGCCTAGAAAAGGGTTTGACGTGGTGGTGCAATTGAAAAATAGCTCTCCAGTCCCATCTTGTGTGGTCAGTATTGATATACCTGCCAACAGAACGGGGACGGCTACCCATTTTCCTTGAGTTGACATTCAGCTTGCTGCTCCTAATCGTGCTTGCCTTCGCTCGTTCGTCGTTTTGTCGTTGGACTGCTTTTCAGCCGTGGTATTCTGGCCCGCTTCCATTCGCTCCCGTCGACGTGACCCTTCGTCAAAGCGCCCGTCCAGTTCCGTACGCTGGTGTCGTAGCTTTCCCATGCTTCCCGGCAGCACAACACACTTTTTCCCATCCCGGTTTCCTAGCCCGGACAGGCACGGCGAGGAAAAGTTTTTCTCGATGTCACCGATCAGAGCTCGGAAACACTTCCAACGCGGTTCATTGCTAATCGACGGCGATCGCTCGGCGGCGTAACTCGAACAGGAATAATGATAATGTTGGTAAAATTAATGAAATGTAATTTTTATGAATTATAATAATATTCTTATTTATAAAAGTCATCTTAAACTATTATCATCATTAATTTAGAAATATTTGAAACACACGATCGGGCGCGCGTGTACGCCTGCTCACCATGGTCATCCATCGTTACTTTGCTTTGGTAGGTTGTCGTGGGAAATAAATCCATGCTAGGTGTGAAAGGTGCCATCCGAGAATCTTGATACTTCCCTTCTGCTATCGCCTGTCGCTAAACGGACTGTCTTAACGATGTGGGTTACACCTCCACCGGTTGGTTCAGCCTCAAGCGATGACACATCAAGCGGTGGAAAAGGATTAAATATCATTAAAGCGACTAAGTGAGTTCTGCCCGTATCGGAAAGTAGTGTTGGGATTATGCAAGAATGCCTTCATATACCGAAAACTCTGCTTCTGCTTGTTCTCCATTTACCAAGATGACCGATGTTATGTGCTTTATAATATAAACATTAAGGATTGTCATAAATGATTTTTTTTTTAAAGTGTGACTCTACATTTTCGTGTATTATTTTAATTTGTTTGATGTAACAATATGTTAAAACTTTTTCCAGCTTTTAACGATGTTTGAAGTACATACATATGAAATACAGCAACGTCAAACGATTTCTTTAAAACTGCACGTATTAAAAAGTATGCTATTTTGCGCCATTTTTCGGTAAAAACTGTAAGCTCGTTTTAAAAGCTCGTCCATGAGGAAGAAAAGCAACAAGCGAAATCGCAAAGAAAACCGTTCCTGCACGCACATTTCTCGCTGTTCCGCGATCGTGACATCCGGACGATCGATGAGCAATTGTTTTTGTTTGGTACAACCAATACAGTCCTTCGACTAGCTTGTACCGGCCCGACGACGGCCTTCTACAGCGTCGCGGGAGTAAGCCAAGTCGGGCAGGCCCCACAGAACGGCTCCGTATGGTGAAAGGCACACGGTGCATCCCAGTTGGCTGGCCGGTTGAATGTGGTAGCAAAATTTGCATTTACAAGTGGCAAACGCTTCTGCCTTCTGGGACGAATGTCCGGCAAAACGATGCGAACGTTGCCAACGTTGAGTTTTCACCGGAGCGAAAGAGATTCTCTTATGATTCATCGGTTGATGGGATTAGCTGATGCGATTTCGGAAACGGTCAGCGGCAGCACGGCACGCACGAATCGCTCAACCACGGTCCCTTCAGATCCCTCTGCGAAAGGTGAACGTTTTATTGTTATTAGATTTTCCAAGTGCTATTTGCGCTTGTCATCTTATGCTCTGGCCGTCGCGGTGCCCCCGACCAGCCGTGCTGCTTTTACTGCTACCGTGCCGTGCTCGCGGTTGGATTGCGGCATGCGACAAAATGCACGAACTTCTGGATTGGCCGCGATGCCGCCTGGGTGGTCCCGTAGCGCTCAGGTGAAGCGGTTTGCGCTTCTTCTTCCGGGTAATATTGGGTCATTGAGTGAGTATGTGGACACATCTGCCTGAACCGTCAGCAAACAGTGCATGCGCAAGGGAGGTTGGACGCTTGAATTGTTTCACTGTCTTTGCCCAAGCGGCTCCTGGGTGCGGGCTCCCTCACTCGTCCGACCACGGTTTGTAGATGATCCCTGCTTCAGCAGACACACTTTATATCGCTTTCCTCGTTGCTGGTGCCGTTTCACGTGCCCCCTACTCCAGATGGGCTCCAGTTTCCATATCTAAACACAGCTCCCGTGCCTTTTGTGTGCTGATTGCTGCAAGAATGCTTCACCCGTGGTGGAGTGGCTTATTTGCTAACATTTAACCATGGCAAGGAAGCTGGAGAATGTGTGCCCCAAACACCAATTGAATCGCGACGATAGCCTTTTGGCGCCAGATGAAGCAAAGTTCATTGGTTCATTCACACTAGTTGGGCACGCCGAAACCGAACTAACGTCTCGCTTAGCGTGAGCTGACCAGGCGCACGGAGGAACTTTAACCCAAAACCATGTTGCTGGTGTGGTGCGCTATCGTTAATCCACTTTTGGCACGATATTGAACAGAACATGCACAATAAATGTTCTGCTGCTTGATCCCAGCATGCTCAAATTACTGCAACATCGCAGGCCGGACGCGGCCAGCACACCACACTCCGTTTTCCATTGACACGGCCAGGCTAACCAGTAACGGAAGCTGGCGATTAAAAGCGGAGGCGCATGATCGGGCAACCAGATTCCAGAATTGGACGACATCGCATGAGAAACTGCTACCGAAGGCTACAGGATGTCACTGATTGTCGTCGCCTCACACCCTGGATCATCCAACCGCTACCAGCCCCGCATACCGTCCAATGGATCGGAAGAGAACGACCCATAAAATTCCCAACAGACGATGCTCACATGATACGGTAAGGCACATCGCTTCCCGTCCTGCGCCCAACCGTTTGGCTTCCTTACTTGGCACTGCACACCAGCAGCTGTAGGCCCTTTGGTGCGATCTGAAATAAAAAGTATCAACGATTCCCGAGCGCCAATCGGCCTTCGAGACTGGTGTCGCTTGCGAAAAGTCACATGAGTCCGTACCGCTTATCGCAAACGGATCTGCACAATCTACGAAATATTGCGAATCGGATTCAAATCGAGTCTAATTAAAATCTTATTAAATGTTGAACGAAAACGTGAGAAAAGTAAAATGCGAGCATTCGGTGAGGATTGGATTGGGCTCATATGGTTTTGCAGCTATCTTATCTTCGAAGCCTGCGAGCTGAAATCTGACCTCGGGTGATCGAGGTAGGATCTCGGTGTCACAGAAGCCACTGTAAAACAATCAACCAACCATTATATACGAAACGGTAAGTACCGGGAGCTAATGCTTGTTCGCAGATAAACGGTCCATGTTCCGTTGCTACCACTGTGTGTTGTCCTCTAATTTTGTGGCTGGAAAGTCCTTGAGTGGAAGGAAGGATCGCATGTATAGGGCACTCACTGGTCAAGGGTCTTATAATCGATCGCTTTGGGTACGGTGTGCCTGATGTTTAGTACTGTGTTTTCTCATCGAATTCTTTGCTGGTTGCTCAGTGGAATGTAAATAGGTGCAATTATCGATGTAAAACGATCTGTTTCAGTAGCACTTTGTATCGGGCTAGTTTCTGGGTGTGAGATTCATTATTCACTATCTTGATGATGAAGTTGATGTGTTGTTGATGTTGTGTTAGTGTTGTAACTTGTTTGAAAAAACGATTTTGAACGTAAAATGACTACACCACCTTTGGTTACTTATCCAGCAGCTAGATATATTTTCTTGTGTATACAAAATTTCTCACATATCCTTTATTTATTATATTTTTTATAAATATTAATTGTATACCGTTAGACACTCTAAGCTTCATATTATTTCCTCAAAATTCCGCAACACACAACAGGACTTTTTAAGGTAATCATCATTTCAATAAATAACTTAAGGAAATAGTAAAAAATATTCTAAAACATTTAAAACAGATAGAATCCATTACTGGAGCTAACAATTAAATAGTTAGAGGAATTTTTTATCCAACTCCACATCAAATTAATATAAACGAAAGCGCGATAAGTAAACCAACATCTGCTGAACAGTAGCCAAGAACAAACTTCATTCGCATAAGAACAAGTAGAAAATTGTGAATATTTCGTGATTAAAGAATGGTGTTTTTAGTATCTTAAGTATATTTTCACATTCCAATTGTAGGAAACCCCATCACCATCATGACATCAACCACACATCACGAACTAAACGTTACCAAAGTGTCACAACCATGTGTCCCCTGGGGTGTGAATTCACCGCATTTTCTTACGTTATCAGTTCACGATGCATCCCACATGCAGTGTGCAGCAGGATTTATGCATTTTCTAATCGATACCAGGTATAAGATTAACAGCACACACAGCCTGCACATGACATCGTTTGCAAGCTACGCTTACGTTCTGCTTGTTTGCATTGTGTAGCAAAACGGTATCGATGAATTATTGTATAACAAATCATTCTTGATGGTAGAGGAGTGTTATTTAGTCTTATGTTAGCTAACAAATTACCACTTTGCCTTTGCTCCGCAACTTTCGATTGCAGATTGCAGTGAAGTTGCAAAGTAACGTAATGCCAAAAACAAAACAAAATGTAGAGAACAGGACCCAACTCAGCCAGAAATTGCATTGGAACTCCCCAGAAACCGTGCTGTATGCGAAAAAGGGTTACTGCTTTCACAATGCAGCAGCAGTTCACCTGAAAGACCTGATTCGGGAAGTACTGCACTGTATCTCTACCCGGTCATCGGTTAACCTGGTTCAAAGTTTGTTTATTTATTCGGCGACTCAGTGCACAATAACACACACACACACACACACACACAAAGATCCAAATGGTCCCTCCTGCTTGTATCAGATCGACGCATTTGAATCTTCTTTACTTTACTCTGGCCAGAGCGACTCAACGAACTACGGTTGCTCAAAGCACAGTCACGAAGCAGCAGCAGCAGCAAAACATAACCGAAAAAATGTGAAACGCAACAACATCAACTGCCCGAACCCATTGCTCTGCCCAGCCAAGAGGATTAGACATGTAAGCCTAATCTGAATAATTTCTACTTTTGTCACCTCCTGCTTTCCGGGAAAGGAAACCGGAACGGGATTCCCGGGGCTCGGGATGCCGGAGAAGATATCAGGCAGGAATAAGCCCGATAGATGCCCGGTAAATGCGAACTATAATAACATTGGCTCCTTCAGCAACGTGAAAGCATCGGCAGTCGAACTGTTTTCTTCCCCGATTCCGGTAAGTTCCAGCGCGCTGGCATGCTGGCCGACCAACCAGTACACTCTGCCCGGCAAGGAAATGCCCAGTGAGCCGTGAGTTATGGGGAAAGATTGAAATCGTCTTGTTTTCAGCCACATGGCAGGCTCGGCCACATGGACAGGAGAAAGAAAGACGGTGTCAGAGCAGCGCAGATAATTTCATGTTTATTTATTTTGCTTACTCATTGAAATGATAACTGCGTGTAAGCCGCCCTGGGCCAGGCAGATGATGGTGTGACTTTTACCTGATGCGGGAAAGTTTCAGATTAGTGCTGTGGCCGGTACTGTGCTGATCGTGGTGTACTTGCCTTTTTACTGCTGGATTAATCGACCGGCAGATGATCCGGAATGAGAATTTCAACGAACAGCCTGGCAAGAGGTACATACGCCGTTGCGCTTCGTGCATTAGTCGCTGGTGCATTTCTTTGAACGATTTGTATGATGCATTGTTATGGATGACAGTAACACAGGCCAGCAATTTGTGGGCACATGAATGCGTTATCAGACAAATGATGTTTTACAGAAGATAGCATGCTGCTCCATGTTTCATAGAACGCAGCAGACGAGCTAACGCGTTTTCGTTCGTTGACATTTCAAGGAGGTTTTCTTGCTATCACACACCAAGCATATTTGCAAATCATAATAGCTTCCGTGAAATAATATATTAATGAAACAATACACATTTGCACCTGTGTGCATAACGCAATGATGAAACGCAGCATCATTTTGGAAGGAAACCAAGCTACGCACAAGCCGTCGATGTCTCTCTAACTCGGCTAACAAAATATCGCCATGAGACGTATTTTGACAAGACAACAAAACTGATTAACATCCAAATAAAATATTCATTTTGACACCCGTACGATAATTACATTATCCGGAGGCTGCATACTTCTCGCTTCCTCATTTTCGGTACTTATGGAGAATCGAAGAAGCTTTCGGTTCAATATTAACTGGATGGGGCGATGTAAATGAACAATATCGGTCTCTTCGTTGTCACTCAGCTCGACTACCGTTGTACCTATCCGCATGGGAAGGTCAACGCCGTGGCCATCCGCATGAGATCCACTGAACCGTCTTGCGTGACGTTTGAACAAGAAGCAACATTTTTTCGGGGAGTGGAGTGATTGGCTCGCTGTTGAAATACCAATTGACAGTAGCAACCATCCAAAAGGGTATCGTGAGAAATTCAAACAAAATCAAGTCACTCGTTCAACAGTTTCTACCAAAAAGGAAAACTCACGGACGACCAGCTTGAACACCACCACATCCACCAGCTCAGGTGATACGGTATCTGCTGACCAAATCTAATAATTATCACATTTTAATGGACAATCACTTACGAATAAATTATTTCACATCAATTTATTACGCACCCATCGCTTCTAGAGTTAGTATGCTGTGGTCAGATAAGCATCGAGATATCCGTAACGGTCCTCGTTTCGCTGTTCGACAGCAACACAGCATCAGAAACGGGAACAACATCTCACCGGAACCGGATGATTACCTCCTACTGGGATTACTATCGTACGTTTGTGGCACTATCGGTAGTCTAGCAACAATGCCAAGGACTTCTGTATCAAGTTGTTGTTTCTAGATAATCGAGTTGAAAATTAAGACAATTTATGCATCCCGCCTAATTGTTTATCCATTTAGTGCGGCAGTCGAAAAGATTGTTCTGTCTGCATATAATTTTAAAGTTATTTGTAGGTCTGCGTTTTTTTCAATATTTCATAAAAATGTGAAATCTTCAATAAAAAGGCATAAGTGTTTTGAATAAAATCAATTAAACATTATCAGAAAAACCATCCTAAAAATACTACGTACATTGAATTAAATAGCAACATCTACCGGACAACAAGTCACCGAAGGTAACGTCATCCTATTTCAAATTTCTTGTCTGTACCAGTGTAAAGTTAAACGAGGATTTAAAAACAACCAACACAGAGCTGTACTTATTAATTTCATCAGAGCATATGAAAAGAAACAAAAATGTCTAGATACGTTTAAAATGATACAAATTTGCTATGAAGGCAAATTATATCTGGTTTTGAGATTATTACCCCAAACCCTAATATCCAAAGATTGAACATTTTTGCACTGAGTAAAGTGTTTTAAGACATAAACATGATTTATAACTAGAATACAGAATGGAATAGAAATCTGTTTAAGTTAATTAAAATCCTACGAAAAGCGTTTGATATAATCATTTTAAAAAGTATCTAGATTATTGTTATGAATGTCTAAACTAAGTTTAAATCAGATTTGGTAGAATGTGTTTAAAGATTATAATGTAAATGTTTATTTAAGCTTTGATTCTACACCAACAATTAAATTAAATGAAGTAACGTGTTAGGAAATTTTATTTTTCTAACTGGAGAATTTAAAAGAACTTTCTTGCCGTACTTATATCATCTGTGTGTCAAAAACTTGGTCTATTTTTATGCTCTGCATAATCGCAAAAAGATCCGCACGCGCAACCTACGATTGTTTTTATAACCTTCTTTCTTCCTTCTTATAACATCATTTTGTTGTTTAAAGTCATAATGTAAGTCATACACAGTCATACTGCCTACCGGGTAAAATAGGAAACCCATTAATGTGTGAGCAATTAAAATTAGATTCCCAATACCGGCAAACACAAGCAGCACAGCTCCAAGGCGTCCAAACATTTTGGGCGAAAAAAGCTTTGGCTCGTCTGTTCCGCACCGCTACCAAAGCTTTCCGACACCGTTAATTAGAACGTGTGTAAACCGCGGCGATTCTAACGAGAACAAGTAATTAGTAAGTCACGAGTGGCTGTGAACTGCTTCTTGCTGCTGTCCAATCACTGCCTCGTAGTCTCTGAAGCTTTGCGATGGTTTTATTTTAACAGATCATCACTGTAGTCCCGCGAGCTATCCCGTACATTTGGAGTGACGTAACGGTTATCAGAGGAACCTTTTTTTTCTCCCCTCGGTTCGTAGTCTAATGAAATCTCAACAAATGCTAAGGGTGTCTAGATCAAGAGTAGCATAAAAAAGAATAAAAAACAAATCTACTGTTCATGCCGTTCCTGTTGTGTGGATCCTGTCCCGAAAACATGTCGTACCGTGCCGTACCAGTAAACCATTAGTTGATGGATGATAATTTGAAAGCATACAAATTGGTTTACGAGGATACAAATGCTGCCCATTGAAGTTTCAATATTGAACTTGTATTTTCTTTGCTGCGCTAGCGATAGACTAGAGCGGCAGGAATTACAGAGAAAAAACGGCATTTGCTCGTACGTATTTACTCTCACGGGTGATTTTTGTTTGGTACTCTGTTTTCTTCTATTATTGGATTTAAGGGCCAGAAGAAGAAAAAACGGAAAACTGGTTAACACACATCTCATTAATCATGTCCTCAAAGATTTTGTTCGGCCCTGTGCCGCGATGTTGCGTGATCGTTGGGTCGATCGCGATCGATACACGCTTGCTGCGAGAGCTTCTCCGGCAAAAGAGGAGCAAAAAAGGTGTAAATGGCAACAGAATCAGGAACAAATATTGATTTTCTGGGTCCGTTTAAAAGCGCGGTACATTTTTCATGTGTACTGACGAGCATTTGCTCGTTTGGGGTTTTTTTTTTTTTTTGGAGGATGGATAGAAGTGTGGGGTTGGGGATGGGGAGGCATTTTTCAAATCAAATGTTGATCGCTAACGTGTCAAGGATTTGCGTCAAGAAAGCATCGTGGGAACATGAACTCTACTGTACGCTGCGGATCATAGTAGTTCAAGGTGAATAGTTCATACACATAGATGGAAGCAGTTGACTATCACTGAATTACTAGTTTTTGTATAGTTTATACACATATATTATCAAATTATGGTTCATCCACTGTGCGCCATTCAAGACTGGAAGGAAACAGCTGTCTGCGCGAGGTATATGCCGTACAATACGAATCACACTTCAGTTTGAACACTACAAACATTTCATGGCATGTTTCAAGTACTCTAATTTCCATACATTTGATATGAGCAGCGAACCATATGTTACAATTCTACCCACGATCAGTTGTTGGTGGCGTATACTGTGGATCCTTACAAAAATCACACCAGCCTCTTAATGCTTCTCCACGAGTGTTTACTTACTGTATGGGGCAAAACTTCATCTCAAAACCTCCATTCTCCAACAGCAGTGGCTTTACGAAACGCATACAGATCTAAGGCTGCCTGATGTGTCTGCATAGCCGGGGCTCCCTTACTACATGAAGAAACTGACACTCAAGCTATCACAACAGACGCAAACACTTGATCCGTCGCGAAGGTAGCAAGGTAACCACGGGTTGTGCGGGCTGTGGTCTTTCGACCAGATCACCGGTTGGGGTCCCAAAGGAAATCCGTCTCGCGCAACGCTAAGGATGCTTCCCGGATCGTTCCACTTAATGTCAGACAATTGCAACGTAATGGTAGCACTTTTATACTGCTCAAGTCGTCCGGTGCTCACCGTCCTCGGCAAAAGGGCGTCCAGTCGCTAGCGCGGAACTGTTATGATTACACCCGATCGAGAGCTTCCAGAACTGCTCTTTTAATTGCTTCAGTAAACAAAACGCGTTCCGCCGATTTTTTGGTGTGCGGCAGATTGATGATGATCAACGGTGGTCACCATATGGCATGCTGAGTTCACTAGATTGTCTAAACACTTGCCATCGCCAGCTACCGATTGCTTGTGCAAATAGAGAGTTCTTTCATTGTTCGTGCCCAAATACAAACGAGAGGAAAAAAAGGCCTTAAATCTGTGCCTGAGTGCAGTGTTTTGGGTAGTAGTTTGTCAATGGGTTCGTTTATTTGGCTATGATTTTTTTGGTCTTCTTACATGCGACACTGCTATCTACGAAAGCATCACCTTTGTTTATCCTTAGGTTATTTGGGCTCCGTTTTAGTGTTTTTTTTTTATTTGCCACTCAGTAACCGCACATCTTACGGCGTTAGTTCATTTTGTTCAAAAATGGAGCTATCGAACTCAAATCTTCACAATCCGGAATGGTTTTGCCCTTAAATTGAACGCATGCTTCAGCACACAAATGTCCCTCGAAGAATGCGCCATACATCTTTTTACACTGTGCACAGTTTGTTATGCAGATTCCAATAATGTCGTATCCTCCCATTAGTTCTACAACAACCACCAGAACGATGCAGGTTAGTTAGCGCTTAGCACTCTAATCTTGTTACTCATAGAAACTCACCAATCTGTGGACTAGCCTCAACAGGCGCGTTGTTGACGACAGTCAGGATCAACACACAGATACCGATGAATACTGTTTTGTTTGAAATCATGTTCGAAAGAGCGATTAACGACGAAACGGTTTCTGTTTGTCCCAATGCACAGAATATGTGAAAGCTCTGTTGTTGACTGTGACTCTTGTCAATAAATTCGTTCCTTTTATACATAGATACTCAACACGAACGAATGCAGCAAAGCGTAGTAATTACATATCCTGACCCCATTTCCTCGGCTGCGATGAATCTAATTCGATTTCGGTAATTAACCATCGGACAAGCTAGGTCACATTGAGATAGCTACGAATGGCTTTGTTTAATGGACTGTCGAACGGAAACATGAGCAACATAACGTTAAAGCTTTAACATCATGACCAACGCAATAATACTGAAATTGTACAATGTTTGACAATGCTATTTTAAGTAAACTTTCTACGCGGGGAATATCCATAGTGGAGTTCGCTGTTCAAATCTCCCTTGCCGTGTGACAAGAAACCTCGAATCGCCAACATTGCAGTGCACATGCCGTTCAAAAATCACGGCAGACAAACTGGCAGCATAAATATTTGATTGTTAACAAAACAGAAGCAGACAGGTTCCACGAACCCGTACAAATTGTAACAGTCAACAGTTAAACTAGCAGCCTCGCACACCGCAACAGCAGCCAGATCTAGAAGATTCAAAAGTGTCAGCAGCTCGTGTACAAATAAGGCTGTCATTTGAAATTCATCGTTCCAAGATTGAGATGAATCCAAACTGTACCGGGAAGATAGAAAAAAGCGACAACAGCGCAACGAAAATTAAAGTGTGGTTCAACGTATTCCAGTGGCTGCGTGTTTGGTCGCGGACAACTCGCAGCTGGGTTGGTGCCAGAAATTCCAGTGGTTGGAATTTTCGGATGAATTATTAATGATCTTTAAGTCCCCCGTGGTGATGGACTTGTTTGCTTAAAGTATTTCTTTCTTTTTTTTCGTTGCTGTTGTGTGTCAAACGGATGGTACAATACCGGAGCATTGTGTATTTTTTACGAAGGTGCCAGTTTTGGTACTTTTATGTAGCGTGGCGTAGTTCCGTTGAGGTAGTACCGAGTTAACGGGTTTCGGGCGTAAGCAGATGCTCCGTAGACGTTTGGGAGGTCTCCCATGGAAAGTGACTCCCAACATGATATCTGCTTCCTCAGGATGATCTATAGATATATCGATGTAATTCTATTGCAATCTATCCGATCTTCACCACAAATGGTAAAGAAATGAGCACTATTGACTTGAAATGATTTTTTTTTCGAATAACCATTTAACTTTCCTTTTTACGAAAGAGTTATAAAAAAGGAAAATAATATTTTAAAACATAATTTAAATGATAAGTTTACGGACACGTTGCTCGTTCAATGTTACTGGTGTGAAATGCGATCGCCGTATATCTGCCTAAGGGGAAACAAAGAATGTAACTAATTCCATTTCTACCAACAGATACTAAAGGCCACAACGCTACCACCAACAAACTCATGCTCATGCGCTTGCCAGAATACAGTAGAAAGTTTCCTCCTAGATATCAACGCACTACAGCTCTGGGGGTGTAAGAATCGCTTCATAGTTTCCTGCGCGACGTGTTATGCTGCATGTGAGAGAGGTCAAAAGTTTAGCTATCGCGAGCGTTCGTACGGAATGTTTGAAATGAATTTTCAATTCGATTTAGTTCTCCACCGTAGATTACCTACCCATCCCCAGTGCTGTTGGATGCTGCGTGGCAACGAAACTGTGCCGACCAGTACCTACATGTAATAACCGTATATAATGCTCAGTTCCTCGATCACTGTGGCTCAGTGGCCTATGACTCGGTTTTGTCCGCCCGTTGATCGTTCGGTTAACATCGCCAACGCTATCCAAATCCGTCCAAAGCAACCAAACACATGGGCGTCGATGTAACACACCCTTTCGCAGTACGGTCGTGATCACTTGTTCGCATGCCTTGCTGCATCTCTTTCGCGTAGCCAGTCCACATGGACGAGTGGCTGAACTTGAACTTCGTGTTGCCTCACCTTTGCGCAAAGGTCTAAGCATCCAAGCATTGCCAGAGTTCCGAATTGCCACAAGGAAGCCGAGATATAAATAATATGCCAAAGGAGAATAATACAAACCCTGCGATCGCCTAGCGACGGCGATGAGAGTAGACAGCTGGTGGGCAGGAATCATAACAAATCTTTGTTCGATTTGGTGAGAACTGTCCGTTCCAAGATGAACTAGCGCGGTCCGGTCTCGGTGTCGCGCACCACTTTAACCGACCTTTCAACTCGGAACAGGCAAAGGATGCGTACACGCGTCGGCAAACGTACGCGAAGCGTTGCAAAATAAATGGAAACTAACTGGAACATCATCTGCGTGCCGCGAACCAAGCCTCGGAACTTGATGCGCTTGGTTTCCGTTACTAACAGGCTACTTCATCAACGGCCGCGAGGTTATATTCAATATTTGTCAACCTATTGGGCCAATCTAGAGCCGAGCAGAAGCGTTTATCCATCACTCCAATCACTGTGCTTGCCGATTACGATTGGGTCTCTTGATCGAATTTCAATTAATCTGCAAACACGACCACCGTGCTCGGTAAACATGCTTCTGCATGCCTCTCAACAGCACGAAGCTCGTTGTTATTCTAGCACTTTAGTTTTTGGTTAATCAAACATTGTTCTTACAGATACGGCACGGAAACAGTGCATTTGACACTACGCTTCAGTGTGCTTGTGATGATATTGGTGATAATATCTAGTTACGTTAATTTCTTCTTTCAAATTATCCTTCTTTGCAATGAAGCATAAATAAACTGTATCATTTACCATCTTTAATTAACTCCAAATCAATTTTCTTTTCTCATATATACCAATTGTCATGTAAAAGCTATGCTTTAAATAAATCATTTAATCTCTTGTAGCTTTCGAACGTTTTGCTGAAAGTTCAAAATAGTTGTTAAATATTCTTAAAATTATCATCGATGCTGGAGCAAGCACATTCCAACGCTTTTATTCAATGAGCAATGAAAAATCTTGCAAAACACTCGCTCATTCGTCTCATTTCTGTTGTACAAGATTTAAAAAATGAACCGAAACGGAAACTAAAACAAACTTATTTTGTGTTTCCAGTTTTTGTAGCTTTTGGAAAGATTTGCATTTTACAATTTTATTACTCTGTCTCACCACCTTCCCTAGGACAAAACAAACTAAACCTTATCGTTTATTATTTTACGAAAAAAATCGTACCGTCTAGTAGAGTCCGCACAGGTATTCGATCGTATTTCACAGAGTCGCACATTTTTTATGCCAAATTGCCCAACAACGACTTAAAAAACGGTATGCAGTTTTCGAAGGTTAGGGTGTAGCGCGTTCCTTTTATGCGTGTACAATTTTTTTACTGCCTTTACGATTAGCAAATATTGGATCGAACCCTAACTGTGTTTTTTTATTTAATTTCACTTTTTTACTATTGTCCTTTCCCCATCATGGATAATACTTAAAAATGGTTCTGTTTGGTTTGCTAAAAAGTGAGCTAATGACGTAGGTTTTATAACCCAAGGATCATATAATAAAGCGATTTCGCATAAATGGCAGCAGCAATATCCCATTCTGTCTTTTACAGATCATTGCAGTATAGCAATTGTAGTTATTCAACTACCAAAAATCCATACACCACGCCTTGCCTTTTTTTCCAGGCACTATTCTTTCTGCTTCTGTTTACCTGATTATCAGGCTAACTATACCCGTTTTGGACGTTTCACCGTTTGACGTATGATGTGTGTATTTTCGAGCTGGTCAACTTTTAACTCAAACAACGCGAACGGTATGTATCTTACCGTGGCTGATGAGCCTGCATCCAAAACACCGTTCATTCTACGGGTAGCATAGCCACACTTTCGATCATGTCGGGTTGCGCGTCTGCTCTTCTCTGCCCGTTCGCTTGTTCCAGCTATTTCTTACGTTTGTCGGCATTCTCCGGGCGGCAATATCTGAGAATGTGGAGGGTAAATTACAGCGAGCCGCAAACAATATTCGGCAGATAAAGATATCGATGTAAGGCATCCTTCGCCGATGCTCCGTTGCCGTGTTGCCAATTAGGGGAGGAGAAGTATTAGATCTAATTATACGTTTCTTTTGTTCTTTGCCTCCCACGCCCGCACACCGATACTGGGATGCTGGGTAGACACAATAAGTACTTTATTGGAACCCTGAGCATCTCTAGTATAACTGAGTCATGAATCAAGCATTGATTGAAATTTCGTTCAACATAAGCATATGCTTTTACATGAAAGTTTTAATNTCATGGTGAGGTGGAATATATGTATAGGTAGGTATTCCACTGAGATCGTACATTTTCGACCATTATTTGCCGTGCACGTCGCACGTTTATGTTACGGTCGGAACTTTTAGCCGGGCGATGGAGTCAGTTAACGCGGGGAATATCCATTTGAAATTACAAACACATAAAAACAGTTTTATACAGAATGACAGAAGGATTAAAGTAGAATAATAGCACATGAAACAAAGTCTAGAAATTAAAACGCGGCAATGGATCAATGACATCCATCCGGCCAATATGGGAAGAATATAGGATAGCGCAATGTACTTGTAAGTTGCCGCTGAAAGAGCAAATCCCCATATCAAGTTAATAGATGCTGACCATTTAAAGCAGGTTCCCATCCCATCGCAGTCAAGCCATCCATTGCGAAACGCTGGGAAAAGTCCACTCCAAGCGTCTGGCAATATGCTGATCATGCTAATGATGAGCACAATAAAGCAATAAAACATTCAAAACCGTTGACCATCCACAATGGTCAAACAAACCAACATCGTTGCCCGATAGATGACCGATTGAAAATGGGTTTCACTATTGCAATGCGCTCCTGCTGTACACATGCTGTCCCAAATGCACAAATATGCCAAAATATTCATCAGTGTAGTGGAAAACCAGGTCAAAAAGATTTGCCCAACGATCCTTGGTTGGTGATCTACATCGCCGAGGGAATGATTAGTACAGCTCATAAATTATGTACGGGTCTGTTTTGAGCTGGCGATGCAAATCGGCCAATCTTTCCTCTTTAACACCATGTAACTTAAAGGCATATCGTAACAAAACGGAAGCCTTTTCTGCGGTGCAGGACACAGGTTCCTAGTTCAACAGTAGTGAACAGGCTCTCGAAGATTTATGGCGTAGGTCCCTGTAGTTCGGTGTTGGGCACCAGCGAGGACAGAACAGAAACCACGGCATCTGCGAAAAAAAAGGGTAGCTGTCAATTGCCCGTAACCCTTTTCTTCGTTTTTGCTTTGATTTTCTTCAGTCTGCACGATGCAGACCCTGCCCGGCTCTGCAGCAAGGGAAAGACAAAGAAAGGATTATCTTTTTATTGCCCGCTGTTTCGAAGTCACACTGCGGTCAGGGCATGTTCCTGCCGTTGAAAGCCGCAACCCTTTTTCGGTGCCTCGCACTCGTGGATGGTGCATCCTTTTCGTCTGCTACGGGTTTGCTGAAGAAACATCGCTCGAAGAAGGACAATCCCAAAAGGAAGTTCCACAAAAAAGAGTTAATCCATTATTACCGCATGCTGTTAAGACAAATACGAATAATAGGATACGAGAAAATTATAACAGCTATGAATTATGTATATTTGTTTAGAAATAACCGATGATTGCATATGGTTTCCGTTCTCCGTTTGGGACATTTGCTTTGGCCGAGTTTTTCTTTCGTTGACTCCTGAAGTTCACAAAACCGAGCAACAGATATCCAGGAAAAAAAATCCTTCTGTGTTGGCCGTTTTGGAATGGATGGTTTGTTTTTGGACCAGTAATGATGCCTTGGATTGTGCAGCCCTTCATATAGGTTTGTTACAGTTTTTTTTGTTTCGCTTTGGTAGAACGGATTGTGTACAGTAAAAAAACTCGAAACTTCTTGAGAAAACATCTTCATTTCATTTCGTATACCTTCGCGTGAATGGGAATTGAGTTGCAATTCAGAATAAAGCTAAAATTAAACATTTAATTCAGCAAATGTAGTTTATGCTGCATTTGAACATTCAATACAACATGTTAAACTGTTTTATTAGAGGATAAATGCGTGACAAATTAAGTTTATTTAAATCCTGCTTTTACCATTCAGTGACGATGGTTCGCACGATTTTGTCTCTTTTAAACTCCTCGTTCAATTCGTTCATTCCTAAGGGGCTTTCTTTAAAGTCGTCAGTTTTTACCCTGAAACCACGTACTGACAAACACTTCACGTTCCAAAACCGTCACAAGTGGAATGCAAACTGTGCTTGTGTGTTTTTTATTCACTTTTACTGTTTAAACTATGCCCAAATCCATTGAGCAACAGGTAGACAAACCAGGACACATATTCTTATGCAGAATATCTTGCCTATTCTCTGTTGTACCTCTTAATCAATCATTCGTATTTTTTAGGAAAGGCACCCTAGAACGCGTTGCATATATGGATGAGTCTGAAATACTTGCATTACAAATTTTTCGTCTTGACATTTCATAAGTTATTTGCGGAGGATTTTGTAAAGTTATGTTTCTGAAGTCTTGCTCATTCGAGTTGCTACAAATGGTTCACAACTGGAAAACTGTGTTAAAGATTGCAATTATCTTGCCAATTTTTTTTTCTTGTTTATTTTAAGACACAAAAAAAAACAAATGTCTCTAATTGCAAATCTGCTTTTAAAAAATGTACGGTACGACAAATAAAAAACAATCCATTTATGATCCTCGCACGACAAAACCCTTAGTCTCGGAGCCATCAATAAATCTCGACCTGGGTAGATACGCACACGTTATTGCCAATCCGCAGAAATTGCTCACTGAAATGCGCATGCAGCAACATGTACCCCAAGACATGTCCTTGCGCGGCATTCCTCACAAGGACACCGTTTCTTTTGCCATGCCAATCACGAAAAGGCAACGCGGAAACCGAAAAGAACAACATCGCAAAAAATTGGCAAACTCTTGACAAACGAAAAGATCAACCGAAGACGAAATGCAAAAACCAAAAGAAAAACAAAAAACAAGAACGGTACCGGTTTCGGTTTGCTTTACAGGTAAGGAAATAAGCGGGATGCCTTTTTTACATGTATGACCTGCAACGAAAAGAAGGCGTTCAATAAAATCATCGAGACCCAAAACAAACTATAAACTAATAAAGGTATTTGCACTCCCCATCTGAATGTCGTGTATTTCCCTGCTCCTTATTGCCTTATGGCTGACACCGCAGAGCCGAGCACACACAAAAAATGGTTCAATTACAGCGGGCCGAACAAACATTACGAAATAGGAAAACATTAACGCCCGCTGCAATTTTAAAAACATGATGTACCTGTTGTTGCAGAATCGCATCCAAACCGATCCTTTGTGAAGCGAACGAACGAAACATTGGTAGTATCGTCGTTTTTTCTCCTGTTTCGAACATTACGAGAAACGCTTGAATCAGGCGTCGATTAGATGGATCATGTAGAGTACGAGCATCGAATTTGGTGCTGAGGCTGACGTGCTTAGAGAAGCAATAGCTGAATCTTCTCTCCAGATGTTCTCGCATTAGACTCCTCCCCATTGCGCACGTGTAGGCTAGCTAACGCGCACGAAGATTGATCACGATTGGTGCGATCGGCTTCCCCTTCTTTAGTCCGCACGAACAGTCATCGTCTTACCGATCCGGCTTTTCCTTAGCTGACGGCACCGCAAGCAATCTCTAACCTCCCCTGTTAAGCAGCAACACATCGCAACACCCGACCAAGCACAGGTAAGAAACAAACAAGCGCGCGGCACACCAACACAGCCAAACAAAGCGAACCAAACCCAAACACCTTTGCAAGCAGCAGGCAGGCCAGAGCTTTGGGCTGTGGTTCGCGCCGAGATGTTTTCCAGTCTCAGACAGGGCGCGCTCACGATCGCATGTCAGTGCTGCGGTCGCCGTCGTTGCAACTATCGTCTCGTGTCTTTCCGAACCCAAGCAGCATCAACAGCATACCACGGTTTGTTTTACTTTCGCTGCTGATCCTTACCTGTCGTCGTCGTGTTCTGAGAGTTTGTGCCGGCGACGAACCCGGGAAGGGGTGAACTCACCCCCTAAAAGTGCAGTGTGTGCAGTTCCGGTGCAGTTGCATTCAGTGCAGTTCGGTCGGTTGTAATGGAAGCTACTCAATAGATGCCTTATCTTGCACGCGCATGATACCAGCACCGCGGTCAAAGTTGATAGTGCAAAACAAAAAAAGAAAGTGTCGTGATTAGTAATTTAGCGTGGAATTTATTGAAAACAAAGCTACATAAAGCCAACAGTGCACTGGCGTTCAAAAGTAACAAAAAATATATACTCCCTTCAGGCGTTTTAAATACTTTGCTTGTGGAAAGCTGTGAATTTAGCCGCTGTTTCTTTGATCTAGCGGAACTATTTATCTCGCCCGTTATCATCCGTCAAAATCGGCGCTAACAACAAATCGGAAGTGTGAACGACAAAAAAAAATAGTGACTAGCCGTTAAACGGAATCAATCGAGTCTCCGGGTGCAAAGTGGATCATTTAAATGTTCGTCTCCTTATAACGAATGATAATTGTTTCGTTCAACACAAATACACGACCCAAACCGACGGCTCAACTTTTCGAACTATTTCGAGATAACGCAACAATAACGAGGCGAACGATGGACCGCGTGCCGCGTTGAAAATTGTTTGTGACAACAGGCGATACAGATACAGATTGTTGTGCATTTTTGGAGCTGTGTCGCGAGGATAGCCTCCCAGCCGTGTGACGAGCGCCAGGTGAATTGTATGTTCCAATTGTTGCTAAACAAAACTAAACGGTCAAATCTTCAGAGCAAACAATTTAAGAGCAATGCTTTGGTTCGATCGTTTCCCACACCATCGGCAGACGGATTGCTAGACTAGTGCTCAACCAAGTGATAGTGCGCATCTTAGACCGACGCACAGTGTTTCGTATCCGTAAACATCCCGAGTGCTACAAAATTAGATAATTGGTTGTTTTCAAAGTTCTGAAAGCTCAAATTTATCGTACCGGAATCGTATAACGCGAATCTTGCTGCTTTACTTCGACTTCTCGCACCGCAGAACATAAAGGTGAGTCACAAAATTATGGCAAACAATCGCCAAACTTATTGTTAGCTGTAAATCCAACACGCGTCAAAAACACAAGAAATGATATAGCATGCGAAACCTAGCGAACCGAAAAATCCTCAAGATGCAACACAATCATTAATGCATTCGACGAATGCTGGAAGAAGAAGCAAACGCAGTGTGTATACTACATGCAGTCACAAAAACTACAGCTCTTTAAATTGACCTCTACGCCTAACTTTAAAATGTGTCCCAGTGTAAAAAAATACACGAAACAATATCAAAAGGTGCCGAGCGTTGCAAAATGTTGTTGTTAATCACATTTTAATTATGCTCAATAAACCGTGACAAACGCACTGGACACGCTAAAGCTTCTGGTGGTCGGTTGCAGTGGAATATAAAATCACAAAGATCACAAAGGTTTTATTCTTTATTGTTTTGTCAGCAGAAGAAATTGCATCGGGCACATTTTGATCATGTTAGAACGCACTGAAACAAAAAAAACAGACCTCGATACACGCGACCCTTGATAAACGTGACAGAAAAAGCAAACACAACAAAGGCTTCTTACAAGTTCGTTCAGCTAGTCTGTGTAATACGCAGGTGAATAACAATCAGCACCTAAAGTCCGTCAGAAATCGGTTACGGCGGTTGCGCGGACACGATTCGCATTCTGTTCCTCACCAATGCCCATTCAACCACCCATCCCGTCCTAGTCGGGCGAAAGTGGCTCAAAGAAGGCATCCATTAGCCGAGAGCCACTCATCTGACAGATACGGTACGAGGTGTCCACCCTTTTTCGCATCGCGTCTCGCCCTTGCCGATCCTTGCAGATTGTGCAGCCAGCAAGTGCAGCAAGTGCGGGATGCAACCGCCGGGTTGTGTCGTGCGACGATTAATGATATTGCAAAATTGCACCTCATTGTTCTCATTGGTGACCCGCGAGCGATCATATACGCACACAAAGACGACCGACGACGGAATTTGCGACTGTGAATAATTGTTCTGCTTGGCGTATCGCGATCGCATCGCCCATAAACGCCACTACTAAGTGGTTGTCTTTATTTTGCTGATTATTGCCATTATTAATTCATATCGTTGGTTGATGATAATTTTTCATGCTTACATCGCTGGTCGCTTGTACCGAAGGTTTCGTCCGTGGTCAGATGAGTGACTTCGCCCGAAAATGCATTCAAATCAAATATGCACAGAGCACTAAGCGCACGCCTAAAGCCAGACGGACGCTCGACAGGAAACTATTTGCCAAAAAATTTGACTTTTTTTTGACAGCTTGTCTTAGTTCTGTACGCTTCACGGCGTTCGGGTGTCTTTTTTTTTATTTTTTCGGTTGTTGCTTGCGTTTAATTACAATTCCAACACTTCATATGCATTCGGAATCATCCAGCGGCGTGCAGCGGAATAACGTGGTGTCTTATTTGATTGATGCATCGCCACAGCATAAATCTTAGCAGGTGAATTCATTAGAAGTACCGTGATGCAGCTGATTCTGTTTTAAATCTACTTTGCAAAGAATTCCACTCAAAGTTTGGCTTTAAATAAAACCATTGACGATTTTTGACCTCGCCGATAGCTACCTTTACGTTAATCTTTACCACAAATTTGACACGATAACCGAATGTCATTTGAAACCTATTCAAACACTTCGGTGATCAATATATCGTTGAACAGCTCAACAGCACAAGATATGGGTATATATATATATATATATATTTAAATAAAACACCACCACCACCACCATCAGTACAGATCATGCACCACAAGCAATGATATCGAATCACCACGAAATGTCGCTACGAATGGCGGAAGCGAAGCAGAGAAACGAAACGATTAAAGCTAGGCTTAACGTTGCGGCGCGTTGAGAACTCCGGCAATGATCCTCGGATCTTCGCGCCACGGTTACCAGCACGGAACAAAAGAAAGCCACCGTTGCAAGCCGGAGGCGTTAAATAGGTTTATTTCCCACGGTTTTTTTTCTGTCGTCCGCCATCCACTAGCGTACGGAGGACATGTTGGCACGCTTTACGGCCTTTGTACCCTTCTGTCTCCAGCTCGCACTGCACCTTTTGGCGATTGCATTTGCGCCATGGCATAGATGGGGCATCCGTGCGCAAACGCCTGCATGAACATGCCTGCACCAGACGTGTTGCCAGTCATGATAAGAGGAGTCACTATCGAGATTTACTTAATTAATAGCAATAAAGCACATGGTAGCAACATGATGAATCGTACGCGAAATGCTACACAGGTGCAATGCTTCGGAGCATAATAATAAGCGCTTCAGCATGTAACGCGTTTTTCATTTAAAAACAATCTTTATTTCCAATTGTTCTTTATATACTACAAGATCCTTGCTGTCTTCATTTTAACTATTGCGAGTCTTTAAAAAAGACAAAACATTAACTCACAGTTTCAATTGCGGCCCAGCGGCCTTCATCAGTCATCGCAACATAAACTGCTTTCTAGTAGCTTTCCGATAGCTTTGCTCACTTAACGCTGCCCTTTGATGACGAGACGGATCCCAGCGCACAACAACAAAGCCAGGATACGTTGAGTGGAGAAATATGAATCAAATCAACATCATTAATCAAAATATTTGTTTTTATTGCAGTGAAATCAACTGATTTTTAGACATGCCGCCTCTATCGGCTAACGGTGCTACGATAGGTAGCCATCGTGCTTAAGGGTAGCGCATAGAGCCAAGCTCGATTGATTTCCGATTGCTTCATGTGCGAGTCCATTGGTTGAAAGTGGACCCCCGTTGCAACTCCCGGGTAGTTCTTCTTTGTTTTACCGCTGCGTGCATTATACAACGCCAAAGGTGCCAAATTGTAGCTCAAGGGCTCGCGCAGGGTTTTATTTACTCTGCTTGAGAAATTTGATCAAGTTATTAGGTTTATGCAAAAGGCCACACTTCACTACATCATCCTTCCGAAAAAGTCGTACCACCAGACCACCGACCATCGTTGCCCACTCTCATTCACCATTTCCCAGAGCAGGCACGCATTCCATTGCTGTGCTGAGTCGCAGAGTGTAGAGAAAGTTTGACCAGCAGCTGAAGCCATCGAGCTGGAGGGTCGGTTTTTTCACGGTTTAATTTTTATTACCATCTCAAAGTGGCAAACATTGCAATGTGCCTTTTGCAGTGTGCGATCGATTTGTGCCGACCGAACATTACGAAGGGCGTTGGTTGCGATGAAGCGCGATGCCACCCGGACAGCACGGCCGGCAAACATGGCAAACAGGGAAAGACATAGAGTGTGGGGCCGGTTTGGGACACCGACCGGTGGGGCGGGGGATGAAAAAATCTTGCACTTTACTGTGAGATGACTTCACCGCCAGCGACCCTTGGAAGCCTACCCAAAGATCCGATCCGTCAATCCGTCCAAGATGAGGACGAGCCGAACGTGTTAATTGAACAAAAAGGCTAAGTGAACTGAGAATGTCGTAAAACGTAATTGATTCGAGTCAAAACAAATGAGCTTTCGCTCGCCGCTCGAAACGACAACACACGACGAACGAAGGATACGGGCACGTGGGATGCGTCTTCTGTGCGGAATGGAGAAGCCACACGGTACAGGAGTGCGCTTTATTGCAAGCACGGCCCTGCGCGAGAGGGCGCAGATGAAAGAATGATGCCGCCATTCTAGCGCAGGACCGTACAAGCAACTGCCATCCGGGGGTCTCCCAAGCTCCAGCAGGTCCAGATGCCAAACAACTTATATTTGGAGCAATAAAATCTGAAAAGCCTCCCAGGGAAGAAGATGCCGTGCCCGAAACGGCAGCCAGCCCAACTCCGGGTTTGGCGGGATCCGTTTCGAAGCTTTTGTCGGCAACCATCAACCGTTCCGTGGGGATCTCCGCACGTAATCCACATTGTTTCCGACGTGGTAGTTCGATTTGTTGGCGAAGCACCGAACCCAATCGCACCGGCTGAGATCGTACAAGTATTTTGAATAGTCATAAAAATTCGATGTGAATGGCAAAACGGGCGTATTGTGGCAGGAAGGGTCGAAGGTGGCAACGGGTTTCCCTCGGGCATGGGTAGGACGCGGTAATGAAATTATTCTGGGAAATGCTTCGCGCCCACAGCACAGGCAAAGGTCTGTGGAACGTGAAACCGTGGATTCTGATGAATAATCGTCGAAAATGAAACGAATAACCGATTTTATATCAATCCAATCGAACGGTTGATCGACCAGCGAGGTAACACTTTCCTCACCCATCCCCTAGACTGTCAATGCTCGATCTCGATCTTGATCTTCACTAATTGTCGGCACAAATGAGCGGCAACACCGATTTTATGCTGACCGGTGCATGACGGAGTGCCAGGGCATCCGGATTGCTTTCGGGCAGAAGCGACTCATGCTGCAGATAAAATAGCTCACACTTGCGTTTGTTATTGCTTGCCTTCGCCCAAAAACATTCACCGTGCGCAAAATGTAACGATCAGGCGATTACTTCTCACAGCTGCTCGGCTCATCTGTTTCTTTCGATCAATAAAAATCGTTTCAAAATCGCGTTAACTCGTGAAAATGTTTCAATAAGTAATTTACAATGCTTATGGACGCAAGCGGTCATAACGAATCGCCAAGTTTGCCTTTAGTCGCCAGTTTTGCGCACTACAGACAGAACCAGTCATGGCTCAAGGGTATCTATATTTTAATAGCTTGTACTTTGGAAACGATAATACTAAAAAAACTGAACACTCAACAATCACCCTCGTCATCCTGGATCGTCATCTTTCGCAATCGGAAATTCCCATCGAAGATTATTGGAAACTGGAGTGTGAATACAGCGGAGAATTATACATGACCTCATTGTAGATCGTTATAAGCTGCACGATTCCATTCGATTACCCGACTGCATGTGCACTCTCAAGGAGAATAGCATCGTATGCACTACTCATCCTCAACTGTGACGATTTAATTCATAACCGTCTAATGACACACTGCCTAATGCCCTAATATTGCCTCCTTTTACCCAGATGGCAGGTCGCTTGTTCATCGTAAACAATTCTATCGTCTAGTCTTACTCATTAAGCTACGATCCATAATCGTGCAAAGCAACACACATCCGTGCAATGGTTTCATTAATTAGAACAGCTTCGCTACTCCCCTGCCGCGTTTGGGAGCAACTTGCTCGACCTCGATACCGCCCAACACGGTGAACCGAAGAGCGAATCCGTCCACTTCATTTGCACGCCGACAATCGGGCAATTGTAATCATTGTTTATGCAAGCCGCCACGCTGTTTTATCGACGAAGGTCCTCTAAGGACGATCGCTGGTTTTAGTTTGGTTTTGGTCTCATGAAAAATGGCACAAACGTACGTGACATAAGCTGGGCACGGTATTTGTGATCCAGATATTTATCGATTCGTGCTGCTTACTGCCGTCTAAGAATCATGAGCACAGGCACACAAATCATACCCACTCGTTGCGGGTATCGTTCGCTGTCAGCATTATGTGAGCTGAATTTGAGTGAATTGATCGTTTGCGTTTACATTCCTATGTAAGTTGTATGCAGAAAACGTATCGAACCGCACCATTTGTATGACATGGAGGTAAACATATCAGTACAAACGAACAATGTTTTTTGTTCACTTAGTGTTACAGATAATAAATAAGTTTACCTTTTAAAGGCTCTTCATATCACTTGTTCATATCACACGACGCGATATGGACAATCGTCTAATGAACTTTTTCCTTCCCAACAATTACGTTCATGGCAAAAATTCATTGCGATATGCGATATGAACCATAACAACTGTCGCGAAACTGATTGAGAATGCCAAACTATGATTGTCGCCAACTGTCAGTAGCGTCAAGTTGTAAAACCGAGAAACAGAGGCCACCCGACAAAACCCACCCTCCCGCTACTACTTCCACATCCCCTCCGTTTGCCGACTGCGTATGCTGCAATGAATATAATAACCAATAAATTATTGTCATACGGTACGTTGCGTCCTGCGTAATGCACCACACACCGTGTGCGCAGGCAAATTCAAACTCTTCCAACTTCGCATCGGCTAGTCAGCGATGAGCGTTCAATGAAGATCCTGTGCGCTATTCACTAGCGAACACCCCTTCACGCAACCCGTGCATATTGTAGGATGCACTTACCGCAGCCGACGAAGTTCATTGTGCAACGAATCGATCGATAAAATAAATAAATAAAATTATACCCCACCATGCGGCACGGTGCACCTCAAGCACAATCAGGTTGTGGTTCGTATTGTGCTGAAGGACATATGCTGATCATTTTCGATCGAAATTGAAAAATAAGTTCATTGTTCGTGTTAGTCGAGTTGCCACAGTGACGGACGCTTCTGCGTTCGCCGCTTGTGGACCGCGCAAGTCACCAGCATTCAGCCTCGATCCTCGGCCAAACCCTACCCGTAACAGACGGAGACTTAATCGTTGCGATTGAAACTGTTGTTTTGGTCTGTAAATTCGATCACTTTTGTTGCATCTAGATTAAGCGGACATACATAAATCCCATTTACTTGGTGGAAGATTTCGTGATGCGCTTTCAGGTCCGCACTCATTTGCCGTTCGTGTGTTCGTGCACTGCGCCGTACATGTATTCAAATATGGCAAGATTGTAAAAATTTAATTAGCCATACTCAACGTGACCGGCCCCGGACGTGTGAAGGTTTTCTTTCATCCCGAGATCGACTGATTTTCTGTACGGTTTGATGGTATTTTTGTTTAACATTTTGCCACCCGCCGCAGAACCACAGCTACCATATCGCCGCGTTCAGCTATTTTTGTTCGCACTAACCTCTCAATAGGTCGGTTGGACGGGGCTGCAAGCACACTACTAGCAGCGAGCAGCACATGCTCATCTTCATGCCTGTAGCGCGCGATTTTTATTGCTATACTTTGTGAATTAATTTATGGCAAGTGGCAAATATCGGTTGCAAACCAGTGGCAAACTCGGAGCGCCGGGGGAGGATGTCGCAGTGGAAGGAAGGAAGAAAGGAACGGGCGGGAGGCCGTAGCACATCGTGAAACGATTGTCTATAAGGGAGTTGTCGTAAAAAAGGCACGTACATTGATGCGGTTCGATAATTAGCTTCACTCACAAAACGAGGACACTGAAGGGTGTCTGTTTGGTCATGTTATGCAAAATGTACCAACCACAGCAGCGGTAACAGTGGTGCTGCATCCTTACAGCAGTGGCATTATTGTTAATTGCATTAAAACAGTGCAACTATCGTACGTGACCCTTTGCTTCGCATCGGAAGCATATCTCTCCCAAAACGGATGGTAAACCTTCTTCCACCGAACCGCTCGAAGCTTGGTGATCAAGATAAAGCTTTCATCGATTGACGATGATCGAGCGTCGATGGCTATTTTTTGACATAACGAAGTCGGCCAACGTCGGCAATTGTATACGCATTGCTACTTGTAATGAATTCGCCCTTTCACACACAACATCGATCCAATCCCACAATGTTTCAGGGAGGAAATATAAAGAACTGAGCGCTTTACCCGTTTTTAGCCTGTTTCCTGCCTCACACTCCCAAGCGTTGCAGTTTGTGAGCTGCAAGCCGGCGACGATGATGCGCTTCTTAGATAGTAATTTTAAGTCGTTGTCTGCGAATGAGAGGAGAGATTGTGATGCCCTACCTTACCTAGGTCAGATGATGCAGCAAAGCTTCAAGGCAGTAGTTGCTGAATGCTTTGATTTTTTCTGCTTACGCTACGGTGACTTGCTGGTTGTTCTAGCCTGCTGTGTTTTGTTTTTTTTATTATTTTTGCACCGATCGCCTATACCGAATCGGTTGCGATCCCAGTTCAGCTCTCCGTCCAGCACGTGCACTCGAATGTGCGGGTGGAAACCGATATCCCCCGTTTGGCAGCCGCCACCATCATCATCATCGTCAACGATTATCGAGTTCAAGAATTTGAATGATCTAGTTCCCACGGTTTGATTGTGAGGGTTTTGGCTTGGCGGAGGATCGCGAAACGAAGATCAACCTTCTACGATTAGTTGGATTACGGGAAAACCGGGTTTGTGGAAGGAAAAATGTATCCATGCCGACGCCGCCTCTCGCTGGTGTCGACTGTTCGCGTTCAGCTCGGTCTCCGTTTGAAAGCAAACGAGTGGTCTTGCAAATGTGCAGCCAGTTTCTTCTACACGCTGGCTGACCGTAGCACAGTGCTACTAATAAATTGCTCAATATTTATGAACCATTTTGCACAACTTGTTTATAACACCTCTCAATACTATAAACATGTTTTCACAAACAAATGAATTAATTTCAAAAACTGTCGAATCGGCTAGAGATCATCCAATTATTAAATAAAATTTTGCCGCATATTCGGATAGTCTCATTGGACCATCAAGTAAAGTAAACGATACTTAATTCGCTTTGCATCGCTCATAACGTTCATACAAATGATTTATCTTCTCCACCAATGCAAAAAGGGAAGCAACGTTAACTCGCTTCAAATATATCATTTTGCAGGTCAACCTTCACTGTGAAACTGCACCGATGATCCATACCTGTAGAGTCATCAATCTGGCTGGGGCTATATAAATTGTAGCAACGTGAGTAGCAACATACTCCGTACCTTCGTGTGCAAAATGGGAGAGCACGTGGCAAACTTGAGCTTTGGGCGTTTCGTGTTTCGTCTTTAGCGCCTCAACATGGAATCCATGACATGACGAATAATTTTGTAACGTTTTGTATATATTTTTGAAAAAGTTTCTGTGTATCGTTTAACATATCTTCCGTCGAATGAGCAGCTTTACTTAGCTGTTCAAGTGTAAGTTCTCTGTTTTTCTCCAACCACCCTTGTGAGAAAATATAACAAGGCTAGATAAATGGTACTTAGCCTAGCGTCTTCTCATTTACTTGCCGACACTTCATAACTAGAAACATGAGGCACGATGATAACTCAATTGCGTTCGGCGCATAATGATACGAATGCTGTCACTCTGGGTCTTCAAAAACATCGGCAAACCTCTCGTTAAGTGCGTACATGTTCTGTTGGCCAACGACTTAATTTATCTTGCTTTATGTTCACGTCACTGCACTGTGTACAACGTAAGACCGTGCAGTCGGATGCCGCAAATGCATCGCCACTCACCTTTCAGAAGCCATGCTTACTTTTATGCCATGGAATGTATTTATTAAAAGGCAGTACGCTATCGACATATAAGCTGGTCGTTTTTTATTTTATGCAATGCATTCATATCTCATAATAAGGCGTTTCTGGTGCAATCTGGTTAAGCACAACTGAAGCTAACAGGCCGCGTGTAATGAACAGTCATAGTTTTTCATCTGATCAAGATCGGATTTCTTTTTGCTGAATCGTCAAATCGACAAACTCTGACCCGTGAAAATAAAACATTCCGAGACACATTAACTCCGGCATTTATCACCTTCAACTCTGCGTCTTGTTGGTGACTCCAGCATAAACCGCTAGTACACCAACCCAAACGTTCGCAGACGTTAATGATCATCGCTGATATTTGAGTGATGATTTTTGTTATTAAACCAAGCACTACAAAAGTCATCAAATGCGAACGCAACTCGCCCGCCGATCGTCTTGCCCCGTGCCGATCGTCATCATGTCAAACAACAGAAACGAGGATGAGGCCAAAGTCGTGGTTATAAAAGCGGAAGCAAACTAGTTAGAGAGAAAGGCGAGCGAAAGGTGAAGATCACACTGCAAACCTCGGATGAAAAAAAAACACAGAAAAAAGTGTCTGGACCGTACGCGCTTCAGGATGGATAGACACATGCATGCCTCCTCGGCAAGCGTACACGAACACCGCTGACACCTCCGGTAAGAGAGTAACGATTTAATAGTTTTCGTTGTAATTATCATGTTTTCCCCCAATGCGCACTACAGACGAAGCTGTCCGCCCACCAAACAAGCACATTCAATCTTGGTTCCCAAGGCGTATTGTTCAAGTTGTAGAGCTATTTTTGTGTTTGCTGCATTCGACTCGTCAACCCTTTGGCTTCCACAGCCGTAGCGGACGAACACCCTAATGTCCAACTATGGTCGGGCCGTTATTCTGAGGACCCCATCATTTCTTCCCAACACTTGTTAGCTGTCCAAAAACGTTCCAGAAACGTTAAAATGTAGTTTGATTTCGTGTTACCAATTTGAAAACAATTTCATTTCCTACGCGTTTCACATTTGTCGTTTCGCCGGGTTCAGCCTGCCCCGACACCGTAGGGGACAGAATCGATCACGTTAGTGTTGCAAACAGGGGAATGACCAATGCGTGTGAAAAAAATAAGAGAAAGAAATAGGACTAGTTCATCGCTGTTGGTGAATCATTTTTTATTGTTAGACATTCCGATATGGATGACGTAGGAATTTGGAAATCAAAACAGTAAAGTGTTTCATTTCTACTGCAAACGAATGACTTCAACGGGCAGTCACACAAGAAACCTTACATCAAGCATAGAATGTGGCTATTGGATCTAAGCGCTTGCGTTTGAACTATCGTGGCATTTGGCCCATAAATAAATGATTCCTTTTATGCTTCATAGCGTCAATTGTCGAACGCTTCAGTAGCAGCAGATTTTCGTAAGCTGCCAAATTTATGCATTGCTTGGTACAATCGAAATGGTGTACACTTGAAAAAGCAGTCCAGCGCTTGGGCTGAAGATGCTAGGGCATGTAGTGGTTGTTTCATCAACAGCACTTGTCGGTACGTAAATGTCTTCATCTGCAACGATCAAAGACACATTCCGTTTGCGGGAGAGCAAAAAACAAAACTCCAACAGCCGCCGATTGAAGCCAACATATTCGTCAAAATTGAGAGCTGGCATGGAGCTGGAGCTCTTTAAAAATGGCACACTTCATGCATAACGCTCGATCAAGGTCGTTCGGATTGATTGAAACATTCGACCCTACCTGGCTGTTTCGGAGAAACGTTTAATTGCCCCGTTAGCTACGTTGCTTGCTACTCCTTCGTGGACGCAAAGCGGGACAAAGCAAAACGGATGGAAAATTAATTCTTTTCGGATACATTGTTGGATACTGTTTTCATTTCAATTGAAATAAATTGCATCATTGCCTGGATGCAGCTAGGTGAACCGTCTGCATAAGTAAAACATTGTTGGTAAAGCTCGATATGGTCGGTATCTGCTCCTATGCGGCCATTTGCCCAAAATAATATACGAAACTAACTGTGTCCTCATTCGGGCAATTCGGAACGATCTGTTACTTTCACAGAGACAGCTAGCTGTAATGTACCTCGCGAAACGAAACCTTCAAATACAATTATTTATTTCTAGCCTGTCCCTGTACCAATGATCACAGTCGTCCAAGTGAAGCGGCAACGTTTTGCCACCGGTTGTGCAAACAATTTTGTCGTTTCATTTTTCAATTACTTGTAAATCATAGTTTATTTGCGGTGCACTGGTACAAAGGTTACCCTAGGAAAACCGCACCTGCGTTGCACCCCGTTCCCCGTTCGCTGTTTCACCACTCCTCACCCAGCAAGAGGTGTTGAAATTCCCTTTTCCTTCGCCCAACTTGGAGGAACCTATCGCGACAACTACCGCGTACATCACTGATGACAACAACGATTTCTGCTGAAGGTGCACAATTTTCAATTACATGAAACCGCAAAGATCATCTTCAGCTACGCCTTGAACGGCGGCTGTCGCACACGCAATGGAAAATGACTTATGCGCTCATTATGCCACTAGAAAATGGTTCATCCTTCCATGCTTCGCATTGCGATGTCGCTCTGTTCCTACTGATTCGTTCCGAAAGCTATAATTTTGCTGAGCGCTATACTACTTTGTTTGCAGGCTGTTTTACCTGTTGCTTTGAGGCAATGCCGGAGACATCAATGCGAAACAAGTAACAGTGCAGACTGTTTTTCCACTCTATGGGTACGCATTGGTTTTAGGTCAACGTGTGCAATGGATATGTGGACATTTTATTGCATGTACATAGTATCGCTACATGTGAAATTGATATTTTGCAAGCAAGTTAACTTAAGATTTTTATATTTCATAAATCTTTATCAAAATTCCCATAACTCTAAAATTAACAAAATCATCTCAAGCTCCACACCCATCAAGTCAGATGAAACTAAACGGTGTTATCGCACAAGTGCTTGTAGTTCTCGAGAACATTATTCATTTGACGGGTCAAAAAAGCTGGTTCCCACCAGTACGAGGCACCGACTTAGGATCAAGAAGTGGCAATACCTTACCACACGGTTGAAATGTCGTTGGAATAAAATAGTACAGCGATGGGTTGTATCCCAGTATACGATCGGAATGAACTCAACGAAACGCCGAGCAAAGAGGGCGTAGAGTAAGCGACATCATGACCGGCTTTTGAACAGTGAACAGGATCCCAGCAGGGAAAAAGGGTGGGAAAATTAAACCAGGTAAATCACGAATAACCTGTTGCTTCTCTGCTCACTTTCTCTCGTCGTTCGAAATGATCTTTCGTTTATGGTGATCGGTGGGTGAGAGCGATAGATTTTCATGATACACAATGTTAAGCACAACTGTTAAAATAGTTCGCTTTTGAATCTGTGTGAGTAAGATTTTACATGTGTGAAATGAAAAGTCAATAGATTGTAGAAGACATTCCAAAAAGAAGATAAGCTCAAATAAATATTTTTTTCACACTTGCCCACCAATGCGGTGTTACTAGTCTGTTTGATTAAATGAGCACATTTACAATCGAAAGGTATAGCGTCCCATCGCACGCGAGGCCACGTAGGCGTAACTACAGATATCGTTTGATTAATTAGCGGTCGCACTCGACGAACCTTGAGAGCTGAAGCATAGCATTTATAGATTTCCAACATTCGATTTTTTTTTCAACACAATG